>OW052220.1:88831533-89431533 GCA_932526605.1 Nephrotoma flavescens | reverse complement strand
GTGTTCAATAATTTTTGTATACGAGCATGCATGTAAATAACCAAAGGTAAAATAAATATTTTGTAAAAACGAAAATCAAATTTATACGAGTATTAATGTAATTTTTGGTTATTGTTTGAACTGTGAAGATGGCAATTTAAACAATGGATTATTCAATTGTAATAGCCATTTATGTTCATCATGTGGTTAATATAATATTTATAAATATATTTACTAGAACGATTTACTCTCACTGAAGCAAACAATTCATATTTTGAAATTAGGAAGTTCTGTGGTTCTCGAACGAGTCTATATATCGAATCGTCATTCCTTTTCGACCTATTTGTTTGCTGGAGCTAAACGTCTTGGTGGCTTTACGTAGATCTTTTGTTAAATAAGTTTTTTACTATAGCAGTCAATAAATTAATTACACCACACTTCTTTAAACAACTGCATAGTTTTGTTCAATTTAAAGAACCAACGGTTTTGTTTCATTCAAATTGGATAGTTTCATAGTACCAACCGAGTACTATAATCTTTGTTTGAAAATGATGTGTACGTCTTATCCAATTTACTTATTTTTCAAAGTCCAAATATAAACTGACACTTTTTTATAGAGTCTTGTCCAGAATTAATATTAGATTCTCATCTGAGTTCCATCCACTTCAATTATTGAATCATTAATGTGGAACATGACACAATCTGATGACTAAACCGGACGATATTCTAAATAAATTTTAATGATATTCGGGCTCCTCAGCCTCAATTTCTTGTACTTGAAACCGTCTTTTCTGTCATATCCATCAAAGTTGTTTAAATCGAGTAAAATTTAAAATGAGAACCAGAACGATGGAAACCATTAAATGAACTTTTATGAAATCGGAACACGCCATAATTGATTTTTTTTTACTCGAAAACTTCGTTTTTGTAATTTTTATTAATGATGATTGAGTCAAAGAAAAATGATTGAAACTAACTCGGAGCCCACCAAAGGGCTCACTAGACGAATTTTCTTGAAATAATAACCCATATCGCAATCGAATTCAAACATTTGAAATCCCGCTTCACCAATTTTTACCAAAATGAGGCAAGCCGAAAAGAATCAAATAATGCAATCCGGTTCTCACTGGATGACCCTTAAATGTGTTTTCCTGAAATCAGAACCTATGGCAATCGGGTTTTGTACTCGAAAACGCCCGCTAAAATGTTTCTTTTTGATCCAAGGGAGCCGAAAATAAATTAAAGTAACTAGGTCGTCATTTCACCGGATGACACTATATGAACCAATTTTTCCGAAATTAATAGATCAATGGCATTTGAAACCCACTTCAGACATGCTAAAACACCTGTGGCATGTTCTGAGCACTCCTATTTGAATTTTTATGAATCAAGTACAAATAAAAAATAAAATGTGTTTGTTAAGTAAACAGTGGTTAAAGCTTTGGCGTTTGGATCGGGAGGTACCTGGTTCGAATCCCGATAAGGTCAGGGATGCAAAGGGAAACTTTATCAACAGATTACGATCTGTAATGAAATGAAACACATCTGTGACCCCGTGTCGGAGTGCCGAACTAATTGGCCAACCCATCTTCTATGCCAGTATAGGCTGACATGGTGCTATGCAATGTGTACGTCTTCGAAGTGGCTAATAATAAAAAGAAGTTGTTTACCACCAAATTTAATTGACAATAGAAAATGGATCTTGGTATGATCGTCATGAGAAAAATAATTTATTTTTCAATTAAAAAAAATGTTTTATCTTCATCAGCAATTGTGGTTGGTATTATTAATTTGATGAATGGCGACGAAGAATGTTCCTCTTGAGCAAAAACAATTTTTTGGGGTTTTGGGTAAATTTTATGCTGCTCGAGCATAAGTCACGAAATGCGCATGGGCTACTATAATTGGTTGCGCTTGGTTTATGTGGTCAACCGTCCTTTTCTAAGGTTGTTACGGACAGCTCAACAGCCGACCCGTTGATTTCATCTATAGTCATGCAATGGCCTCACGCACGGTGATTTTGCTGTCTAATAAATACTCATGGTATTGTGACCTAGGGATTTAGGGGCCTATATGGCTCTCCTCTCGACTCACCGAGTTTACAGATAGTTTTAAAATAAAAACGCAAATTAAAATGAAATTAAAAAAACCCGAATGTTCCGCCGAAATTTGTCAGACGAAACCTGAGGAACGGTGTAATATAATTATCACAGGTTGTGCCCTTCCGACAGCGACCGGATCTCCCCGAGTGACAAGTTCCCAGTCTGCTGAAGAGAACGCCCCGACTGATCCATCGACCCTCCTCAGGCCGATGCTTAACCGCAACGAAGCAGCATTAGAGAGTAGGGACGTCTCCCCATGACCAAGCCTCTCTTCATCCGGAGAGATCTCTCACAATTCACACTTCGGCAACTTTAAACCGTTGAAATGCCATGAGGAGGCTGCTGAATACGGTCACCCTCGAATGGCAACACATTTTCTGTACTCACCACTCTAACCCTGTGGATGTCCTGCCAAGGAGATGGAGGTGAGTTGCTAGCTCAGCCTGATGGAACCGATACAGAATGGAGTAGTTCTCCCATTATACCGAACCGATACAAACTTAGTAATTTATTTTATTTGGTAAACAAATCGAGCGAAGCTAAAAAGAAGTAAACCTGATGCCACCGTAATTGCAGTAAAAACTTTTATCACTAAACAACAATGACAGCTAAAAATGGCCGGGCGAAAAAAATAAACAAAATGGAACCAAAGAAAAAAATATTATCTACGACCACTGATTCACACCAAAATTATAGAACGAGAGCAACATGCGTCCCCGCCCGCAATCATCAAAAAATGAAAAATATTTGAAGAAAAAAAATTTTGGCGTTGGAAAACAAAATATAAAACAAAAAACCGTACCGTACCGTACCTCCAAGTTGTGGCCTTGATGCCGTCATGCCACAGGCGCCACACCCGGACTGATGGGCGTCTTTCCGCCGTGAACCGTATAACCGTTGCGGCTCATTCACCGATAACGCAGGTTTGGCCCTGATACGCCACCAAAAAATATATTGGGCGTCATTCGCCTTAACCGTGGAATTTTGCCGGGTTGCGCAGTAAAATGTTGGGCGTTGGCTCGCCTTAATCCGCAAATAATAACTGTTTAACTTTTGGGAGTTATCCAGCCAAAATTCGCATATTTGGCTTTGATATACCGCACAAAATAATAATCGACGTACCGTAGTTATGACCGTTGACCCGTTACTGATTCAATCACTTTATCACGATCCAAAAAAACAATGACAACCTAAAAATAAACTCTTAACTTTTTTCTTTTATCAAGCCTCAAACAAAAACTGAACTAAAAAATTCTCGGAACAAAAATTAACGATGCAGAAAATTATTTCTTCTTAAAAAAATATTAATCTACTTTTTCCTTGCTCGTACACACGAACAAACGCATACATTGGTCTCGCTCTCACAAATCCATTCGACGTGGCACAGTAGGAATGAAAAAAACGTGAACTAAGGTATAAAGACAATCTAACACTGCACAAAAATATTTAGGTTTATGTCATAATATAGATGGCACTCTCATCCGTAAAAGGCCTCATTCAAATGATTACAATGAAATTAAAATTTGACGTAAATGGTGTGCAGCTTTGTTATAAACGTGAAGTCGTAACAAGGTCTACACAACCAAAGCAGCGATGTTGGGTGTGGTGCGCATTAGTCCAGTGAATAGGTTAGATTCCAACTGTGTGTCGAAAAGGTTTTTTATTTAAGCAGTTTTATTTAATTTTAGTTGTTTGAGGAAATACAAATTAATTTTTTTTTATTATTTAAAAAATCGAAGATTTTTATACAAATTATCATTCTTCGGACACTTTTGATACAATTATATTTTTTGTAGGTTTCTGATTTTAAAAGGCAGGTATCACTTACATCCGAGTTATTCCGTTTGAAAAAGAAATCTTTCTCAGAATTTGGTCATTTATATCTAACCAGGAAGTCGACAAGTTTATTATTTTCAAATCTGTAAAAATTCGAATTTACATTGATCCATGTGATTCATCAATTTTTGGCAGGAAGATGTTATTTAAAAATATTTTATTAAAATACTGTTATGAATACGTTAATTCGGTAATTTAATTTAAAAATCTATGTATGCAATAAACTATTACTAGTCTTGGTTGTTTCAGAATACTATTGATTAAATAAATAATTATTATTTTATTTACAATTTACTCGTAGTGGCCCTAACATTTATTTAGCAAATTCGAAACAATAGAATGGCCCGAAATGATCCATACAGATTTGCTAAAACTACCCTTAAAATCATGTTAAACACAAAAATACGGAACAATATTGAATACAAAACTAAAAAACAATAGTTGTAATCTTAACTCAAACAAAATGTACAATGAAAGCAAATCACATTACAATAAAATTTAAAAAAAAAAATATAAACGTTTATATAAATGGGTGTCTGTGATGTCGTCTCTGTTGCTCGAATAATCTCCTTCGTTAAGTAGAGTAATTTTCTTGTGTTTAAAATATAACTTTTAGAATGTTTGAGAAACTGATAAGAGAAAAGTTTTCCTTTCAGTTTCGTATGAAAGGCAACAAAAGAAAAATTGTTTTATTAGATTTCAGTTACAATTTGTTATTAATTCTTTTTTGTGTAAACGAAAAATAAAAATTTAAATTGTTAAAAAATAAATCGATTTTTTACTTTCAAAATGTAAAATTGTATACGCAAATGGGTCGAGACGATACATTTATTACTAACAGTGTTATGCAAACACACTAAAAAAATTACCTTTTACATTATTTACGTAATAGTTGTAAAAAACAAACAAAAATCAAAATATTCTAGAAAATGTAAAAAACTAAATACTCGAATAAAAATAATCGACGAATACACTAAAACTGGACGTTGGTTTCGGCCCAATTTTAACGGATTATTATTCAAAATTAAATAACCTTTCATAATTGGTACAATATTCCGTGATTTGAAACAAAAAATTTGTTGTGTATCTGTTAGTGTTTGATTATTGGGAATCAATTTTTCGAAACATCAAAAAACCCATCCATTTCATATGCACTCCGATAAAAAGGGGAATGCTTATTTTTGGAAGTTTAACTTGTAATGATTGAATCATTAACGCTTATTACGCTTTAAACGATCCATTGATGTTTGGACATCTATCACTGTTTTGTCATACGATTCTCGTATATCGTCGTAAGTTCCCTCAATGAAATTTGATAGTGTTGATTCTTTTTCGCCAGATTTCTTTTAGTTTATAAGTTTATGGGTGCCGTCCAGCTCTTTCCATAGATTCTGCACGTTAATGTTTTGTTTGAGGAACGTAATGGTTGGTTTGTTTGTTACGTGACGTATCATCTTTTGGATTATATTGTGGAAATTTGAACTTATTCCATTGATTATCACCGGTGGGTGTTTTTTCTGCACAAGTATTAAGACGAACAATTTCCTTTTTCCACAGTGGTAATGGTGACTGGATTTAGTAGGTCGAATCTTGTCTTTGATTAAGTAGTCAGTATACAATGATTTTAATTCGGCTTTCTTAGATTCGAGATATTTTACTGTTTACATATTTTACTGTTTACATACATATCTCTATCTATAATTTGAAACAATGCAATCAATTGGAATGTTTGGAGAAATTATATACAGAAATCCAACATTCTCTAGTTGTTTCAGCTTAACAGTAGCTACGAAAAGGATGTCCGTCTCCATCCTTTTCGTAGCTACTGTTAAGCTGAAACAACTAGAGAATGTTGGATTTCTGTATATAATTTCTCCAAACATTCCAATTGATTGCATTGTTTCAAATTATAGATAGAGATATGTATGAGTATATCTTTATCATATATACAAACCGTATAGATAGAAGTATCGAGTTGGGGACGACATAATTTACATTTTGTATATAACACAATTTTTAGCTTCTAGTTTCATATCATGACAGATTTGCTCCAATTTTTAAGTATATACATTTAGATATACCGCCAACACATATTTTGCTTCCCGTATATAAATAAATACTAACATGTTTGTTATCAGCCGGCAACATATAAACGTAAAATTTTTACAGGAACTCACTCACAAAAAATTGAGAACTTAAAAAAAAAAAATTATGGAACAAAGGGCAAAACTAAATCAATATTATGCAAATTTATGAGCTTAACCCATGTCAAGCGGAAACACCTTTTCCAACGAACAAAAAATAGCAAAAACCTAAAAACATTTTTTACTTCTACTCTCGTATATGTATCTGTGCTGCTCGATGATTTTTGGTAAAAGTAGGTACATACAAAATGTGTATGCGGTACCTCGTTGTGTGTGACTACACGATACAACCTGCCTTGTTTAGAAATGCTTTCGAATTGCTATATATGCGTAGTTATTTATTTTTTATATGCGGCAAACACAATAAAATATAACTTACCTAATGATATACATTTTGGATGATTTATTTACCAAAAGGATGAAAAATGATTCTACACATGATACACATACGAGTATCGTATATACCATTTGTATTGCACCGCAGCTAGGATACCTACTGTACGAGGTAGAAAAATTTTGGAATATTCAAATTTTTTTGTTGTTTTATAAATCGAGGATTAATAAAATTTCAAACGTGTATAAACGCAAATATAATTTAGATTAGAAAGTAGAAAGCGGGGCGTATAATCAGTTTTATACACAAATCTGGCGGTTTTGGGTTATTTTACGGTTTGGAGAAGAATAATAGCAGAATTATGCATAATTTTGTTTCATTTTGCCGATAAAGCAGGTTAATTTGTTAATTGTAAGTGACGTTTGGATAAAACGGGTGAGAAGTAGTTAATTGAAGATATCTTAAACTTCACGATAAAATTGGCTTCTCTTTAATCAAATCGTTCTTTTTATTGCTGTAAGCGTAGTAAAAATAAACTTTTCCGTCAATGCTAAGAAAGAAATTCATTTATGGCTTTTCATGTGTGGAGATGCCAAACTCGTATCGTGGCGCGTCCCCAGGTGGCGGATAGGGGAATGCTATTTAACCGGCTTGCCAGAGGGTAACTCCTCCTAAGATTTTTCGCCACAGTAAGTCTACTGAGTTTACCTATCAAATAAATGCATGTTGTATTTAAATTAAAACTAGAAAACGTATATTACTTTGACAATGGATGGATTCACTGCCTGCTTGTAATAATTGTAATCTAATTTTATTTGTGTAAATATTATTATTATTGCTTCAGTGGAATTTAAGTTAAATCTCAGAGAATTCCGAGCATGTGGATAAATAAGATTGATTTCTTACATCAATTACTAGTTCAGAACCACTTCGAACGTATCTGGGCAATCCGTAGGGGCCGAGATAAATAATTTCAAATATTTTAAAATATTCGTATTACACTCAATGGAATTCTGTCTCGAATAACACAAATTTTAGAGATTTCCGTGCATGTGGATAAATAAAATTGGTTTTTTACATCAATTGCTAGTTCAGAACCAGTTCTAATGTATCTGGGCAATCCGTAGGGGCCGAGATAAATAATTTCAAATGTTTAAGGATTTCCGTACTACACTCAATGACGTTCTGTCTCGAATAACAAAAATCTCAGAGATTTCCGAGCATGTAGATAAATAAGATTGTTTTTTTACAGCAATTACTAATTCAGAACCACTTCGAACGTATCTGAGCAATCCGTAGGGGCCGAGATAAATAATTTCAAATGTTTAAGAATTTTCGTACTACACTCCATGACGTCCTGTCTCTCGAATAACAAAAATCTCAGAGATTTCCGATTATATGTGGTTATTTTAATAAAATTTACTAAATGAATATTAATATTCACTTCCTGCATGTAATAATCTGTTTTTATAATTTGCCGTGTATAAATAATGCCTCAACCAGTCAGACTTAAGTTCTTAAGTTGTGCTCCATTTTGACTACTTAGTAGAGCGGTACGACCACCAAAATTTTAGAGGTCAGTTGTTTATTTGTGACGAGAAGCCTATAAAATTTTAATGATTGTAGTACTAACCGAAGTGGTGTAATCTGCGTGTAACATAAGCTCTTAAGTCTGACTGGACCTTGTTAACGTTAGCCGACTCGCTCCAGCCGAAAGATAATGCAGATAGTGTCTTGACTATTATTGAACTATCTTTATACTCTCGCTCCTATCGATTTTTAAATTCCTATAAACTGAAATAATTTCTCCTTCACCCGAATGATATAACCCGGTCCTAAATTCTCCTAAATTCGAGTTCATGACTTATTTTTGCTGTATTCAAGTTCATTCGAATCTGCATTATCGACATTATTCGGCTGGAGCGAGTCGGCTAACTTTAACAGTATTCTGACTGGTTGAGACTTAAAGTGCAGTATATTCCGTGAACTATTGATCCATTTGAGATTAGCTATCAAATAAATGCATTTTGTATTTAAATTAAAAGTAGAAAAAATATATGACTGTGATAATGGATGGATTCACTTCATGCTTGTAATAATTGTAATCTTATTTTATTTGTGTAAATATCATTATTATTGCTTGAGTGAAATTAAAATATAAACATATTCAGATTACATGTGGTTATTTTAATAAAATTTACTAAATGAATATTAATATTTACTTCCTGCATGTAACAATCTGTTTTTATAATTTGCAGTGTATGAGTACAGTGCAGGGGGTTAGTGAATTTTCTACTTCCTTTTAGTAGAGATTTTGTAATTTGTTTTATGGTGGCTCGAAAGGTCTTAAACATTGTGAATGTCATAGAAAATAATATTTGTCTATAAAAAAATTGAAAATCTTTAAAATAATTGTAATCTAATTTTATTTGTGTAAATATTATTATTATTGCTTTAGTGAAATTTAAGTACATTACATATTCTGGTTACATGTGGCTATTTTAATAAAACTTTCTAAATTAATATTAATATTCACTTCCTGCATGTAATAATCTGTTCATCAAATTGAAAGTATATGTGTATTTCTGCAGTATATTCCGCTAACAAATAAATGCATTTTGTATTAAAAATATATTTATACCATAAATATTTTTAAAATATATTATAAAAATATTTATGGCAGGAATGGCAATGACTTTGTCTTTTACATTATTTTAATTTAAACCATTATAATTCAAATTATTTTCTACAAATAAATGAAATAAATAAAGACTGAAAGATGGTTTGCTGCACGGTTGAAAATTTTGGTATAATAATAATAAGATTTTTGTATGCATACAAATCCATAAAAAAATCGTACAAATTTAATATATATTCGGTACTTATAAAACCAATAAGTAAAAAGTTTTAAATTGATATGTTATTCTTATAAAATTAAAGAGTATATGACGTCACTAAATTTAATATTATGTTGGTGTAAATTTTATATAATTTGTCGTATAACCTCTTTATACGATTACCTTATTCATTTAATAACTTTAACTTATAGAAATTAATAAAACAATTAGTTTAAAATTAATATGACGACTTTATAAATGTTAGAGGATTTCACAAAATTTATAAATAACAACAACAACAACTTCTAGTTTAATACACTTTATTTATCAATACTAAAATCCAGCATCCAGATCACACAACTCCAGCATTACCAGCGTATAAACTACAATGAAAAATAGTTTCAATAATGTACATTTACATTGATTACTTACCCTTAATTAATAGAACATAATTTAATCAAACATAATTTAATTTAAAACTAAATTTAATTTTATTATTACATTAAGTAAACAACACAAAAACAAACTGTAAATATTGACAAGTAAACATAAACACAGCTGTTAAATTATAAGTAAAAATGTAATAGATTATACCATTTAGTGTTCGGTATAGAGAGTGCGTTTGATACTCATATTAATATACTAGTATAAATTTCTGTTATAACTAATTTAAACTTAGCGCACCTTTCACCAAATTTTCTATACAATTTTATAAAATGTTTATAAATTATAATTTAGATTTTTATAAATTAAGTTTGTCAAAAATTGTAAAATAAAAATGTAAAATCTTTCTCTTTGCAATAAACGCTTGAACTGAAAGGATCAGTTGCAAGATACACAGTGTGTTACTCCTGGTATAGTTTTATTGTATTTTCACTGGATTTGATGCAATCATTCATAAGTCTAATTTGGATTTGGATTCTGGAGATAATTGGATTATTGGATGCCAGTTACTTCAAAAATTCGTTCTACATTTTTTGGTGCCGAAACCCGGGATATTCTCACATGGATGTGATAAGACAAGATAAGTACACAATTAATTTATTATCGTAAGCTTTAATCATATGCTAATTTAAATTGTGCTTAATACGTATACAAAACAATAAATAAAATTTAATTGTGAACGCTTAAATTAATATTAAAATGGTGCAACTTTTAGAACGATTACGCGATCACGCGTTCAATCGAGTCAAGAGTATTTTAAAATTCTCTCAAACAATTACCAATACCACTACGATCGAAGCAATTACGATTCGCTTAAAATGTCTTGATATTCATTACAAATCCGTTAATCAATACGAATTGGAACTATTAACTGGTAGCGAAGATTACGAGTCTATTACTAAAACTGTAAATGAAACATATAAGCTCGCATGTTGCTTATGCAAGCATCATTAAATCGAAGCATCATGACTACCGATCCTGTTAATTTAAATGAAAATTTCGAAAATCATATTTCGCAACCACCCACTTGTTACGAGGGCAATAATACGAAAAACAAACCATGGTTTCCTGCAATACTTATCGAACCATTTGCAGGAAATTATCAATATTGGCCAGCATTCTACAAGTCATACACAAGCACCGTGCACAATAATCATGATCTAAATAACGTAGACAAATTTCATATTTTAACTAAAGTGCTAAAAGACGATGCAGTTTCATTAATTAGACATATCCGTATCACAGAAGACAATTATAATAAAGCTTGGGATTTGCTTTGCAAACGGTACAATAAGCGGAATCGTACAGTTATTTCTCGTCATAAATCTTTTTTCAATCAGAAACCTTGTCAATACTCAAACGGAAACGAATTACCGCAGATAGCAGAAAATGCTGATGGAATAACCACATGTCTTCGAAAACGTGGAAGTGGTAGTGAGGTACAAGATTATTGGCGTATCTACTTAATCCTAAAGAATATTGTTAGGCAAGCTTGGGACGAACAAACTATTGACAAAAATATCTCAAATGTTTCTGCATTTATTAAATTTTTAAGTGTTAAATACGATGAATTAAAGTTAATGAAAACAACTCGCAACACTTTGGAAAAGGTTGCTATTAAAAACTCCTCTACTAAATTGCATGGTTTCATTATCTCTATTGTTTGTGAATGTGATAATCTACATTTGATGCATATATGCCACACATTCAAAAATTTATCGATTCAAGCTCGAGAAAAAATTGTTACCAAAATTATATTATACCGAAATCGTCTACAAAAGGAACCCACGTGCAATAAGTGTACAAACCACGCATCTTGTCTTATCTACAACAAACTACTTCACACATTGCTCCATTATCAAATTAGACTACCTACCAGAAAATACAAATCAAATTCAGCAGCTCATAATTTACGTTCCTGCTGCTCATACAAAATTGAAGACAACAATCTATTTAAGCCCGCTTCAATTATACCTTCAGCTGAAACTAACCAGTCCACCACATCACACACACTTAATTCAAACACTCATTACATACTGCCGACAGCGTTAGTATTACCAAGACCACTTCAGCAAACTCCAAATGACTTTGATTCACAAATCTCGTTTGTAATAAAGTCATACGTCCAAAACTTTGGCCTAAACCTAAAACGATTGGAATTATTTAATTCCAAATACGGCCAAATAACAAATTCTGCTGGAATACCAAAGAGCTATACTGATATGACATTACGTGTAATTAAACATTACACTATTTATTCGAAAGCTCATATCATACCAAAAACCACTAATACATTTCAACTGAAAAAACACCTACGAAAACAACATCCAGCTCCATTATGCCTGGATTTAGCTTGTTCATTCTTCAATAAATATATTGAAATCAACATGCTATTAGACGCGAACGCGTTACTTAAATTATTTACATCGCAAACATTTCTAAATTTGCAGATACTTTCAAAATTTACTTGGTCAATCGCAGATTCATTTATTCAAAGTCCAACACAATTCACAGATGTATATGCCAATGGATTCACCATAAGTACCCAAGAAAACGATACCAATGAGTCACTAAGCAGGTTACGAGAAGTGAATCAAGATTCAAACCAACTAAGACATACATTATCCGGAAAATGGTTTGCATCACGTCATTTAAAAATCTTAACCAAACCCATAAATCATGAGCTGGCGGTGATGTTCTCAACAAAGGAGTCAGGAAACGCGAATCAAATGACAACCAAGAAAATCATCACTGTTTCCGAGTCTTTCATCAATTATAAGACTTCTCTACAAGACCCTTTCGAGCTCCACATTTTTAATTGTATGTCATGGTTTGAAAATATAATCTACGATAATTCCAAATATGGTATCTGCAAGCATCATCTTCGGTCGGCACTAAAATCGAGTAGTATCTCCAAGAAATCCATATTAGCGGATAACTATTTTTACAAACGCATCACATTAGTTCCAGCAAACGATAACCTGCTAATAAAGGTTCAACAATATAGCGAAATGATTTTACTCAAATTCCAAGATCGAAATGTTTTGATTGATAAATACATCAAAAATTTGGATCGACAATTTAAACATCGCTCAGCTCAACACATAATGGAGAGATGGATAAGGAAGACTAGAATTTATACAAAAATCATTTTCATTAAAATACCTGAACGAGCCAGGTGGAACAACGATACTATCACGCAAAATTCACATTCGCCTAATTCGAACAAATTATATATACATATATGAAACGAGAGTTAATCTAAAATTTTCTATATATTACAGAACAATTTGTCATTGCGGTTCAATTCACAGCTAATTTTGGTATATTCACTAAGACGTCAGTCAAATTTCTTGGTTACGGAAAATATTACGATCGGAAATTCAACTACATCACGAAATTACCACCTCTAAATGATGATACAAAACTTACATCGGTTGACAGCAATCAATCAATAGCATTCATGGCGAACATAACATTCTTGGCGAACCATTTTTTGAAATAGGCGACAGCATCAAACTGGAGTCTTCACTACGAGGGGACACTAATATGCATTGCTCAACACACAACATACATCCAATCAATTAATCATCACTATAAACTACACTTCATTATGTTGAGGTGACGACGAGGATGAAAATTTATATCCAATTCCAACCATTAAGTCCAGCTTCATTAATGGACTTATGTGTACGTCGTGTCATAGCAAGCTCAACATACACTCAATTCAAATGATCACTTAAACCTGATGATTAACTTTTCTTACGATCTACGTAACTTTCAATCATTAGCTGCACCAGGAAATCAACAGTTCGCCACATCATCCAACAGCAACCAATCAACAGGAGAATTTGTTAAGAAACGAATTTCTTAACGTGCGGGAGTATGTTAGAGGATTTCACAAAATTTATAAATAACAACAACAACAACTTCTAGTTTAATACACTTTATTTATCAATACTAAAATCCAGCATCCAGATCACACAACTCCAGCATTACCAGCGTATAAACTACAATGAAAAATAGTTTCAATAATGTACATTTACATTGATTACTTACCCTTAATTAATAGAACATAATTTAATCAAACATAATTTAATTTAAAACTAAATTTAATTTTATTATTACATTAAGTAAACAACACAAAAACAAACTGTAAATATTGACAAGTAAACATAAACACAGCTGTTAAATTATAAGTAAAAATGTCATAGATTATACCATTTAGTGTTCGGTATAGAGAGTGCGTTTGATACTCATATTAATATACTAGTATAAATTTCTGTTATAACTAATTTAAACTTAGCGCACTTTTCACCAAATTTTCTATACAATTTTATAAAATGTTTATAAATTATAATTTAGATTTTTATAAATTAAGTTTGTCAAAAATTGTAAAATAAAAATGTAAAATCTTTCTCTTTGCAATAAACTCTTGAACTGAAAGGATCAGTTTCAAGATATACAGTGTGTTACGACTGGTAGTTTTATTGTATTTTCACTGGATTTGATACAATCTTTCGAAGTCTAATTTGGATTTGGATTCTGGAGATATTTGGATTATTGGATGCCAATTACTTCAAAAATCGTTCTACAATAAACGTTTTATAAGGTAAACGTATGCATTTTATAACTTTTCCAGATAGGTATATAAAATTGTGTCACAAGAAATAAAACCCAAGATTTAATTTTGAATACATATTTATAATTTTATTTAACATATTTTTTAAACTCAATATTACATTAATCAATATAACATAGTTGTTATTATATCTAATTCCACACAAGTAATGGATCTTAAATAATTAATCTATTACGGAAATTATATTTGTCTTTGACGGCAATGCTATCAAATTTGTGTCAAGCACTATCAGGTACTGAATTAATTCTGCTTTATTTTGTCGCAAAGGTACTCTTTAAGGAGCATGTTTTGCAGAACCTTCGACGTACGTAGCATTGGTTTGTCCGGCCTGGCATTAAAAATAAGTGAATAATTATTTTTATAATTTTGCAAGCTAAACTATTAATGGATGTTTAAAATTTCTTACATGAAAACAGGTTGTTCACCTGAGGGTCTTCTTTGTTTTTGTCTGCCGGATGCTGCAGGTTGTAACAATCGAATCAGATTTAAGAATGATAATGTAGAAGTATCCAATCTGAGATTAAAGAGTAAATATTCTAATTAAATTATATGAACTATTATATGAACAATTTGCAATTTTTCATTAAGTTTCAAAATGTGTACGTAATTACGATACTTGCCCAGGTATGGCTTACCCGATAAGACAAAATCCAGGTACAGTAAGGCGATCGTTTCATTTACACAATATTTTTTAATTTTTGAAATTATATGTAGGTTCACTTTTGATATTGAATGTAATTAAAATATTTTCTTCCGAATTCATGTGTGTTCAAATCCATATAATAATATTACAAATAATTTTTTTAAAAGGTTAAGTATATAATATATCAAATATACATATGTATCACTACTCTTATTGAACAGTTTATTTCACTTCAATAGTCGAATTTCGTTTTATATTAAAACAATAGAGAAAAGGAGCACGCCTTGGTTTTGGTTTAATTGACAGATTATTATCAACTTATGTTATATTTGTACACTCTAATTTCATCTATAGTTGATATCACAAGAAATTAACAATTATTTTAAATTCACTTTGAACTTATTATTAAATTTATTTCATGCCATTTATTCTCATTACGTCTACTCGAAAACAATATTTATAATGCTTATGGTTGCAAACAGGAACACGATATTTCCTGTTTTAATGATTTTAAACGAAACCGTATGCATTTTATATTATTTTCTTATGAATTCACGAATTTTTTGTTTTTCGTTAACTGTAATTTTTGATTTCATATTATTTTTGTATATAATTTATATATTATTCATATTAAAAGATAAATAAATTTGAATAAGAAATATACTGTTGGAATTTATAAAATTGTTTTATAAGAAATAGTTTATACTTAATACGAATCTTGTATAACTTAAATTTAGAAAATATTTCTTATGGTTTTTATGCAATGTTATTATTAAATTTATACGAAATTCGGTTTAAATTTATTTGATTTTTTATAAATTTCACTGATAAATTCAATGGTATGAAAATTTAGACGAAAATCCATATGAATAAGTTTTATAAGAAAAATTTATTAGTATTTTTTGGATAATTTTCAACCGTGTGTTTTATTCTTTAATGCCTATAGGTGATTTCTGAATTAGATTAATTTTACATGATTTAATATGTTTTTGGGGAACCATTTTAATTTTGTTTATGGACAATTGAACTATTTAGTTTATTGAAAGTTCAACCCACAATAATAAAGTTTTATTGCAGGAAATGTACCAATATATATGGGTACTTAAATAATTATTATTTTTTTTTTGCTGAACTTTTATACCATAAAACCAAAAATAACTGTACTGTCTTGTGCCTAACAATTTACTAACTATTGACCTCTTAGGTGTCTGTAACCGGGTCAAGTCTACCATATCTAACAACCTTTCCTATCCCTCAATCTTGTTATATGTAAAAGAAGTGTACGGTAGTCTCAGCCTATCCGGGATCCCGGCTTAGTCTTGGTCGTACATTCTAATCAATCAATCAATTTTAAAAAATCAAAGAGTCTTTCAATTCCAATTCAGAATTTTATATTTCACTTAAAAAAGGACAGTCAATGCATTAATCGGGAATAAAATTTCGGATTAAGGTTCGAGTGAAAAAATTCTCTTAGCTTATAATACTTTGTTTCACGTATGTTTAAAAATGAATAAGTGAAAATGTTGTGGTCAATCCCCGACTATGTTAAGATCTACAATACATCGCACTTAATTGCTAAAACAAAATATTAAACTTGCTGAACTTTTGGTACGAATTTTTTTTACAATATAAATACGAATATTGAAGCACGAACATTGGTGCTTGAATTTCACAAATAAATGGAGCCACACCTGGTTGAAAACTAAATCATTAAAAGGAAAAACTTCAAAATTTTAAAATTTCATATTCCAAATTTGGAACAAAACCTTCCGGTACACAGATTTCAACAAAATTCCGCAAGAGTCTCTCAATTGGTAATCAAATAATGTTTAAATGAAGTTTTATTCCAAATTAGAAATCCGTCGTAACTGTAGAGATATTAATTTTGACCGGTGTGAACTTTTTGGACACTTTTTTAATTTGGACAGAAATTTATGCGAGTAGATAGATATAATTTCAATTTTAGACAGATGTTGTGGCTTATGGTAAATTACACAAATCTCAGAGATTGCCACTCCTAATGGTGATTAAGGTTTAAAAGGGCATACATCATGGAATCAAAATCACCTAATGAAATTTCGAAATGAGTGGTAGGGCTTTCTTATACAATTTTTTTTATTTATCGGGTTTATCGATAAATTCGATTTAAAGATATTACTTTCAAGATGTGTAGTATTATTAACGTACGACGCCACTACAATTTTTGTTTTAGAGCTTCTCCTTCATTTGTGGTCCTGCCAAAGATCAGCTAAACAGTAGATTTTTAAGTAATCACAACCATTTTATGTTGATCGGACCTAAGTACATAATATGGTGTATAGCAGATCGTTTACATCAGAATATCGTGTACACGACATCGACACTCAGGCTTATATTTATATATATGAAAAATATGGTATATATATATATATATATATATATATATATTATGTTAAAAATAGTTTGTAATAGTTATATTAATTTGATGTTTCTTAGCAACAATGGGTGAAGTGCAACGGAAATACCTACTAAAACTTATCGAATATTGCAGCAACAACGAACATTAATATTTTACTGCGTTTCAAACTTAAAATTAATTGTTATTGATGCCGCATCCCAAACCTGCCATCTACAGTTTTATCAGTTTGACTTAACCTAACGAAGTTAAATGTCCATTCTTCGCTATTTTTCGTTTGCACTTGTGCATTATATTTTTGTACTCGAATATTATTTGGTTCTTCTCTGTTTAAAAAAAAAATATCAAAAATGGTACGCCTACAAAAAAATTTCCGATAAGAGGTTTAAGATTGTTAGGTTAAGACAAAATGGTCGGTATAATTTTAGGATGTGTATGGCATGAATGGATATGAGAAGACCCAACGTTCTATGATCTAACTAATAGCTACAAAATCATTCTGATTGTGTAGTACTTGTGACATTCATTCCATTTTAGTGGGAGTTTCGGTTGTACTCTGCCACAAGAATTCATTTCATGTTTTCATGTTTCATTTTTAGTGACTACACTAAACAATATTTTAAAAAATTATAAAAAATTGTTTTAAAAATATGTATATATATATAGTAAATAATGTTTAGTTTAAACATATTGTTTAACCCTCATGTGAGTGAATAAAAAAATATCTTAATTTGAGTGACTAAGGTACCCATGTAATTTACATGCAATTTTTCTGGAAACTAATTTTTTTTTGCAATTTTAAAATTTATAACGGATTTTGGTAAAACTACATAAATTGAAAACAGTTTTGCATTAGCCGCAATATGTCAGTTTTCGAAGAACATTCTGCAAAAATACGTAAATAATTCAACGTGTCACATCAGTGAACAAAACTATCGATAGTAATAAAAAAATGTTGTTTAGTTTTTTTGGAATAAATAAAAATATATAAACATAAAAAAATGAAATAAATAAACAGAAATACAAACAATGAAATACATTGACATATAACACAAAATTATTATTTGCATACTATTTCTTTCAAATATAGTGTAAAATATATAGAGGTACCCGGCTACCTTTGTTACTCTAATTCGTATAACTAAACTACTTTTTGCTCTCATGTGCGTCCAAGTTGTAAAAATTCTCATTTTTAAGTGTGATCGTAATCTATCAACATAATTAGAAGTTCTCATAAAATTAAAACTTTTGATTATGACTGGAACATACAAAGCTAGACGTTTAAAAGTGCAAAAGGTACCCGGGCACCTTGTCACTCACATACGGGTTACATTTTATTTAGTGTTAAATTAAGTTATTGAACTCAATTAAATGACAATGTGTTTTATTTTGTTTTCACAAGATTATTTTTTACTTTTTCTCTTGCTACTATCTTTGCAAGAGATTTGGCTCTTATTTTCGTCTCTTTCTATTATAATACATATAGTTATTTCGCCAAAATTTTAGTTTAACAGTGTAATTATTATTACTAATCTGCATTAAAAATTTCTTATTGGATTTGTACAGGTAATCCTCTAAGGACACGGCATTCGAAGAAGACGGATACCCATTTTCTCAAATTACACGGTTTCAAGCAGCTTGATTTTCGTTATTCTCTTTTATTTTGCTTTTGCATATCATAACAAAAAATAAAAAAAAAATAACGTAACGTTATATTTTCTTTTTTTTTGTAGTCTCGAACAACACGGTTTTAAAGACCACAGAACGAATTAATCGAATTAATAGTTTCATGTTTTAAAAAAAAATCCTCAATGTAATATCCGACAAATTAAATCTTAATTAAAATGGAAAGGTGTTTTTATTGTGAAGAACAATTTTATGAAAAGAAAGAATCTATTGTTGTAAATCCAATTGTTGTTCAGATGTGTATTGATTCTCGTAATTTGTTGTCTTATGTTATTTCTTAAAATTATAGCCGTATCAGTGTTTATGCCTATCATTTCTAATTTTGAATTTTATGTAATAAAATTAGATAAAAGCAGGATAGTATCTGGATTATTATTTTTGATAAACATGTTTCGTGTAGCACTCGTTTTTTATATTGCAAAAATTAATTTTTGAATATTTTAATTTAAATTTTCAAAAAGATTAAAAAATCACTCGATCGATTTCGGCTGGTTTAACATAGGCCATCATCAGGCGAATCTACTTTAATAGCCCCCCATGACGTTCCTAGGTGGTATGCTAAAATAGGCTTCAATGAACCAGTACTTTTTATTTATTTTAAGCGGTGCAACCGTGAGTGTCATAATAGATACCCCGATAATTAGTTTAAACCAATTAACGTTAAAACGAAACCTCTAAACTCGCAAATCTCAACATCGCCATTATTGGCTACGTAATATTAACTTTATTGTTTTCGAACAAAATTGAAAATATAATATGTTGCATAATCCCCACTCTCAAATCCAATGTTGGCATCGATTTTTGGTATGCATTTATTCAAAATGACAAATTTTAGTAATATGGTCAATAGTGAAAATAATTATTTTAAATAATGCTCGTAAATTATGAAATTATTTTGGATAAAATGTTCCGACCATCGACATCAATCATACAGATGATATCAAGCGCAAATATTAACAGAGCTACATTTTATTTAAAAATACAAGCAAAAATGCAAAACCGTGTATACATATTTTATTACAAACCCAAATATTGCTTTATCAAATCATTTATCAAAACTTTAATTAAATGTGATTTACACTCCCTCATTTTCACCAACAAAACAGAACTAACAATAACATCTATGTCCCATTTGATAATTATCAACACAAATAATTATTCTACATTAACACAGGGGATGCAACCCTTTTCAAAGTCAAATGTGGTTTTATTCTAAAAATTGCTTTTGATCAAAAGGTAACATTCCTATTTCTTATATATGTTGCTGTTCTACATCGAAGCACTCAGGGACAGAATTTTATGTTATTTAACCTTTCGATGATAATTTCTTAAATAAATACATGCCAAGAGACACATAAATACTTGTAAAGTGGTAGGTAATTAAAAAAAACAAAATCGGTTCCATGTTGATTGTTCTGTGATGTTTTATGTAAATACCAGAATTATCTTTTTTCCTAATAAATATGCTAGGATACGTTGTTCTGTACGGTTGAACAATTTTGATGTGCTGTATAAACTTTTAACCGTATACCGTATATACAAAAATCTGGTAAATAGTTCTACTTTAAGAGCGAGCCAATTGAAAAATTGAAGAAATATTTGGTTTATCGTTGTTGTAATAACACCGCAGCCGTTATATAGTACCACCACATAACCATATGTATATAGAAAAATTTCTTAGAAATTTTTATAAAATTCTTATCTGTTATACACAAAAAATTACAAAAATATCAAGTTGATTAAAAATTCATTTCGAATTCAATAAGAGCATAGTTATACAGGAAAATATTTTCTTTATACTCGAACACCAACCGCACCATCATACCAAAAAACTAAAATAAATAAACGTAAAAATTGCTTGAAATATAATTCAAGAACATTGCATAGTAACGTTAGCACAGCAGCAGCCAGATGAGTTAATAAATATATAATGGCACGTGAAGTACCACAATCTGTATGGTTTAAAATAAAAATCATTTTAAATTTATAATCTCACATGAAAGAGAGTAGAAAATTATTGTTGATGTATGGATAATATTATGCTGTTGAAAATCATGCTTCTCAATCATTCAATAGTCTTAATTTATGTTCTGATTCGAGATTATAAATAAAGCTTTACAAAATAACAACTTTGTTTCGATTTATTGGTTATACCGCTCCTAATGAATTGAAATCATTTTCGAGAGATTTTAATGTTTATTGACGATGAAATTACAATTTCAAATCAAAGCTGAAGAAATCTGTTTAAAAATTTATTGTTATTGTATGATTTGCTATATAGTTCTGGGTATACAATTAAAATAAAAATACAAAAGTCGGTGTACGCAAAATGTTAAAACTAATAAAAACTCATAAATCCTTTGAAAAAAGGAGACAAAATCTTCTTTTCAGAAATGCCACTGAAGATACCAGAAAATGATTGCAAAAAAAAAAATTCGAAAGAATTAATCCACAGCAACTACCCCATCAACATCAGCAACCACTAATATGAGCAGAAGATATTACAAACCTCATCCAGTAGCAGGTGTAATTTTCAGAAACTTTGGGCCCTGGACCCTGCTAACTTTAGTCGACTCCACCCGAAAAATATCAATAATACAAATTCAAACTAGTCAAAATGATAACCAATTTTTGCCGGTAGCATGTCCATCGAAAATCCCGCAGCCGAAAAAATTTCGAAAATAAAGATACAAATTTTATTTCGGAAAGTAATTATTTATATTAGAAATTTTTATTTTGTTCTTCCTAAAAACCAACCAAAAAATTTTAAATAACAATTTTTCATTCGAAACAATTAACATACCATACCAAATATTTCTAAATGAAGAAGTGAAATGCATCTAACTGCTTTGTGAAGATGTGAAATGCCTTCTAATAATTATTATCATTTAAAAAACGTCAGGTAGTTTTCATGTGGGAAGTCTGGGAAAACTAGATTGAACATATAGCATTCGGAATAGAAATAGATTCAAATATATGAGGTCGAATTTGCTTTACCGGCTTTTACCGTCGAACAATTATTGTTGTTTATGAATTTGCATTATCGACATTCGTTTTTTTTTTTTTATTACAACCGAATTTGCATTATCAGATTTTTTTCGGCTAAATCTCTTGCAAAATAAATAAAAACAAAATTAAATAAATATTGATTTTACATAATTCGCATGTTAAAAAATAATATGGATTGGGTGAAGTTAGAACAATTTGTAATTTGCTGAATTCGATGTTTAAAATTTGTTTGGTTGGGAAGTAATGAATTTGGGTTGAGCTACAAACCTTGAACATCTGTAGCAAAAATCAAGATTTATTGATCTTCAGTGGTGTCGGTTGCCTAATTTGTATTTACTTAGTGGTGTTCTTGATGTGAGTTTTATGTATCCTTCTTCCCGAGTTGGTAGCCACTGTAACTTTGTTGACTTTTGCTACAGTTTTTTTTTTCTTAATTTGGGTTTGTTTTATGGGAGTGTATATTGTTCCACCCACTTCATATAGGATCTCAGATCACCTTTTCACGTTTTCTCGTTGTATTTTGAGTTTTTGGCTATCTTTAATCCTTTGATGTGTTGTATTCTTCCAAATAATATATCGCATGGTTTATTTCCCAATTACCGCGTGTATGGTGGTGTTAGACCAGTCGACTGCAATATTAATTAGATTTTTTGTTATTATGTAATTCTATTCCGCTTGGAAGATGTATCCAATCTCGATTAAAGTTGAATGGACTCTCTCGATTGTACCATTTACTTCGCTCTTACTTCGCCCGAATGTTTTTATGTAATTTGTTATGATGCGGGGCTTGAGAAACTCGGTTCATTGTCCATCTCTAACATTTGCGGTGCAGTATTACTTCACTGCACTCTAGCACACTAATTATTTTATCCTTCAAGTGAAGAAAACATCGACCTTTGATGTGGAAAAATGTTGCCCACTTTGAAAATTTATCCGAATTGCTCGTCCTTTATGTCTATTATATCGATGTGAAGTATTTTAGACGGTATGTCGGTATTGGTATTTCCTGAAGTTTCGGCTTGTTCGGATACCGTCCATACTTATTCTCATTGCAAATCACACATTACGTTGTCTATTTTCGAATGAAACTTGCCATTTGTGGAAGTAATATTTTTCGAGAATATGCTCGTTATTTTCCTTCCCATTTCGATCAGCTCTCCGGTGTTTTAAGTCCTTTGCCACTTTTCTCCTTAACCGTATTTTGTAGTTGATGAAGTCTTGTTGCTTCTGCGGTGGTATCTGTCTCTTAATTTAATAATACCCCGAATACCTCGAAGAAATTTGCACCCGTGATGCTAAAATGTTTCAATAAATTCGTTGCTTCTGCTTTCACATCAACATCAGATACTACAATTTTTGTGAAGGTCTTGTTTGGTCTTGTGTTGTCATACACGGTAAACAATACAAGTCGTGGAATTCTGGAATTTTTTTTAACAGCTTCACATCAATATGGTGTCCCGTCATAAATAGGTATATGACAATTTTATTTTTTATTTGGTAATCTTACTCTGATTTTTTCTGAAATGGTTGTTTCGTTTACGGCTTTAATAAAGTGCAATAAACGAATATCTTAATATGATTGAGGTTGGTTAAAAAACGGAAAATACTAAATTAAATGTTTTTGTGGAATGCCTGATTATTGAAATAATGATTGTTTTAGTGACCAACTATGACTTTTATTTCTCATACTAGTTGTTGTATTTCTATATCCTCTAGCTAGACATTATTATTAATTGATTTAAGTTATACTGTCTAGTGAAAGTGAAACTGCTATAGCTAAAAATAAAATTCATAAAATCGAATTTTAAAACTTTATTTTTAAATGTAGGGTTATAGTCATGGAAGGAGATCATTAATTTCTGATTAGATACGAATTTCTTAGCCATTGTGTTGTGAACTATTGGCTATAGTTAGTGGATTCTGTTCCATAACGATGTATGGCAAATCCGGCATTATCCTGTTTTGAAATGTTTGAATGATCTTCACTGTAGTTTTCCTTGTGCGGCCCGAAACCTGAATAGCATACGTCCAGATAGGTTTTACGATTTGTTTATATAACAGCAGCTTGTGCGTTGTCAGTTCGGAGTTTCTTCCGTGCATTTTTTTCAATTTTAAATTCAATTCTTATGCTTTTTCTTTTTAACATGCCATGTCCACCTGAGTTTAGAGTCATGCCGAGATACTTAGCATTATTAGAAAATGGAATTTGTTTTGAATTAAATCTAATCGGAATGTATTTTAGTTTCCTATTTGTAAAGTTGATATGTGTTGATTTCGATACGTTAAGTGTTATTTTCCATTTTTTGCCCAGTTATTCACTACATAACAGCATTTTGTAGTTTTTTTGAGGACTTGAGTAATACTAGCATCGGTGGTCATAACAGCTGTGTCATCAGCAAACATTAATATTCTAGCTTTTTCCATGCTTGGTAGATCATTTGTATACCGAAAGTATAATACAGGGCGTAGAACACTGCCTTATGGAAACCCCTACCAATATTTTCTATAGTTTTGAGTATTCATCTTCCTGTCTCACCCGCAAGTAACGGTCGCTGATGTGAGACGAAACCTAAATTGAGGTGCTGGTATAAGATTTATGCTCTCTATAGTTGGCTATTTCTTGAGAAACATGTCTCCCGAAAATCTTTGATATTGTTGTTAACAAAGAAATAGGCCTATACGATATTTTGGCATTTAGCGATTTGTTATGATTTGGAATCATTATGATTTCCGATACTTTCCACTGTCTCGGAAGATAACATATTCGAAACATAGAATTGATATTGTACTGTAGTTTCATTAGTGGTTTTTCTGGTAGAGTTTTGATTGTTTGCCCCGTTATGGAGTCGTGTCCATGGGTTTATTTATCTTTCAGGATTTTTACGTTTTGTTTGGTTTATTTCAGAGTAACTGGTAGTGCAGATGTCCCGTCTACTTTGCTTATAGATGTTAGATATTCATTATCCCTTAACCCAGGTGGTGCGGTTTGAAGGTTTTTTCTATGTGTTCGCTGGAAGCCCAGATTCCACCAACCATTCTTGTGAGTGGCACTTGCATGTTAATCCTATTTAAATCTTTGGTGGCTTTCCACAGGGAATGAATAATATGTGTCAGATTACTTAAGAAGCTTACAACTGACTCATTTTTAATCTTCTTTTTAACTAGTTTAAGTTTGTTGCACAAGTTGTTTAGGATTGTTTTGTATCCAAGGGCTCTGGTTCTCTGCCACGTTTTACGAGCTCTTCTTTATTCATTAACCAACTCTATCATTTCAACTGGATAATATATACTTTTTTGTAATATTTGATGCTGATCAAGCGTATTTTCTCAGGCCACTTTTTGCACACTTTCAATGAAGTTTTTCAGTTCCTCTTCTATCATGGAACCGCTCGAAATCTGCACTTGTAAAGTCACTGAAGTTGACCCGAAATATCAGCCCGAATTTTTTAGTTTGTTTCTTCGCTAAGTTGTAACCATCCCGAAAAAAATGTACGTATAGGAAAAGTGTAGTCTCATCCCGAAAAATATAGTGTTTGCGCACACAGGAAACAAATTCATTTTTATTTCGTGTAGTCGTACTACCAGTATATTATTATCATTTTTAATTTTCTAATTCTAAAGTAACATTACAGTAGTAATGTAATTTATGTAATTTTAATATTTTTTCAAACCTAAACCAAACGGTTAAATATAAAAAATATTTTAAATTTAAAGGGTTTAATTAGGAGAAATATAAATTAATTAGTGGTAAAAAGGTATATGGGTGCATAGTTTCTTTATGTAAACGGATTAAAACATAACCCTCAAATATTATGATATACATTTATAAAAACACTATCAAAATTTTTGTAAGGTAAAATCCTTAATGGAGCCAACACTATAAATGGACTAGTGACGAATAGCTAGGGAATAAGTAAATGAGCTTTGAGAGAGCCATTTACTTATCATAAATATAATGAATCATTGCACGGCTGCTCTATATAATGAAAAGGAAACAGTGTTCTATAATTCTTTTTGTGAGCGATTTTGAAATTTTACCACGTAGACTTTAATTTCTCTAATGCCAATCCCAGAGATAAATCTAAGTGGTGGCGTAGCGGCAAATAGGCCTTGGTTATTCAGATCTTCCCTGTGTAGCCCAGTTCCATATCATGAACATAAAACACTTTTTTTGAATTTTTTTTGTGAGCGATTTTGAAATTTTGCCAAGTTGACTTTCATTTCTCTGGTGCCAATCCTGAAGATAAATCTAAGTAATAGCGTATACCGGCAGATATGTCTTGGTTATTCCGATCTAATATGAGCAGCCTAGGTCCATCTTATACACAAAACACATTTTTGAATTAATTTTGTGAGTGATTTTGAAATTTTACCAGGTAGACTTTATTTTCTCTGGTTCCAATCCATCTTTTTGGTGGTACTATAAAATCCATGAGCTCAGGAATTTTATTTGGGTCCGTAGGGCAATATGGTGGTTTTATACAGGAGTGAAACTCGTATTTTAATGTCATGTCTGCTTTAAATGGCTCCCTTCCGTTGGACTAGTTATATTTGATCCCCAGAACATGTGTTTCGCGTTAAAGTTGCCTCCAATAATAAAATTATTACCAAGCGATTTAAGAAGTTTGATGTAGTCTTCATTTTTGGGTTATATCTGGGTAGACCGTAGACTATAGCTCTTGTTATTTATGAATTGAATATAGATACAGTAGCTACTTGCATAGCAACTTCCTCTATATTTAATTCTTCGTGGTGTTTTATATTATATTTAATAAACATTGCTGTCCCGCCTCTAGCTCTTTCTCTTGGTTGTAGAGCTTAAAAAAACCAAAGAAATTTGATGAAAGTTTTGATTCAGTATGCCAACAAACTAAATTTATCAATTTTAATTAATTTTATCAAAGCAATAGAATAATTTAATAATGGCCGGTTGTACAGGAAAGTTACGAACGGCCGGTTAGTTGTGCGCCAGTTAAATTTTTTATAATCTGTTTTTGCAGTCAGAAACAAATCAACACAAACTCGGTTAAATATACTTTATTCTGTGGAAAGTTTTAGCTTGCTTATAAATATTTTAATGGCCAATTTTGATTAAATAACTTTTTAATTAATCGTTAAATATTTCCATGGAATAAAATATATTGAACTAAGTTTGCGTTGATTATTTTCTAACTATAAAAACCGTTTTCATATAAAAAATTTAACTGGGGCACAACTATCTGGCCGTTAGTCATTTTTATCTGCAACCGGCCATAAATTAAATAAAAATTTGTTAGTTTTATTGAAAAAAACCACAGTTAGCTATTTCATTTCGGAAATTTGTTTCTCTCGTTTTTCGAAATTTCGAACTATAATTCAAGGCAGAAATATTGTAGATATGGGTAAGTATTATAAAATTGTATGTGCACCATTCATAAATATATTTTTATTTGATATTATTGGGTGACTTAAGGAGCTCTACTTTGGAATACGATACGTAAATGAAGGGACTAGATTTAGATTAATTTTTAACAAGAATCTTCTAGATTCAAGTAAAATTCGAACACAGATCTTTCGTTTTGAAATATTTCTGAACAATATAGTTCCACATTCGCTTAACGTTAGCAACATATTTACTTAAATCACTGAAATTAGCTCGCGATTTATAGAGACTGAGACATTTTGCATTATATACCTATGTGGTTGCCACCTGGCCTTGTTTCTGGTGAATTGTCTACATTTGTCACATTTTTGCTCGCATTCTCGCCTGGTTCTAATAAACTAATTTTAATAAACTACACATAGCGTTAAGTTGAAAATGTTTTAATTTCGTTAATTTCTTTCCGTTGTAACGAAATCTTATCATATTCCGTTACCAAACCATTTCCTTCATAATCTTTCCTAAGTTAACGTTTTTTCACCATCACTTTGAAGACATCATCTTCACGAAAATTTGTCATGCTGAAATTACGTATTTTTATTTATGTTTGTTGTTGTATTCATATAGAATAAATTTGTATGTCCCATTCCACACGAGATTTTTGGTTTTTTGATTTTTTTTCAAGGACCAACTAGTCGTAATAGATAATGTATATATGTATGTGTGTTTTATTTTGTTTTGTTCTGCTCTCTCGAAAACAAAATTTAAACTAAAATGAGTAAAATATATCCTTGAAATATTTTTTATTTCATTTATGTTTGTGTTATTGTGGTTGCACCGAAAATTTGGTTAAGGCCGTGTCCCAAACACCGCCTTATTTCAAACTTATTGACTTATTTGGCGCCATCTTGAATAAGTCGGTCAAGTCGTCCCAAACGATTTGCTGACTTATTTTGACAGATATAGCAAACAACAAATGTTTTAGAAATTTGTTATTTAATAATAAAATAAAATGCATAAAACATAATTTATTTTAATGAATTATTTAATAAATAAAAACATAAAAATGTGCCTTGAGTTATTAAAACACGATGAAAATTTATTATTATTACTGAGATGCGCGAAATGCGCAAGCTACATTTTTTTATGCAAGCACACCTCTATTAATCCTCTTTATATCTCTAAAATATTTTTATATCACTAAAATCTATTAATTATATAATTTATTAAGACAATATTGTATTAATAGTTATTAATTAAGTGGAATATCATTAATGTTTGAAAATTATTGATAATATTTGATAATTTGTTGAATTTTTCATGTTTACATGATCAAATAAGTTTTTTGCTTTCAAAATAAGTCACCTCGATAGCAGACTTATTTGGATAAGTCGGCATAAGCAAATAAGTCGGTGTTTGGACACGGCCTAAGTCGCAATTAAAATCGGTATCATAGGTAAACGGGAAACGAAATGAAGAAAAATACGATTTCTGTGGTACCCCGTGTGCCACCAGCCTATGAGACACAATACAACAAACATAAATATATTTTTGTTTATGCGATCAAATGGCAAGCCTACGTCATTCAACGTATATGCGGTTATTATAAATCCCATTGAGTTAAGGTTGGAATATATTTGTGTAATATGATCCTATATGTTTTGTTGTGTACGCAAAGACAAATGTTATACTTAGAGTTAATCGAACTACCTAAGTAGGAATTTGCAATTTTTATGACACAGTTAAATTCCCCAAGTGTAAATTATACAATTTTTTAAATGGGCGGTATTCATAGGAATATTTTGTTAATATTGCAAAAATGAAATTATCTGAGAGAGTAGTACATTTCTTGTGAAAAAAAATTATCCCTCCTTTTTCAATCAGTTAATTAATAATGGTATAAATACCGTACTAAAAGTTTAGTATAAATACCGTACCAAAAAGTACACGTAAAATATATCAAGTTAATAAAAAAATACTGTGTTTTGTGTTGTAGAAATTTTGATTTTTTTGTTAACAATAAACGAACCGTTTTTATTTTTGTACGCGTAAAATATATCAAACCGTACACTGCTGTTTTTGTGCAGAAATTTTTATGTTTTGTTTGTACAATAAACGTATTGGGGTACAGTAGATAAACCAAAACTGATTTTATTTTTGTATGGAATTTTGTGCGTGCAGGAACGGATCAGCAAAAAAGTCGAGAGACGTCGGTAAGTATTGTTCATGAGAAGTGTTAAAACGGTGATTAAAGCACCAAACACCGGAGCGGTCCCTTGGCTAGGAGCAGCCTAAGCGAGGAGCGGAAGCATCGCAAGTAACCCTGCCCATAGGCGGGACACTTCCGTTCTGCTAAGGTCCACCTCCGGCTGATTAAGTTAATAAAAATTAAAAATCGTAAATTTAACAGAAATTTTCTATTTATTTGAAAAAATAGCTCGTCAATTTCAATAAACTAAATTATGTGTCAGAAAAAATTTTCTATCAATTTGAAAAATTATTTTACTATTGAATTTACATTTTTAATTAATTAGAAAAATATTTCATTAAATACGCATTAGAAAAATTTTCTAAATCTTATTAAATTTTTCTTGTTGGTTGATTTTGTGGTAAATTGAATGATTATGATCAAAAATATCAACAAAAATATTATAAACTTATTTTACACATTCACATAATTTAAAATGCAACAATTATAATTTAATTATAAAGAAAAATAAAATAAACAAAATATTAAGATTAAACTTTGAGTATCATAATAGAACGTTAACATTCAGTATTTTTAATTCGGCAGATTAGCCTTGCTTTTAACTAATAACAAATGTTTGCCCGTTTACAAACGAATGTGTTTTGCACGAATGCCGATGTCTTGGCAATATTGATATTCACTTGACGGGCACTAAGCAACTCATTTTTCAGTTGAGTAGCAGTACGCTTTCGATCTTGTAATGAAATAATTTTTAAAAATCGGTCGTCATGCTCGTTTGTGCACCTTTTGCGTCCTTGTCCGGACTTTCTTTTATGTTCTCTGGTCTCCCCATATCGCTTAAGTATTCGTGAAACCTTATCCGTATCCGCTTAAGTATTCGTGGTAACTGATATGTAATGGTAAAAAAGCCGATCGTTGCGTCGAATTTCAAGCCGCATGAACTCTTGATTAAACATTTTTGAAAAATTAAATTGACTGGCTTTCAGTAGGCTTGAAATTCGTAGTATTAAAATTGACCAGCGGGACTTTTTTTATAACGAAAAACAAAAAAAATATGCTTTAATTTTATCCACGAGTCACGAGTGTATTTATTATTATATTTTTAGGATATCTTTATACATATATATATAATTCTTATATACGTGAGTATGTGACTGAACTACTTCTAAAAGGCTTGACCGATTTTAACGAAATTTTGTGTGTGTATTTCAGTAAATCCCTGGATACATATAACTCCAAAATTTCAGCACCTCCACAACTCCCCAATATTTACAGATATAATTCTTATATACGATTTTTTGTAAACTCCTACTAAACGGCCAAACTGATTTTAATGAAATTTTGTGTGTGTTTCAGTAGATACCGGGATGGTTTAGATTCACAATTAGACCCGGTAGGTGGCACTGCGATCACGCTCTAGGATTTTTATTTTTATTTTTTGACAAATTTTTTTTTATTTTATTTATTTTAAGATTTTTCGCATATTACAACCCAAAAATATCACCACCCCACTTTGCTGTATACGCGTATTTGTAATTGAACTCCTTCTAAATGGCTAGACCGATTTTATTGAAATTTTAAGTTTGTTTGAGTGGGTCCCTGGATGATTTAGATTCACAATTGGACCCGGTAGGTGGCAATGCGTCAGATTCAACACAAAGAACTTTTAGATTATGTCGTATACAATTTAACCGGTTAGCTTAAATTCGAACGTAGGCAATTATATTTTTTTGTGCAATTATGATTGCAAAATTAAAAAAAAAATTAAAATAAAAAAAATTAAAAAAAGCGAAAAAAAATTTGTATAGCTATGTAATTACAGTAGCACCGACCTAATGGCACAGTAGTTTAAGCTTTGGCGTTTGAATCGGGAAGTACCGGGTTCGAATCCCAATAGCGGCAGGATGCAAAAGTGAAATTTTGTCACAGATTACGTGTAGAAGGATCTTGAAGTAATTGACATCCAATAATCCAATTATCTCCAGAATCCAAATCCAAATTAGACTTTCGAATGATTGTATCAAATCCAGTGAAATACAATAAAACTACCAGGAGTAACACACTGTATATCTTGAAACTGATCCTTTCAGTTCAAGAGTTTATTGCAAAGAGAACATTTTACATTTTTGTTTTACAATTTTTGACAAACTTAATTTATAAAAATCTAAATTATAATTTTTAACATTTTATAAAATTGTATAGAAAATTTGGTGAAAAGTGCGCTAAGTTTAAATTAATTATAACAGAAATTTATACTAGTATTTTAATATGAGTATCAAACGCACTCTCTATACCAAACACTAAATGGTATAATCTATTACATTTTTACTTATAATTTTACAGCTGTGTTTACTTGTCAATATTTACAGTTTATTTTTGTTTGTTTATTTAGTGTAATTAGAAAATTAAATTTTGTTTTGTATAAATTAATAAATTAGTTACTTTTATTTTTCTACGGTTGAATTAATTAATGTAAGCAACATAATCCATTTATATATTGAACAATTTCCTATTTTAGATTATACGCTGCAAGGCAATGCTGGAGTTGGGCGATCTCGAGTTGGGCTGGAGTTTAGTGTTTATAAATAAAGTGTATTAAACTAGAAGTTGTTGTTGTTGTTATTTATAAATTTAGTGAAATCCTCTAACATTACGATCTGTGATGAAATGTAACACATCTATGACCCGATATCGGAGCGCAAAACTCATGGGCTGACCCTTCTTCCATATCAGTATAGGCTGGCATGGAGCTTGCAATGTGCAGATGGTCTTAAAATCGGTCATATAGCCGTACATCCTCGAGTTGGCCAGGAGGCGTAAAGTAAAGGCGTAAAAAAGCATAACCGCGGAAGAGTAGGGTAAGTATTGAGCTCCAAAACAGATCGCATAGTTAATAATAAAAATTAATAAAAAATAAAAAATTACAGTAGCGACCAAAATTGGATACATAATAAAAACATTTCAAGTTTTAAATTTTCATGGTTATAATTTTATTATTTAGATAATAAAAATAACTTGAGGTTACAAGTTTGTAATATTATTCAAAATATTTACTTAAAAAATAACAATAATTTAATTAATTTAAAACAAATATTAAAATTCATTGTTAAGGTCATATGTATCACATCTTTAAGATTTGGTCCTAAGTCATTTATTGTCAATAACTGATTTTATAAATCGGGGCATGCTCTCTGCAAGCCCTTCTATGGAGTCTTGTGAAATTTTATTCCATTCCGTTTCAACTGGTGAATAAATGCTCTATGGGATTTGTATCTGGACTTTGAGCAGACCATTTCATAATTTGGAATTTCTGATCTTTTAACCAGTTTTCCACTGTTTTAGGTGCGTGTTTTGAGTTTCCATCTTGCTGAAAAAGGACTTCTTCCTCCGGATAAGCACATATTCATCCCCATACTTCACTAGATTTTCTTTAAAAATATTTAAATATTCTTGCTTTCGCATAATGCAATTGATCCTTAGTAGTAGGCCAACGTTCCACCAGGTAAAGCATCTCCAGGCCATTACCGATCCGCCATCGTGCTTTATTGTTTCCATAACATGACGATCCTTTATTTATTCATATGGCCGTTTCCAGCAGTAACACTTCTCATTTGACTGATATCGATTTGGTTTCGTTTTGTCAGACCAAATCAACCGTTTCCAATCATCAATAATAGACCAATTTTTATGAAATTTTCTTAGTTGGATAAGGCTGGTTTTTTTTTCTTTAAGTATGAATGCAAATATATTATTTGCAACGCCCGCCTAGCTGTCAACACACTAACATTATTACACAACTCATTAGCAGCTTTGCGGAGTGAATTTATAACTTTATAGTTGTGGTTTCTCCTTTTTTTCTTTTAAAAGTCGCACAGTTGCACGAGAATCCCTACTATTTAAAAGTTGTGGACGCCTTTTCCAACCATTTGATTTGCCCAAATTGTCACTCACTGTTTCTTACATTGCGTACTGTTCTATGACAGACATGTAATTGCATGGAAATTTTCTCCAGAGAATATCCTTTTTCGCAAAGAAAAATGACAGTTTGTTCCAACTCAGCTAATATTTTTTCATTTTTAATTTTTTTTTAATTAAAATACAACAACAATTCAAAATTAGAATAAAACATGAAAAAAGAACAAGTTAACGCTGAAACGCAATTTCCCTTTATGAAAAGTTGAGAAAATATAAAAACAAAACAAAAATCAACTGTTTTGTTGTTTCTGTTGATTGAAATTATTGTTATTTTCTTAACTATATCTTAACTTGTTTTGTTGTAAAATGCTGATTTTTATTTTAAATTATGTAATGTATTTAAAAAATGTATAACACTTTGCTCGGCTTCTGTTTTAATCATACTTTTATTTTAAACATAATATTTCGCCAGAATATTTGAGAAATTTTTAATTAATTAATTATTTATTGTTCTAAAAAAAACAATCATGATTCGTCACCATGTTAAAAAATCCGGTTGCACATTTAAAATATTGAAAATGTTTATTAATATTTTTAATATTTTAAATGGATTTTTTAACATGGTGACGAATCATGATTGTTTTTTTTAGAACAATAAATAATTAATTAATAAAAAATTTCTCAAATATTCTGATGATGCCAATGATTGCGAAATATTAAGTTTAAAATAAAAGTAAAATTAAAACAGAAGCTGAGCAAAGTGTTATATATTTTTTAAATACATTACAAAAATTAACTAAATCTTATGGGTAATATTACAAAATTGTAACCTCAAGTTATTTTTATTGTCTAAATAATAAAACTATAAGTATAGAAATTAAAAACTTAACATGTTTTCATTATGTATCTATTTTCGCTCTTTGTTTTTTCATTAATTCTTTAAAAATATTGCCGCCCCTGGCGAAGTTTATCCGCGCAGACGTGCGGCCATTAAAGTATAAATAGAACGGTAAACTTGCTCAGCCCCTTCCATAACATAATATAGATGTGTATAAGATCCGCTATTTACTACTATTAATACTACTATTGATTTAACCATAAACTCCATAGTTTGCAAAAATGTTATGTTAAATAAGACAAAATGGTCCATAAAGCCTAAAAATATAAAAAAACTGTGGGAAATCTTTTTTGTCAATATGTTTCATGCAAAATATTAATAATAGTAATTTTAACAATAGATTTGTACTTGTAGTCATCCAATTTGTTTCCATTCAATAGATATGTTCTAAAATGTTGTAAACTACTATCGAGATAACACTTGCTTCAGCATCTATTATCATACATAACAATTTTATGTAATCTGTACCACAGAAGACAACATAAGTATATGTCTATAAAAATACGTAATTTTTTTTATTTATTTATTATAAAACACTTTAAAATTTTAACAAAGCATTATCATTGTTCCTCACCACTTTTTATGTTTCCAGAACATTTATAGGGAGTGTAAAATTTATAAGGGTGTGTGATGTGTTTGTGAAGGCAACGTGTATTCATGTACATACACAATACTAAACACATATGGTATCTCATATTTTTACACTCAAACATACATCATCCTCACAAATACAATGCTTTGGTTACAAATTCGTGTACGAGATTTTGTGGACACTTTTCTTAAACAGACAGCACAATAACAACAATGATGACGACACGACAAATGAAAATTTTACATTGCCTTCCAGTGTTTTATGTTGTATATAATAAAAATGAAGGTGTCAAGTAGTTGATCTTTTAATATAAATTTTTTTTTGTTGTTTTTGTACAAAGAGAATTATGTACACCTTATACGTTCCTACACATTTCAGTATGTATGTATATAGAGACAGTACGTCTCTAGAGTAATATCTGCCTGTTTTCATTCAGCTTTTCTATTTATCTTGTACTTTTGAACTTTTTTTCTGGTATTAGATTGTTTTGTATATCTTTATTGTGTATATAGTTTTGTCTTCTGTGTGATATAATGGTAAAGGTTTTTTTTCAGAACCCCAACAACAAAAATTTAGGAGAATGAAAAGTGTACATCTTATATGTACGTACACACTCGTACATATATAAACTTTAACACATAACACCAGTACGTAACATTTGGAGCAAAAAACTTTTATATTTTATAATAAAAGAAACAACAAAATTCAATCGATTATGTAAATGTCTATCATTACACATTCATGATATAACTGAACATATAAATTCAAGTAGTTCAGTACATAGTTTAATTTTTTTTATGCTCAGTTCGGAAAACAGAAAAACTATTTGGCAGATATAGATATAAATTTTCTATTTTGTGAACAATACCTAATTTAATTCATATCAATTTTGATGCTCCTCGTATATACATAACATGTACAGATAATGTATCGATGATGATGCCATGTATAAAAAATGTGAGAAACGATTTCATGAAATGAATTTTTTATTTTCATTTTTGGCAAAAATATAAAATATAGAGATGTATAATTACATATATCGAACCTGCTATTTTGTAAACCTGGCATCTTACACAATTAGTTTTATTAAAATTGTGCTTAAACATGTAAAACTGGACAACATGTATGATAACGATATATTTCGGTTATCTGCTTGTTAACGAGTTACTATTCAATTGAAATTATGAGAAATTATTGGTACTTTGCTTGTTTGGTTGTAGTATATAGGGTTTCTGTTGCATATGTAAATTGTCTTATGTATGTAGGGGTAAAATTAATAATATTGTTACAAATTCTGCTTTACTCTGAAGTTATACACCACTAGTGCTATCAACCCAATATTCAAAAGTTCGACCCCATTGAAAACAAATTTTTTATTAAGCAGTTATTAATCATCACATCGACGATGTTGCCAGATTGAGTATTCCCCCAATTCTAATTGAGAATTAGATTTTAGATTAGCATTCCAAGTGGAGAGGAATATAGTATGTTAACGAAAGCAATTGTAAACGGCGGTGATAATCATCATAGAAAGTACTAAAATTAAGAACGGCGTTTATCATAAAAATAGTTGGTATTGATGACGTAGAGTGTTCCAAGGGCAAACACTTGCGTCATGTAATTTATGAAAGTGATTTACAATTGCAAAACGTACACGTCGACAGATGAAATAAAAAATATAATCTTGATTCTTGACAATCAAGATTGTAAATTGAATCTTTGAAATTCGTAACATTTGGTATCGGAAGTGGCATTTTGCAAACACCAGCTATGGTTAAAATACCAAACACCTATACATCACAGTTGTAGGGAAAAGCTTCAGAGCCTCAGGAGGAGGATGCTGAAACAGGAGAGTGAAGATCGCAACAACCACCACCCACGCCAGGACTATTAGGCATTCCGCCATCTACCCCAAACGATGAACAGAAATTCCAGCGTTGCGAAAAAGAAGAAGGGCGATAGACTAAACAGAAACAACCATAACAGTACAACCACGTGATCGCCAATTAAGTTAGCTGGAAATTAACAAAGAAATGTTCAATTCTCCCTCTATACCTGTAAACTTATTGAAACTTATTGATCAGGCAGAAAACTTGCTGTCTTTTGTTTCGGCACGTTCTCAGAATTTATTACAACCTTTTGCTGAGTACATCAAGGCTCGGTACTAGGTTCGTTGCTGTTTTCTCTTTATATTAATGATCTACTAAAAGAGTTGATTGGTTCCAGCTATCATTTATTTCCTGATGACGTGCAGGTTTACGGTAGTTGTTCACTATGCAGTACAAATGAGGGAATAAATAAAATAAATGATAACATTTTACGTATTCAAAATTGGGCTGCGCGGAACAATCTACAGTTAAACCCCAAAAAGGCCCAATCCACTGTTATTTAGAAGCATCGCCTTGACGCATCCCCCTTTGGTGTCTTAATTAATAAATCCTTATAGTGGGATGAGCATGTTGTTACGGACGGCTGAGCAGCCGACCCGCAGATTTTAACTAAGCTCACAGAAGGAGAAATGCTTCGGTCGTGAGAAGATTTTGAGGCTTGCGATGCTCCTACCTTACACCGTGTTTAGAAATTAATAAAAATTGCAAACTACATAACAATAAAGATGTTCCGCTGGAATTTTTCGTACTAAACTTGAGGAACATGTGTATAAAGAAATAATAATCGGGTTTGTCCGTCCAAAGACGACAGGGCCTCCTCGAGTGACAAGTGTCCAGTCTGCTGAAGAGACCAACCCCCCCGAAATGTCAATGCGCAGCTGCAACAAAGCAGCAATACATGGTAGTGACGTCTCCCCAACAGACCTCTGTTCACCCGGAGAAACCACTAACCAATCTCCCACAATTCAGACTTCGAAGGCTTGACACCGCCGAAGTTCCATGAAGAGACCATTAATTACGATCGCACCCGAATGGATGACACATTATCTGCACTCACCACGCCTGTGGATGTCCTGCCAAGGGGATGAAGGAGAGTGGCAATCCCTGCCTGCATAGATGGTACCGACACAGAATGGAATTGCCCTCCTATCATACCGAACCGAAAGAAATTAAGCACTTCCTTTTATAAAGACGAGACGAAAAGAATAAAATAACCAGGTTAATGTACTGATAATGCCGCGTTATTTTACTCAAGACAACAAAAAAAAAAAGTTAGCGAAGTAAAAAACCAAAACGGTCACTAAATTATCATGATTTGATGAAGCAAAAAAAACCCGAAAAAATGTAAACCCAATGATGACACAAAAAAATCAAAATGACCAATTCTTAAGCGAGACCAATGTGCAAAACCACACCCATCCATGTCAAACAACCGCTTTCCGGTACTCGATTACACAGTATTAAGAATGTTTAAAATAAGTCAAAATTAAAAAGAAAATCGAACATTCAACAAAAATTGAAAATTAAATATTAAAAAAAAAAAATTGAAAAATTGGAGTTGAAAAAAAAAAATATGAAAAAAATAAAAAATAAACCAGTACCTTTACTAAAACAATGGTAGTGGCCTTAGCAGGTGGCCTTAATGCCCCCAGTGCTGTCACACCCAGACCGTTGGGCGTCTTCCTGCCGTAAGTTTCTTATCAAATGGCGTTAATGCCCCAAGTGCTGCCACAACCAGACCGTTGGGCGTCTTCCTGCCGTAAGTAAATCAAATTCTGTTGGATAATTTTATTGTTTTTACCAATCAGTCGCCCTCGATAACATAGTAAGTAGAGCGCTTGCTATGTAATTCGGGGGTCCCGGGCTCGATTCCTGGTGGTGACAAAAAGTTACGACTGGGCGTTTTTATTGTGTTATGTGTTACTTTGTGCATTGTCTTATTTATCTCAAGCCATAGTTATCGGCTTTTCTCCATAAAATTTATATATTTTTTTTCAATGCGGCCCTATACCGCTAGTATATAAGATTAAACCTATCGTTGGGCGTTGGTTCGCCTATAACGGTAATACCAGCCGATGAGGTGGTACTTTATAATGCGGTACACATTTTTAAAAATGACACCCGTCGAAATATAGCGTAGCGTTGATAGTGTATTACACCCGTCCAAATGTAGTGCCACGTTTAATAGAGTACCTGTAAATGGTGCGGTACGTTACCGTAACAAGGTTTTCCAAAATAGAGGGTAACCGGGGATCCAACAATTTTTAATTTTTGGACACTCACTTACTCTGACGGATCAGTTTTCCTTTACACTTTTAATATTATTAAAACATGATTGTTTTATAAAATCATTACAACTTTTTGTATTTAAAAACATATATAAAATTTTCAAAATAACTTGACTTTTATCAATCCAAAAAAAATTTTACTGTTTCTTTTAATATTCCATACTAGACTAAAAAAAAATATCGCACCAAAAATACGACGAGAGAAAATATTTTTCCTTTTATGTGCCTCTCGTTTTGCACATATCGTTGATCAGTGGCACAAAACAAAGATCGAACGTGACGCACCAACACACAAAACAAGAAACACATTAGAGAAAAAATATTAAACTACATTGTACCAATGCCTTCTAAACTATTGGCCGCTTACACCAAATGATGACGACACGCTAAGTCGACGTTGTTGTTGCTTTCTCTAGTTGCTTTGTTAGGGTAAATATCCTAAAATTATTATTGCGCAGTCTCGGTATAGACTTAAATTGACGTCGTGTGCGAAAAATGAGAGTAGTAAAAGGCCAGTAGTATAGAAGGCATTGATTGTACCCACTGAAGTTGTAACAATTTTAATGCGATTTGCAGTCAAACCTTTATGAAAATTAGAAGTTTATTCAATGTTACTGATTTTGCATCAACTTGACCTTGGCCGGAAGTTATTTTTTGCCTACGTTTTTCCACATTTTTCCTATGGTGATCTGATACTTCTTGGAAGGAAGGAATATAATATGAAAAAATTAAATGGGGCCTTTAAAGCTGGTGTAAGACACATTCATCGACTTCGCAAATATAATCGCATTATTATTTCGTTTATTTTATTGTTATTATTATTTTTTAAATCTATTTTATGTTGTTTTAAATCTTCTATTTTAAAAAAGTTCTTTGTACTGTTAAATAATTTCTTTTCATAATGTGTATAAGCTCTAAGCTTTATTATGTTTCCAATATTAAATAAATAAATACTGCCACACCAGGGGATACCAAAAAAATTGCTACAGCAAGAAATCGGCAACTAGAGAAGCAGCTTATTAGAAATAATGAATTAGCAATGCAATACAGAGAATTTATGAAAAATTATGAAGTTCTCGGACACATGCAAATGATGAACAGTGCATCTAAAACCAACAACATACGCTATTGAGACAATACTGTTCGTCACAATTTTGCTTGCTTTAACTTCTGTGTGAAACTCTTATTTCACACTTTTATCTATTAAAATATTTTAGTGTTCTTCCTATGGCGCCTATTTCAAATCTGTTTTAAAATTCCTCAAAGTAAATCTTATAAAAAACTGAGCTGGTTTTGCCCGCGATAGCAACTTTCCCAAACCAGTTCTTGGTTGAAAGCCACTGAACAAAACTTCCAAATGACATCCATACGAATAAATACTAACATTTAATTTTGCTATAAAGAGACATCTAACAATGAATAGATGAGTTAAACGTATTTTAAAATTGAGCCAAAGATAATGTACAACAAGAAAGATATTTTCTTCGACAAAAACATACCAACAAAAAACTGTTTATGATTTTCGGAGTTTTTGGTTGTAACTTTCGAAGAACGAGATGGTTCTATAATAATACATTTCTCGTTCTAACATTCGTTTTATAAAAGGTTAAAACAGAATGTATCCGTTCCGACTGCTCCATTTTATGAGAACTGTCAATTTATATGAAAAAACGAAAATACAAACACAATGAACGGAGGAGAAAAAAACGGAACGGACACTAAACCCAATTTCAAATTTTTGCTGACGACATAACCTAACATAGTATTTGACATATCAGAAAAAATGTTAAACGAGAAGTTTTTGCAATAAAAGACGTATTAAATTGTATTAATTCTATTAATTTCTTCTAATAATCTCCCACAAATTAAAATTTCCAAAATATAATATATAATTACTATCTATTTTTGACAAGCGGAACGAATATGTTGTGTTTTAGGAAATCAAACGGACCGAGCGGAAACGAAATGAATGGACTGGAGCGGATCTATTCTGTTTGAACCTAAACTCAACTTCGGTGATTTCAAAATCAAAGGAATCAATAAAAAAATCGAAAATATTAAAAAAGGGGAAAATTCGAAGCAAAACATTTTTAATTATCTCGTATGTAATTTAGTAACGCTTTAACCTTCAAAGGCTGCGGTTCGTTTGAATTTATTGGAAATCCATTTACGTATTATTTTTCAGTTTGGGTTTGTTTATGTACGTAGCTACACATTTTTCACCAAAATAGCTCATGGAACCATTCAATTTTTTTTGTTTTGGAATATATATTACATACCAAAATAATTTATTTGAAAATGTTTTTTGATTTTTTGCGTTGAAAAACAATTATATATATTTCAGTTAAAGTAGCTTATACAGCGTAATTACAGAGTAATTAAATTTATCAACAGTAACCACATACGGTTTTATGTTTGATGGTTTAGAATTATTATAAAAGTTATAATTATAATACGAATCAAATTTTACAATTACAAAGTAGGACCAATGGTCAAATATCTAGATTTTTTTTTTTTTTTTTTTTTTTTATATAATGCTTAAATCTAACTTAAAACTAACCTAAAACTACACATAATTAACCAGATTACATTTGGTAGGTTGAGCAATGCAAACAAAACATTAAATCCCGTGTGCGATACTTAAAAGCATTTTGTTTGATGACGAAAATAATTTAATAAGGCAATTAATAATTTAATAAGGCCCTCGTGATCAGGCTATTGCAGATTAAAAATAACAGCTTCATGTTAAGTATTGGCAAACAAAATTCAAGTACATTGACTTTTGAGTGCCAATATCCTGAATAGTGTTAAGCTTTTTAAGGAATTTTGAAATCTGGCTCGATAGAGTTGCAAAATCAACACGAAAAAGTGATTCAGACTTCGCATAAAATTCCCCTAGGGTATTGTGATGGTTTGGTTCACTGCTACTAATTGGAGGAGCCTTGTTACGATTTGATTTAGGATTATCATTTAATAAATCGGAAAAGGTGACTCCCTGCCGAACAAATTGCGAAGTGAAGCCTCTCTGAACAGGTTGTTTCGTTGTAAAATTATTATATGATTTAGAAAATTTGTTTACAGTGCTCAACTTACCAATGTATAGTTTTCTTTCAGGACACTCGTTAAAGCTCGCTACATGGTCACCCTTACAGTTAGCACATTTAACTCCAATTAAATTTGTGTTTGTTGAACATTCACCCGGTGTGTGACTCTCCGCACATTTGACACATTTAAATGTTAAGTTGCATCCCATGGCACTGTGCCCGAAGGCTTGACAATTTCGACACTGCATTGCTGATCTTCTCTTTTTGACTTCCCAGGATACGCGGTACCCACAACAACCAATGACGGAATTGATGTCGCTGCGTTTAGTTGAAGGCACAAAAGTTACTGTGAAGCTGGGTAACTTGACCACGGATCCATTATTAACATCATTATTACGTAGAAATTTATTGACAGGGTAGACATTAATAACTTTTAAACCCTTATTAATGAGATCCTCCTTGACATCTGACGCCGAAGTATCCTGATGAATTCCTCTGGCAACCTAATTACTGGTCTCTGCTCCTTGATTGTGAAGGTGTAAAAAAGAAATTTGTTCTCCTTAAGTACCTCTACCAGTACTTTATGCTGGTCTTTGCTAACTGCATATAACGTGCAACTATTAGCAGTTACCCGCAGAAGGGATCCGGGATGATTTTGCGTAATCGCTCGAAGCGGTTGAATAGATTTTAGATCTTTAATTATAATTGGTGGCGGCTTATCCGATTTTTTAGCAACTGCTGCTTTTGATGGAATATCAGATGTAGTCTCACTATCTAATTTATTGAATCTACCCCCAATTTCAGAAGGGATATCCGCATAATCTTCATGTTCCATATCCGAATCCAGAGAGTACTCCCCAAGGTCATCCAATAATTGTTTGACATTATCATGAACACTATTTGTAGTAGGGGGATCAACGCTATGATCACCAAGTTTTTTTGATTTTATAATTACATCATCATTAGCGGAGCTAGCGCTCATTCGCTTAACTGACTTATTAGAAGTCGGGTTAGTAGAGCCATTATCCAATTTACAAGCGCTGGTATTATTAATAGGCGCTTTAAAATCTTGCAATGCCTTGTTCACAGCACGGTTTATCATCACGTTAAGTTGGCTAATAATCCTGTCATCTATCGGAGGGGGACCGCCCCCCTTTTTCCTCATTGTGTTAGTTTTGCGCAGTAAGCTGCGCCTGTTTAATTCGCCACCCGAAAAGCTCGGAATTTTTAATTTACTGATTATAGATAGTTTCTTTCGTATACTCTACGCTAATTTTATACTGAATTTTCACACAAACACGCGATAACATTTCACGCAATAACGCGCACGATTACCAACAGGTGCCACTACTGTAGAATAAATATATTCTTTAAGATAAAAATATTCTTTTTTTAATTGTTCGAATATGTCACAAATAAAATTATACTTGAATTACTGTGTGTGATGTTTTTTGATTTCTATGTACATTGTATTTAGGAAAAATTTTGATTTTAGAAAAAATTAAAATGTGGCACACATAGCTAATCACGTAGTGAAGGAAGTTTATGTGTGGAAATATTATTAAATAGAAAACAAAATATCAATTGAAATAAAAATTTACGAAATTGATAAGTATTTGTTCTACAAAAGTGAACATCTACATATAAACGATTATTTTATATCAATTTATTATTCATTTTAATCTATTTTTCTTCTGCGTTCAACAATTCTTAATGTAAACACAATTTACAATTGCGTGAAAGTTAAATACCAACGCGTTCACGTTTTATGCCTAGCCGAAGCCAATAAACACAATAACTGAATCATTTTCATTTATGTATAAGCTAAATATTTTGAATCCAACTTTTTAACGGAGTTGATGACATGCTGTATAGATGGTTTATAGTTAAGAGTTTTTCTAAAGTTGTGCGTTTTAATTCAAATTTTGAAATTGCTATTTGATATTTGATTTATGTATAAATTATAAATATATATAGTGGTTATTATAAATATTAATTAAATCTGAATTTATTTAAACGTAATAATTTTTATTTTGCGACTTTGTGTAGATCCATTGGTTTTGACTCGTTCTATGTACCTACATTTTATATTGAATCATTCGATAAATAGACATCTCGACATATAAAAGTCCTATAGATCACGTTGTATATAAATTAGGAAAACAATTTTTGATAACATTGTATACAAGTTACGGAAACCTTACTTTAATATTCGAAGTGAAAACGGTGGCATTAAATGGAATTAGTAGACTTCCTCAAATGAGCGAATGAAGCATCTTTTATTTTAGAGCTTCAAATTGTTGACTTTTCCAAGAATTATCTCGGACAAATTATGCCAACATAAATCTTATTGATCTTAGGACGGCTTTTGCAAAACGGCCTAACCTATTTAAATCTTACTTTAATCAGAGTTTAAGGATTTAACGTCGCCAGTTTGTATAATTAGATGTTATCATGAAATTAATTACTAGATAGAGAACACTGCCAGATCAGGTGTTAATATGATATGATAAATGCGTACACCTAATCCATGATATCAATCCTGGTAGGGTATGTATAGGACAATCCTAGTAATCGTAATTCAATCAAAGAGAATAAACAACAAGGAAGTCACTTTGTTCGATAGAAATATACCAACAAAAAATCGATTATGATTGACGGAGTTTTTGTTCGTAACTTTCGAAGAACAAGATGGTCCTTTAATCATCCATTTCTCTCTCTAACATTCATTTTATAAACAAAACTTCGGCGATTTACAAAACAAACGATTGATTCGTAAGTAAACAAATTGAAAGCGTTATTCTGTTATCCGGTTCCTTTATAATAAAGTTTCGAGCAAACTAAAAATTAAAGACCCTATATAGTCTAAATAGTTAATTTAACTAAAATTAGTTTTAAGTTAATAATAATTTTTGACATATCCAAGAATTCCGACATTTTTTTTTATCTTAAAAGGCGTTTGCGAAAAATTAACTATATATTAGTTTTTAAAATACAATATTTTGTTATCTTAAATGTAATGCTTAGATTACGCTTAGAGAACGCTGTCATACGTACAGCTTATTCATGATGAAGGTTTTGGCAGTTATGTTAAGCGCATTTGGAATAACTATAATCTTATATTAAGACCATATTAAAAAAATGAATTGTGGTTAAGAGTTAAGCGTGTTCAGGTCTTGCTTGAGCCCTCACATCAAAAGTAGTAAAAAGTAAGGATTAATTAATGACAGGAATGACTAGAACTGCCAAAAAATCAGCCCGAACAATACTTTATAAAAAGGTGGGTGTCCTCACTAAAATACACCAAAAAGCCTTTCAGCCTGAAAAATAAAAATTATTTACCTTCAAGTTATACTCTATCCCGAAAATTACAACAAATGTCTGAAAACTGGTGCAAGAAATTTTTTTATTAAAAAATTGCTTTCTTCGGGCTCGTTTAAAATTTTTCAGGAATTTGAAGAAAGGTCTCATAGTTAAATCATAGATAATGAAGATGATTATGATTTCGAAAATTATTCAAAAATAATCTTAAACTAAAGCCTTTCAAAAGAACGTAAAGTTTGTGAAATTTCCGAACCCTTAAAAAAATTTTGGATTTCTAGATTCCAGAGAAAAATACATTTATATATTCCAGAATATAATGCTGCATCGGTTATTATTACCCTTAATTCTAAACTCCATTCCGGGTCCAAATTACTCCTACATTTTATCGAAAATATAAGAATAGTTATCACTCTGCAGCCACTACTCGAGCATAGTGTAATGATAATTAAGATAATTTGTTGTCGATGAATGAAAGATCGCCTAGCTCTCACGTTGGCAAGCCACTCGATTATTTTGTATGTTATATGGAGATAAGAAGCTCCCAGTTCAAAAACTCACAAATTCGCAGCAATTTGGAAATATTATTATCAAAATTTGTGACAAAGTGCTAATGAAATTTAACAAATTATAAGAAGGAATTATTCCCAAACACTTATACATTTGAATACATACATATGTCTACTTTTAGAATTGAATAACACTTAATTATAACTTTATTATAAATTTAATATTTTAGCATTTTTGTTTGTATTAGAATATAATTGTGCCCGTGTATGTTCCTTTTACACAACCAAATGCATACATCAATGATTGACTAAGCAAGGCCAGTTTGAGCTCAGTTTGCTATTTTCCCAAATTTCATGTAATAATCTTTTCAGAATTGAATTTGATTTCAAGATTCCTAAATTTGATTTCAGGATATTCTAGTAGATAATCAATTTTCATCATCTTACCAAATATCATAATGATCACTCACGATATTACCTACAGTTACAGTTATCCACTGTTTATAGAGAATTATCATAAATTATGTATAATAATCAGATTTAACTCATTTCATTTATATTCGAGAGGTGTGCTTATTTCAGAAAAACTTGACAATATTGCAGAACTGTATAATGGACTCGAGATAATTTCCATCTGGTAAAACCAATTTTAATATTTTCTTTGCAGAAATCATCTATTTCTACCCCCAAATTAGACATTTGATCCATTCAACATACTAAATACTTTAATGATCGGTTCAACAAGAGCCACGTTCTACGCCACATGTCCAATATAAACATTATCGGTTAAGAAATCACAAGTAGATAAACAGTGATGACAGTACTATTTTAACCATATTAAATTCAGAAATCAAAATTACAACATGCAATATCGGTATATTCAAAAAAGATTTAAAATATCTAAATGGGGAAGCCCCCAATGAATGAGTAACTCACATGAGGTTATTGCGGAGAGGTACACAGAAAAAAAAGATTGCTAATACTAAGCAAAAATCGCATGATTTAATAATTTTTACCCCTTGATATTCAACCTATCAAGCCCATTGTTTGAATTGAGAAATAGCTCGAATAATACTATTAATTTAGAATTTTTTCTTCTAAGATAGTTATTTTTTAAATCAAGAAAGCCCTACTATATTAAATATAGAAATTACTTTATTAAACTTTGAAAGTAAATTTCTAAAATAAATAAAGTAGCTTGCTCTCCTTAATAGTATGAATGTCTAAATTTCTTTGCGATTTAATAAAATTAAGCTTTTAAATTACTTAATCTAAGCAAGAGTGTTTGCTTTAGGTAAGACAATTTTACCTGGATTGCTTGCTGATTTTGAGAAGAAAGAAGGATAAAATTCATACACGGTTAAAAATGAAAGGATCAAAATTAGTTATAGCCCAAGTATAAAATTATTTTGAATAAAATTTATTTAATTTGGAACATAAATTACGTTCTTTTCGTTAACGTAAATATTATTCTCGCTTATTTAATGATTTTCATTCTTATTTTGTTTATTGGTTATCCTTTTTTTAAAACCAAATTTTATTCTTTTGTGCAATTCTTTGCATAAATAAAAATGTCTACTTTTAATGATATTGTTTATCTATATTCAACCTAAAATATTCTAAATATTTGAAAAATTATTGGCTATTAACTAAATGCTTCATTTTATTCCAAATTGAATAAAACTCAACAAAATAATTTAACCTTAAAAGTATAAATAATGAATCTTTCTTTCAATTTTAGTAAGCAAAGCATGACGTGCTAATTTTAATCCAAAATTTATATATTAAGGGCATCCCAACTAATTTGCTCGACCGTATCATAAAAGTTTATCAATTTGTCGGAACTTCACTGTTGATGCCAAATTAAGTCGCAACTGCAAGATATTGAGCCAATCCTTTGTTGTTGGAATAAGAATTCTTTAATTGAAATGTTGTGACTAAATGCATCTGATTTTGAAACACGATTGTGCTTTATTCTGTCCAGCGGGTCATATAATGCTTTCGCTCTTTCAAACCTATTTAACCATACACATAGCGGAAGATTTATTTAAATAATTCGTCATTATTGTATACCTCAACTACAAACGATTCTTTCACTGTGTGTCCTTAAATTGATTAATGCTATCAGATGAACTTACTTAGAAACTTATAAATAGTTCAAATGGCAGCCTCTGTGTACCAACAAAAATATTTTTTAATGTATAATATGTATGCTATAATTCTTAACATCCTGTTGTTTTAAACTATCGCATTTCAAACTCAAAAGTAAAATTTTGACGTGAGAACATAATATCGTAAAATACAACATATTTTGCAGATAGAGCCGTTTTGACGATAAAACATTTTAATTCACATTAAAACACTAAGAAATTTAAACTTATTAATCCAACTCAAAATTAAAGATGCACTACGAGTGTTACTGAACAATAGGTAATTTAAGAACGTTTCGGACTTATTACAAAATTAATATTACGATAGCCTTACTTTAAAAAAAAATACGAATTTCACTCGACGCAACAAAAAATGTCAGAGGCTTTAAACCTGACGGAGGCTTTCAATATTATTTTAGTCCTACCGCTATTGAAGGATAATGACATGGGCTAGGTAAAATAATTGAATTACATAGTTTGAATATTTTGATAAAACGCCTAATAATAACTGATATTCATACTTATTTAACTAAAAATTGAAAAGAAAATCATATTCTGTCCTTTTTAGTATACAAATATTTTAGTCATTTTTATTCAATTTTGCATAAAAATCTGAACAAATTATTTAGCTTTAAAAAGATAAATTTGTATGTTTTTCAGTACAGGCAAAATTTAAAATTGTATGTCTTTATCTTTTATATTACTTTTATGCGGAAGTAAGGGATAGTACTCTTTTTGGAAAAATTATTTTGATTTATTGTAGTTTAACTTATTTCGACTTAAAAATTTAGTTTTCAGTTGCCCATCATTTAAAATGGTTCTGCTGTATATTGAGAGGTAAGTTTTTGTTCCTACACAATTGGTGTGGTTTCTCATATAATAAGCAACACTTATTTTTAAATATTAATTTACTCTTAGCAGAAACACATACAGATACGTCTAAGCCGCACTCAGTTACGCTACAGGAGCACGGATTGATATTGCCTATTGTTTGAAAATGTATAAAGGTAAATAAATAATACAAATATGTATTTGATAGTTTTTTCTAAAAAAAAATTTAATTATTAAGGCCAAGAAACAAGTTTGGATGGAACTAAATAACGAACTAATAACATGGAGCACGGGCCTTGAGATTTCACTCAACATTTATGAACATGTTTAGAAATTTTGAATCCGAAGTTTGTTACACGCGGATAGGATAAAATCATCCTAATTTTATTAAACTATTGTATAGCTATATAAATTGGCAATATTTTAAATAAAAAATTATGTTTTTTTATCAAAATTTCTACTTTTCTTTATTAAAATTTATCTTAAAAAACGTTGAATCTGATTTCTGAAAAGAATAAAAATTATCTATCTGGATTGTATAAAATATGCTAGTGAATAGTATTTATTTTAACCTTTCAATTGGATAAATATTACTCTTTGTGACTTATTTTTTATCTGCCAAAAAGCGCAGATTTAGTAATTTTCAAAGAGCAAACTCTATTTTATATTTGAGTGCTTTTTACTCTCGGATAAAGAATAAAAATTATCATTGTCCGATAGATGAATTTTAATCTTTTGAACAAACATAAAATTTGTCAAAACTAGGACAAAATTATTTTAATTTTGAAAGAATAAATTTTATTTATTTGGGAAGTATAATGTTAATCCTTAGAAAAGGATGGACGTATAGTTATTCCGCAGAAGTATGGGAAAAGGATGGGTTTCATCCTTTTATTTTTAACCGTGTAGTATTGTCGTTTAATTATAGAAACTGGCTTGATAGTATAATGTAAGCTGAAGATTGCTTTTTATTAAATGCTTGCTAAATTGAATACGAGGATGTATTTGTAAAGGAAACTTTCTAATGCTTAAATTTATTAACCGCTTGCTTCTATCAATTATATTTTTTACTAAAATTGAATAAGTTTGATCATAAAATTTAATTTTACATTTGATGAACTTAAGCAAACAATTGCCATATAAAATATTTAATACTTACTAAAATAATGCGAATTACATATAATATTCTGGACCTGGTACAATGGCTGTCTTCCAGTATAATGTGAACTTTTTTAACATTTACTCGAATAAGGGTAACCCATTCCTTCTTATTTATAAAGTAAAATAATGGGAAATTTTAATAAACAAAGATTTGGAAATAATTTAATTTTATTTATAAAACCTCAATTACATTTTGTAATAAAATAAGAATACATAAATCATTTATTATTAAAAATTCAATCAATCTACATTTTTTATTTACTTATATATATATGTACTATATAAATTAAATATTATTATTATGTATATATAAAATATGCTACATAAATATTAAAATATAATTTTAAAGAAATCCTGTGCCGACATGTTCTAACTATCACTTTTTTCGCTTCGATGCATTTTCGATGGAATAACGGTATTTTAGAAGTAATATTTTTACAAAAAAAATATTTTTACTTCTAAAATACCGTTATTCCATCGAAAATGCATCGAAGCGAAAAAAGTGATAGTTAGAACATGTCGGCACTGGTTTTATGCATTTCTCACCATTTACCAGTGTATGAAGCAAAATCGGTTTTTTGAAGAATGAATTCAAAACAATAAAAATGTATGAATTATGAAAAATTGAGTTATCCGTAATATAAGCTCGATAATTTTCATCGAAACGAGTTAAATTTATTTCCTGAGTAATAAGTATAACATTTACTTCTGAGTAGGCCATGTCACAAATTTTCAACAAACGTGTTTTAACTGAATCAAATATATAATTTTTTTTTTTGTAAATCGGTGACGTTTTAAACTTAATACGTTGTTGGGTTTTATAATTAAATTAATTTCAGTTCCAAATGAATTTATGGAATTTGCCATTGGTGGTTTACAAACTTTTATGTTTACTTTATTTGTAAGTATAGTGCCCGGTTTCAACACATAGTGCAGCTGTTTACAAAAAGTGAAGTTTCTGTAGTGTTTAAGGAAAATGAGAAAATATATAATATTAGTTTTATGAAAATTTAAACTATTATAAATTTTGATTACCTTCCTCCTCTGGTAACAATTGAAACTGGTTAATAACGGCCTTGTGTTCTCCTATCTCCATTATAGAACGGCTTGTATATTTATTGAAGTATTTTCCCACTTTTCGAATAGCTTAAAACTAGACTGTAGGTATAATACCTCGAAACCAATATCGATCTGAAAATAAACATGTGTCGTATGTAAGTAGAGAAAACAAAGTACTTTGTTTTACGGGAGATGAAAATTGTATAAAATCGTGTCATTAGACTTAAAAGTGATATTTTGACGAGCAATTTACTAGTATGCGAGATGGAGCGCAGCATAGTCAAGAGCAAATGCAAACATTGCGAGTCAAACAAGGTCACTTTAATCCAATAGCACATATACTATTTTTTCTCCAAAAAATGAAAAATATTTTGTAACTATATAATTTCACCAGCGCGTGCGTGTTTAAAATTTTTATATTTCAAATTTCATAAACAAAAGGAATTATTATATTTTAAATAGTTTGAAAATGATTAAAATTGTTTCCTTATTCGTAAAAAATGCATTCGTTAATTAAAAATAGTTTACAAATTCATAATAACTCTTCATCTAAAATAAACACCAATTCCTTCTCCTTTTACTTACCAAAAACGCATTAGAACTACACTAATGGGTGAAACGCCAAATTATTTGGATACGATTAACTAATATTAAAATCAAAATTTTACATCAATTTTTATAATTTATACAGCACGTATATTACAGCATTCTTTTTTATAACAAATTCACAAATTTTTTATATTTTAATATTTTTCATTCTCACTGAACACTACAAAACGTTTTTTCGATCACACATTAATCTTTCGACTAAAAATAACACTATAGTCATTGACCACCCGATTGGTTTTATTTTTTAAAAATGTAAATCAGCAATTACTTGTAAAACACTTATTATTACACTCTTAGACCTTTTATAAATATATTTAGAGAACGCTTTAATTAAAATTTAGAAGTTTTAGAGAACGTTTTTGACGATTTCACATTACACTTTCAACTGAACTAAAATAGCACGCTTACCAGTCTTTTTTGTATATAAATGTCAACTGCGCATGAGTGAAATCAGCAAACATTTCTAAAATGGTTAAAAATTAAGAAAGATATCTAGAATCAAGATAATCCTTGCTGTATTTTAGCAAGCTTGATTATTTTAAATAAACAATTGCTACAATTGAGCAATCTGATTCTAATTTACGTTTGCCAATTCACCAATATTTATATACCCGTGAACTATAAATAGTTATATACCCGTGAAAATATCCAAGCTTGCTAGAATAGATCAAGGATGATCTTGATTCTAGACATTTTTGAAAATGTTTAATCATCTTAGAAATGTTTGCTGATTTCACTCGAGCGCAGTTGTCATATTACAATGTACACATATTTGTATGTACACATAGGTATGTAAATTTTACTGTTTTATATATGTACATAAAATTTTGTTTAGATCCCAAACATGACCACAAGCTAATTGATTTATTGCGTGGCGATTGATGCGAATGGTATGGTTTTGAATGTAATTTAACCAAATATAACTTTGTACTCTACAATCACTGAAGCTTCACTCTGATTTTAAAGTTTTGTTTGGGTTTTCTTTTCATTTTTGTCATATATAGTAAACTGGAAATAAAAAAAATGTATTATTGTGAAACGAAACGTTATTGGTGATTTCACTGTTCACGGAACCGTACTCGTCTAAAGTACTAATTGCGATAAAATAATTACTTTTGAGTGCTTAATATTTATACGTATTTATTATGCGTATCATTTATACATGCCATCTTGGTTATAGGCTCGCAAGATCATCCGTGTCCAAACAGTAAGTTCAAATTGAGTTCTCGATTCTGGATCTTGATGTGAACATGCACAAATGGGGTTCATATACCAAAGATCGTCATCTGTTTTCTCCACTTTATTCGTTTATTTTTATAGGCTCGATTTTAACAGTGGAATGGGACATACTAACAGTTTCCCATTTGATAATAATAAAATTACGTATCTGTGTCAGTCATCTTGATAATTTCAGCACCTTTCAACATACGTGAATGAAATTTAATATATGTTTAAAAGTGATGTTCGAAAGATCACTGTGGCAAACTCTGTCACAGTGAATTGAGAATTTAAGTAAATAATCCTATATTAACTCTTGTTTACGTTTCTTGTGGTTAATATCGAAATAGGGCTAACCAAATCATTGTCGCAAGGATTATGCTAAACGACTTAATTTTTAATATATAACCCGTATTTATTCGGAGACAATATTTTATTGTGGAATATTATTCCAAAAGAAAAACAACAATGTATAATAAATACGAACTTAGCCTGAAATTTTATAATGTGAATATTTGAATGAAATCATTTTTAATATTTAAAATATCCTTTGTTGGGACTCAAAAATAGGATTTTAAAAAGCGATATGTTACCTAATTCTTAATTTTATCAAACATAGAATTATTTTAGATAATTATTTAATCAAATTCAAAAATTATTCAATAACCAAACGATTATTGATGCTTTGATCGAATAATAAAGATTAAAATTAAAAGTAAACTCTATCTCCAATTAAAAGAATGAAACATTGATTTTAGAACCAATTGTTTTTTTATATTATAATTATTGATATACCAGTTTCTCGAATTTAGCAAGTTTTTGAGTGATATTGAAACATACTAGCTGCTTGATTTAAAAAAATATTCTAAATTTAATAATTGTATTATAAATAAAATTTAGAGAAAATACAATAAAAATAAATAAAAATTTTCTCGGTTTAAGTAAAAACTGCTAAAATTTTGAATTTGGGCTGGCATTTGAATCGAGAAATACAGTTTATTGATTTAAGCAACTCAATTTTTTTCTGTGTAATGGCCGAGGAAAAAAGGTCGGGGAAGGCGGGTGAACGAAATGTATTTACTGAAGCGGTAAATGTCCGATTAGTAAAGACGGAGGGGCGGCTAGTACTTGCCGAGGATCATGTACCGACGGCTATCTGACCAGTGGCACTATTCTGACTTTCCCTGCGAATAGGGAATTGGGAAAAATATTTTCATAGCATTTTTGTCAAAATTGATTTTTCTGTCCTACTGAGGGAAAAAGTTTGGTGTTATTATTTTCGAAACAAAGTTAAATGGGAAAATATTTTTTCCTATAAAAATTGTGTGGAACAGATGTTTCCCAATTATTTTTGTTTAAAAAACTTTTGCACCAAACTTATTTCCTCACAGTAGGCCATAAAAATACAATTTGGACAAAAATGCTTTGAAAATATGTTTCTCTATTCCCTATAACCAGGGAAAACCAGAATAGTTCCACGGAGGTAATGGACGGCAATAATTATAGAACGAGATAATACAGGCGGTAAAGAGTCCCTATTTGCAATTTTATCAATTAAAAATAACTTATTCCCAATGCCTTTGGCGGAAGATAATTTTTTTCGATGTTCTTACTAATTAACCAAAAATCACACTACATAATCAGTGGAATCTGGGGCTTAGATGGGATGCACTCAACTCAGAAGAATTAACGGCATAATGGATTAATTACATCAACGAATTAGTCTTGCTCAACGATCCTTACATTACAAGGATGACAGGTTGCACACATGGATAACTTGTATAGGTTAAAAGATTTAGTGACTCATCGGAACAATATGCTTCTTCCGCTTGTGTTTATCTAAAAGTAATCACAGGAAAACATATCAACATGCCTTAGTATCAGCTAAAACTAGAGTAGCGCCCACAAAAGTGATATAAATATACATGCCGTGCCCTCATAATTAACATCAAGTATAAGGCATCAGAGTTCCGAAGATCAATTTTATAACAACAGTGCAAATAACACTTCTGGCAAAACTTTTGAAATATTCTTCAATTCATGAGTTGTTTAAAATTTTAATCATTATCATCTCAATCCATTATCTTCAACAACATTTGCAAACTCTTCATTATTCACTTTCTGATAATTATGTTTTGACATAATCTTTATTATTTATACACTTAGGAACGAAATGGGAAAATTACATTGTTTTCATTATTAAAATCTTTCCAACTCATGATCCATACTAATTATTCCTTAAGCTTTTTTATTATACAAATTTCGTGATGTACATAGCTCATCACCGAACAAAAAATTATCTTACATTTTCTCTACACAACAACAACAACAACAACAAAATAATATTTTTCAATTCATCATCATCTTTCAATCAAATAAATTCTCTACAAATTAGGTAGCCTTAAGATAAACAACAACAAAGCAATGATATTATAAAAAAATATATTTAAGAGAAGCAAAAACAAAAAGTAAGATTAATTTGTAACCCAAATAAATAATAAAGAAGACACCATTTTATTTAAAAGACCATTGAAAAGTAAATATAAATAGTCTTTGTAATTTAAAATAAATATTTTGTTTTAAAAACCTGTGCAGAAATCGTCAACACTTTCACAATGTCTGTGAACATAAATCGAATAAATTTTTAATCAAACGAAAAAAAGTTATTATTTAAAAAAATAAATTTTCCGCCACTCGATTTTCAACAACATAATAAAAATATTCATCTATATTCCGTCCATTCGCAGAAAGTACAAAATTAAAAAAAAAACATTTTCCAATTCAATTTTAATCCATTTAAGATCATTTTATATATTTTTTCGATTACATTAAATAAAATAGAAGAAAATCATAGCAACAACTGTCTACACTGGTATATAAAATTAGACGGTATTATCTCCAGTAGAGATTTCTTTACCGATATCTACCATGGAAAATTCTGAAATCAATCAACTAAGTTATAACTTGTAACAATGAAATTTCATTTATTTTTCATTTCGAGTTTGGTTTTTAAGTTTATTGAAAATAAAACGAAATCGGAACAGTAGAAATATTTTATGTTCGGTCATAACAATTCTATTTCATACCTTTAAGAGTATTAAATAATATTTTGTTTGGGGCTCTTACAATATTTCCTATTTGGCTGTTAACAAATGACCGCCTATTCTAATTCATTTTGAAATATCTCGATGATGACCATACTTATTGGCATATCAAATTCTCTATAAATTACAGACCACATAAATATAAATAGCTACCATAACGACAGATCACGATTGTTCTTATAAGTTATTACATAAGACACATACGGTGCTTTAAAAGCTTTCTGCACTATAATATATGAATTCCGATAGCTGAAAATTTATACTTCAATAAAATAGTAAAAGTTGAACAATAAAATGTCAGATACGTTTAAGATCGTTTCGGTTAAAAGCACAGGAAAAACTACAAGACAAAAAATTTAATTTAGTTAATTCCAAGCTAAAAGCTCTAAAACCTATATGACAGAGTCAATATTTTTTGCCTTGTACTTTTATCTTAAAGAATCGAACTACTTGTGTGCTATACGTACATAAAAAGCATAAAAAACGGGAACAGAAAAAAAATCACATTCAATTCTCTTGCGTCGGTGAATATAAATATATAGTGAAAAACATAAGGAAAATTGCAATTCAATTTAATAATTTTTTTCACATTTTCCGGTTTTCTCGTCAATGTTGCTGTTGTATTTCAGTTTCCTTTTTTCCGTTATATTTTATATCCTGTTGATTTATTTACAATAATGCAACCAGACATACGTACGTAATCAAGTATACGGGTATAGAACAAAATATTGTTTTATGTATAAAGCTACAAACACTCTTAAATATGTTTAAATGATGGCAGTAATTCGTAATGTACATTGGGTATGTAATATCTGGCGTACCACACTTCATGTATATTTAATATAACAACACATGACATTTAAGAGATTTGTGCCAATTTTCGACAGCAAATTAACCTAATGGTAAAGCCTAACTATTTTAGGAGCAGTTACATTTTCTTTTCTATCTTTCTTAATATTTAAATTATTTGTTTTTTAAATATTTACACAAATAAAATGTGATTACAATTATTACATGCAGGAAGTGAATAAAAATAACATCGAAAATGCATTTATTTTACATCTAAATTCTAATTATGAATTTTGAAAGTAATCTATCTATTTAGCTCATTAACAAAATAATTGTATGCACGAAGTGAATACCATCGTATTTAAGCGATATTTAGTCGTGTAATTCCAAAAAACAAATGTTTATCTAATAAAATTTAACTAAATCATTTGTTATTTTAATTAATCAAATATAATATTATTAGAATTATTATATGCAGGAAGTAAATCTTTGAATTGTTACAGCTGTATTTGAATTAGAGCTTAAATTAAAATACAAAATATTATTGTAAATGCACGAACTGGGTATTTTCGTCTTTAAAACCATATTTAAAAAATTAAAATGAATAATATTTGTACATGCAGGAAGTGAATCATCCCATTGTTACATGATACATTTTTTAAAATTTAAATTTAGATAGAACATACTCTTAACCATTTCATTTTATCTTAATATTTCTTGGACTAATAAATAAAAGTATACAAGCACGAAAGCAATTTTATTGTCATTATAGTAACATTTAAAAACATAATTTTATAATATAATATTAATTCGTAAATAGTATTAAATAAAGTTTTACTCAACTATTTATTACAATATTAACACGAATTGATTGTTACAATTATTACATGCAGGAAGTAAATCATTCTATAATTCAGCTTTATTATGAATAGGTTTTTGAGCGAATGAAATTTTTCTACGATAAAATTACTTACTTTTATGCGTAAAAGAACTGAAGGAGAATTGAACAAACAATAATTTTCACAATTTTATGGCAAATAAACAGCAAGGGGTAAAATGCGAAAAAAGACAATTTTACTTTCTTTTACATGGTAAAAAGTTTTTGCAGATTTATCGTTCGCCATATCGTCGAAGTGAAAAAAGTACTTGGACAAAAAATGTCTGTGTTTTTACTAATCGGGATGAAACTTCATACTAAACTTTTTTGCATTAATTTGATTGTCCCAGTGATTTTTATCTGGGATCGGTCACACCAGAAGTGGCAATTTTCATAGAATCTTTTTCGTTTTTTGTAAATATTTTGAAAACTCAAGCATTTACGAGAAACAATTATGAACTAAAAAATTTTAAATTGAATTTGCAACAATATCATTTCAGATCATTTTCCAATAATTAAGCGGAATTGAGGTTTTAAATGGATTTATTGATTCGGATTAAACTTCATACCTCAACTTTTTTTTCAAAATTAGGAGATCCTCGTGAATTTTGGTCGAAAATTGTTCAACGGAAGCGGCGCTTCTATTGCAGCTTTAAGGGGTTTTGCAAAATATTTTGAAAGGTTCGTTAATACATTCGGCCCTATACCACCGAAAAGGATTGAATGATATAGTAATGAAGCTTAATTAGGTTTTTTTCTTAAATTTGGGAAGCCTAGTGATATTTGGCAACATCGATCGGGGAAATTATATCAGTCCAAATTATTTTTCCAAAAATTATAATTTTCGACATAAAACTGTTTTTTTTGAGAAACATTTTAGGAGACTTCATACTTAGCTTTTCTACAAATTAGGAGATCTCATTGATTTTTGGCCGAAAGCGGACTATCGGAAGTTGCAGTTTTCATATGCGATTTTTCGATTCTTGCTAAATATTTTGAAAAGTACAAACAAAACTGGTTGATGAAGAAACCATTTTTATTTTTTTTCACATTGTGAAATAAAGTGAAGTAATCATAAATCTGTATACATCTGAATATATAGCCCTTTGAGTTATTGATTGATTGATTGATTAGAATGTATGACCAAGACTAAGCAGGATCCCGGATACGACGGGCCTACCGTACCCCCTTTTACATATATTAAGATAGTTGTTATATGCAAAAGGGGGGTACGGTAGGCGCATCGTTTAATATTTAAATACAAAATGCATTTATGTGATAGCTAAACTCAAATGGATCAATAGTTCACGGAATATACTGCACTTTATTCATGCACTGCAACTTATAAAAACAGATTATTACATGCCCGAAGTGAATATTAATTGTAATTTAGTAAATTTTATTAAAAAAACCACATGTAATCAGATAAATATATACTTAAATTTCACTTTGGCAATAATAATTACATTTATGCAAATAAAATTAGATCGCAATTATTACATGCAGGAAGTGAATCCATCCATTGTCACAGTCATATATGTTTTCTAAATTTAATACAAAATGCATTTATTTGATAGGTAAACTCAAATGGATCAATAGTTCACGGAATTTTACTGCCATATATAGCCCTTTAAATTATATGCATTTATTCCTTTTTTTTACATATTTCTGATGACAATTTTGTTTTGACATGGTGTTAACAATAAATAGTAAATGTTACATTCCAACACCAAGATATCAAATTGTGCCAGTTTAACTAACATTGGAATAGCTTAAAAACTTTGTATTATATCAATTCATATTTCATTATAAGTCAAGAAGTAAATTCACATAGAAAGAAATCTTTTCCATAAATATGAAATACAAAAATCGTGTTGCTTTCAATATATCATATTTATGCTGCCGTATTATGCTTATTATTATTGTATTCATGCTCACATCTTATGGAAACGTGACGAAAAATAATCAAACTAACAATAATATAAAAAAAACTCTTAACTCAAAAAGATTTGACACGTTAAGTTTAAGTATGCTAGAACCTTGGTGATGTCTATCTATATACGAAGGTGTAAATTGGCATAATAATATGAAATTTATTTAGTTCTACGTCAGTTATAGATTATACCGAGTATACTTACTATGATTTGATTATCATGCTTACCCGAAATCAAAGATAATTAATTTATTTCTTATTGAGACGTGCCATGCAAAGATTCGTTCTCGAAGAAATGTAATTATATACTTTTGAATTTTGTGTTATAGTTTTGATAGGTTTTCCTATTAATTCAGTATAATCTCATTATGTTTGGTATTGCTGTAATAATTTTGATTTGTGAACAGATTCTCTTTAATTATGTATACTCGTATGTTAAGAAACTTATATATAAAACATTTTTGTTATGATTGCTAATTATAATTATAGGATGATATTACAAATACGGAAATATAAGTTGAATATTAATTGATAAGTTTAACGGGGGCCAAATGACTAATTAGTTAGATCGATTTGACGTTACATTGAGTTTTGCTAATTTCTTGTGACTCGCAATATGGTATATGAATCTTGGATCGCATTTGAAGACTTTTATTTCTTTGTATTCTGCTGGTGACATTATAGGTGCTGAGTTTTCTGTTTCTGCCTTGTTGATAAATGATATGATATTGTATGATTGCGACTTACAGGCCAACCATAATGGTGATCCTGGGTACTGTAAGGCCTCCTCAAATTATAGAACACGACCGCGAATGGGTTGAACTGCAATTATTCTAGTACTTCACAAAAATTCCCCTTTTGGTTGAATTGTCATGTAAACATGTTAACGCAAATGCCTATGTAGTGGTAGTTTTATTGTTTTTGAAAATGATATAAAAGACGAGCTTTTGCGATGACGAGAGATTGGTTGGTTATAATCGGAGTAATACTCAATTCTTTATAAAGTGACACAACAAAAAGAAAAATAAATAAATAAATTAAATAATTGTGATGTGACAAAGAAAAAAAAATACTGGATTGATTCGCAAGAATTATAGTTCAAAGAATCATTTTTTATATTAATTAACTCATGCGAATTGTGTGGAAAAATGTTCAGTGTAATTTATGAACATCATCATTGATAACATTATAAGTCATATTATGGACAATGAAACTCTTAGTGCCGGACATATTGTTTAATAGCAAATGTGCATGAAAAAAAAAATAATTTCCTAAGTTATCCAAGTTAAAGCTTGCTATTTCAAACTGTATTAAACCAAACAATTATTAGGTATAAATAAAAATTGTGAACTTAAATTAAGAAAAAATAAAAAACTAAATTTAAGTAAAATTATAATGTGTATCTCGGCAATAAAATAATATAAAAAAATCCTGTGCGCGAAAAAAATTGCAAAATGGACAGACTGTTTATGTGAATCGTGGTCCGTCAACGAAAATGCAAACGATAAAAGATTAATAAATGAAACCTCATAATACGTGAAACTATTTAACATCTCGAATGCTGTCAAAACCTAATATAATTAATCATAAAAGTATATATTAATCATAAGAAATATAATTAAACGCCGAATTAATAAAATTTTAGCTTATTGCTAATAAAAATACAACTTATCCAATTACAAATACTACCGTAAATATTACCGAAAGTAACAATCTGCTGATGGAATAGAACGTGCGTAATATAGAAATTCGAATTCATTCATCAAATTTCTACTGATCAACATGGTGGCAGCCAATGGATATTTTTGTGTGAGTCGACGATTATTAATAATATATTATTTTCTCGTTATATCTTTCATATTATGTTGATTTTCTTAATTTATTTAATTAATATTATAGTATTTAGTATGTTAATTGATTATAATATGTATCTATTAGTTAGTAGCTTTTTGCGCATGCGTATTATTAGTGTTAATATTTGTTACCAATTATATTTAGTTAGCCATAGTTTATTAAATCATTAGTAGTTTTTGTGGCTTGCTTTAATTTTTCTTAGTTTTCTTCGAATTTTGTTTTTTCTTTAAATAAAACTTTTGTAATTTAACTTTTTGTAAAGATGGTAATTTTGCGTTTCTTTTAAACAATATGGCACGAATTTATAAGATGGAATAGTGTGAGCTTTAAATATGGGAACTTGGTTGATGTAAGTATCATTTCAGTGGTAAATAAGTTGGTTGCCGAAAATCTACGTTATTATGCGGTTCATTCATATCGGTTCATATTATATTCTGTTTAAACCCACCCCAGGCTGAGCAGTCGGCAAACCGAACCGCGATCGTGTAATGTTATCGAACCGATAATTCTGTTAGCAGCGTTAGGTCATCCAAAATGGAGGCCTTCCGCCTGTAACAGTGGCGCCCAAACTGGTATTAAAGTTAATGTAAATGGCTTATAACTTCTTAGTTTCTGGTATTATATTTGTTTTAATTTAATTTATTTCTTCATTAAATTTTAAATTGAAAGAAAAAAAAAAAGAAAAAAATATCAAAGGTAGATATGCTCTAACAACTCCGTAATTTATTACGTTTTTTTGTTAATCTTTTGTTCGTCACATCAATACACGACTCTTCATTTTGAATTTGAATGCTGTGTTGAAAGAAGAACAATCGATTAATTTAAAGTTCTATTAAATTTCCCGTTTATCACATTCATTGTAATTTTTCATTTAGTTCTGTATCGTGATGATTGGACAAAGGTATAGCTATAGCAACTCCGTAGATTCTTACGTTTGACCTTGCGATGGTAGATGCCGCTTGCCCAAATCATAGCGATATTCTATTCTTCATATTATTGCGTTGCTTCCCTGATTTTGGGGTTTTGAATACAATGTTTATTTTGTATGAAGAAAGATTTTTTTTTTCTCACGGGATTTCAATGGTGCTAGATGCAACAATGACTCCAGCATGCTGTTTGACCTCTAGTTGTAGAGATGAATCATTGTCATGTCGTGAGGATATGATTATTATTAGTACATTTTGTCATCTTTCATTCCCTTAAAAAGCTAATTTACATTTCCCTTACGCAACCAACTTAATTAGGTTTTATGAATTTAGCAATTTGAATGCTGCATCGATTTAAGTTCCCAGTTTTGAAAAAAAAAGATTTATTTTGAGATATTTGTATTTGAATATTTATTTGAATATTTGGATTATAATATTTTGTTTCGTATGTTTTTTCTGAATTACATTTTTTTTGATTATTATTTACGAGATTTTTTTTTGTTGTTTACATCACAATTTATATCATAATCGATAAAAATTTATTTATTATTGATTTATTAAGAATTTCTTTTATATATATTATATTTTTTTTTTCTTTTCCCGTTTTTTTTGGATTACAACCAATTTCATCGTTACTCCTAATCTTGTTTCTATAGTCTTCCTTCTTTTTTTTAATCTTGCATTACATATCCCTGTTGTTCAAAGTTGTTCCATTTAAATATCAAGATGGATGCTGAACATCTCGATTATGACGAGTTTTTAGTAGAGTGTTCATTACGTTCTATTGAAGGTTCGCCCTTAGATCGTTTAACCAAATTGAAAGAACAAATTAAAATCGAAAAGCAACAACCAGTTTTAGCACCGAATTTACCTCATGAAAGTGCTAAGCAAAATCCTAATGCTGAATTACAAAATTTAAAAATTAAATTAACTTATATTTGCTCCTTGATGAAAGTTACTTACTCTAGTGAATATGATGAGAATGCTTTGTCTCGGTTCTCTTCTAAATTGCAACACCTCAAGGATCGGTTAAAGCGGATTAGGTTTATTAATGCTGTGATTACTGGGGATGTTGAAGATATATTAAATACAACGATCAAAATTATTGAGATTCACGATAAAACTGTAAATAAACAACTTGATCTCAATAATTCGTTAGGCCAATTGAACAACGTACTAGTTCCAGAACCTGAGTTAGAAGACGTTTCTGATTCATCTTCAATTCTATTTGAAGAAATTTTCGAACAACCACATCAAACTCGATCACATCGAACACACAATCGAGGCAGGTCCAACTCACGTTTAATTAATTCAAATAATTCAGAACCAAATTACCTCCAGCGTAATCTGATTAAATGGAATGTAACATTCGATGGTCATCCCAAGGGAACGCCTGTTAAGCGTTTTATTTTTAAGCTCGAACATTTGGCTGAAGCTAATAAACTACCTCCCGAATCATTAGGTTAGGTTAGGTTAGGTTAGAGTGGCTGCTATCGCACACTTAGGCCAATAATGGCCCATTGTGATACCACAGGATCCAATCTCCCCTTACTCCCGCTGAAACCAACCAGAGCTACTGATGTAGCGTAAAATATCTCGCACCCCAAAGTCCGCGAGTTCAGAAAGGCTGTCCATGTTGTACACACCCAAGTACCTATGTCTTTTGTAGGATAGTGCTGGACACGAGCATAGGAAGTGAACTAACGTCTCTTCCTCCTCTTCGTCCATACAACTTCTACAAAAGTCATTCGTCTCTAGACCCAGCCTTCTCGCATGTTCCCCAAAAAGGCAGTGTCCTGTCAGTATCCCTACGACCAATCCTAAATCTCGTTTTCCCAGGGATATAAGTGCCTTGGAGCGCTGCAGGTAAAGTTTTGGCCAAACCTGTTTTGCTACCCTGCACGTGAGAGTGTTGGTCCACCTCTCATCTGTCAAGGCGATTGCCTTTTTACTGAGCGTCAATTTAAGCGCTGCTATAGGCCTCCCCAGACCTGCCCTTTCCGGTTGCATCTGGAGAGTCGTACCGTTCTAGCTAGTTCGTCTGCCCTGCAGTTTCCCGTGACGTCCGAGTGACCAGGGACCCAGATTATCTGGATACTGAAATACTCGCTCATCTCATTAAGAGATGATCGGCAATCCAGCGCCACCCATGACTTCAGAGAAACCGCCTCTAGTGACCTGAGTGCCGCTTGACTGTCCACATAAATCGCGATATCCCTAACAGATACCACGTTATGCTTCAACCATGTCACGACTTCCCCTATCGCCACCACTTCAGCCTGGTACACGCTGCAGTAGTCAGGGAGACGAACAGAAATATTAACATTAAGCTTCTCACAGAAGACTCCGGCTCCTACTTTGCCGTCTAGCTTAGAGCCGTCCGTGAAAAATTGCAGTGCCTCGTTTTCCAGTATTGATCCGTTCCTCCAGGATTCCCTAGAAGGACAGATGATCCGGAAACCTATATCGAAGCACAACGTTGGTTTAATATAATCTAGATTCACCAGTTCTTCCCCTAGTGATCTAACTATCGTCGAGTGTCCCGCCTGAAGACACTTCCACTGAGAGACAGCCGAGAGCCTTGTAGCCACATTGGCTGCCATCTGCTTACCAAAAAATTCGATTGGAATAAGATGGAACATAACCTCTAAAGCGCGTGTAGGTGTTGTCCTAAGCGCCCCGCTTATAAGCATACAGGCCGTTCTTTGCACCTTCTCCAACATCCTTATATAGGTTACCTTTTCCAGAGCTGGCCACCACACGCCCACCCCGTACATCAGCACAGGCCTTACCACTGCGGTATAGAGCCAGTGTACCAGCTCTGGTTTCAAACCCCATTTCTTCCCTATGGCGTTTCTACACGAGTAAATGGCTACATTAGCCTTATTCACCCTTTCTACAATGTTAGGCTTCCAGCTGAGCTTACTGTCCAAGATTATGCCAAAAATCTCGCTCTGTCAGCAAAAGCCAGTCTAATGCCGTTCACGGTAGGAGGGCTAACTACCGGAATTTTATATTTCTTAGTAAATAGTACCAGCTCTGTCTTGGAGGGGTTGATCCCTAATCCACATTTGCTGGCCCATTTCGTAACGATCAGGATCCCGAATCATTAGTTACAAATATTAGCTACGTCCTAAAAGGTACAGCTCAGGAGTGGTACTGGATGTATATTGAGAAAAACCCTTCTGTTAATTGGTCTAAACTAAAATATGATCTAATTAAACGGTTTCAAGATCGACAAACGGACGATGATCTACGACATCTCTTAGACTCAAGGAAACAACGTCCCAGAGAATCCTTTCAAGATTTTTATAGTGACATGCTTGGCATATCTCTTCGATTTGAAATGCCTTTGTCTGACACACAATTAATGTATACGTTACGTCGAAACATGAGAGCTGGTCTACAAGACAAGCTAGTTGATAGACATTTTCCCTCATTGGAGCAAATGGTTCAGTTGTGCGTAACATACGAAGATACCTGGTCTAGAACTGGATTCGTCCCCGAAATGATGTGTCAACGCCCACAAGTAAACGAGATTAACAATTCAGACGTTCAGAATAGTGACTTACTATCTACAACAGAATATGAAAGCGAAGTTTGTGCTTTCAACACTTCACAAAGAAATCTTAGACCAGTTACTAATTTATTTTCAAATAGGAATAGTGCGATAAAGGCGAATGATGGATGCTGGAATTGTTCACAAGTGGACCACATGTTCAAAAACTGCACTATCCCACTCAAACATAAATTCTGTTTCGGATGTGGAACTCCCGGGGTTCTTAAACCACACTGTATATCTTGTAAAACTAATTCGGGAAATGGCAGCAAGGGGACAAGGATGGGCTGTACTTGGCCTCCGAAAACTTCAACAGCCAAAGTAGATTTCTCCAAACCCCAAGCGACCAGTTCACGGGAACTGTCTTCGATTGCGGAGTAATTCAACCACAAAATACACCATTACATTCCATAGAAACATACGAACCTATTCACTGGACAAAATCTTCACAAGTTTCCACTAATAAATCACGAAGAGTTCAAAAATATTGGCTTGCTCGTAGGAGGTGTAAACGGTTGTTGGCTGATTCGCTAATAAATGATTCATCAGACGGTCGTCCATATGCTGAAATAAAAATTCTAGACGAAGATTTTGTTGGGTTATTAGATAGCGGCGCGAACGTATCGGTATTAGGCCTCGGTAGTGAAAGATTTATCAACCAGCCGGATGTAAAATTTCGTAATTTAGCCTCAACCATTAAAACAGCTAGCGGTTCATGTGAAGTTATCTTGGGCCATATTAGAGTTCCAGTGACTTTTATGGGTGTAACTCGGATTTTAACTTTGCACATAGCGCCTAAATTAAGCCAACCTCTTTATCTGGGAGTTAATTTCTGGGTGGCGTTTGGATTAAAAATTCAAATTCCCCAAATACCTTCAAATATTGCGGAAGTTAACGAACTAACTTCTTGTGAAAAAAAATTACAGTCTGAACTCGTATTCCATGAATTGTTACCATCCCAAAAAGCTAGACTAGATCTTGTCATTTCAAAGTTTCCATCTTCGGCTATTCAGGGTTTAGGTAGAACCAATATTCTGTCTCATCATATTGATGTTGGGGACGCTATTCCGATTAAGCAACGCCATTACCCAATATCTCCAGCGGTGCAAAAAGAACTCTATAAGGAATTAGATCGCATGCTCGACCTAGGTGTGATTGAAGAGAGCTTTAGTTCGTGGAGCTCGCCTGTCACACTGGTGCGGAGAGCAAATGGTAAGGTCCGATTGTGCCTTGACGCGAGGAAGGTAAATCTGGCTACTGTGAAGGCGGCTTATCCTTTACCACTCATCGAAGGGTTGCTTGGTCGGCTAGGCAAAACGAGATTTATTTCAAGTATAGATCTGAAAGATGCCTTTTGGCAGATCCCCTTGGATGAGCGGTCAAGAGATAAGACTGCTTTCACCGTAGCTGGTAGACCCCTCTACCAGTTCACCGTTATGCCTTTCGGGCTTTGTAATGCCCCCCAAACTATGTGTAGGCTCATGGATAAGGTCATACCTCATGAACTTCATCACAAAATTTTCGTATATTTAGATGACTTGCTCGTGACATCTGAGACTTTTGAGGAACATCTAGAGCTCTTGAGTAAAGTTGCTAATCTAATCTCCAAAGCAAAATTGACAATTAACGTCGAAAAAAGCAATTTTGTATTGCGTGAATTGAGATACTTAGGGTATATTGTTGGTAATGGTGTTCTTAAGCCGGACTTGAGTAAAGTTACAGCGATTACCGAATATCCAGCACCAAAAACGGTCCGACAGCTAAGGCGGTTCTTGGGTATGGCGGGCTGGTACAGAAGGTTTATTCGAAACTACTCTGATGTTACTGCTCCCCTTTCTGACCTTCTAAAAAAATCTAAAAAGTTTCTTTGGAATCCCGTGGCTCAAAAAGCTTTTCAATCTTTGAAAGATGCTTTATCGTCTGCACCAGTACTTTGTCATCCCGACTTTTCACGACGCTTCTATATACAGTGTGATGCTTCAAAAACCGGAATAGGTGGAGTCTTGTTCCATAAATCCGACTCTAATGAAGAACGCCCGATTGCATATGTATCGGCTAAACTAAATTCCGCTCAACGGAATTATAGTACGACCGAGTTGGAGTGTTACGCGGCTGTCATTAGTATAAAAAAATTTAGACATTATGTGGAAGGGTTTGAATTCACTGTAATAACGGACCATGCCAGCCTGACCTTGTTGATGAGCCAGAAAGAACTAACAGGTCGACTGGCACGGTGGTGTCTAAAATTGCAGGGGTTCAACTTTAAAATCCAATATAAAAAGGGCTCAGAAAATGTTGTGCCGGATGCCTTATCACGAATCAATGCTGATGAACTGACTGTAAATACCAATCCCAATAACCATGTAATTGAGGCTTGTTGTGTTGATCTTAATTCCGACTACTTTAATGAGGTTGAATATCAAGAGCTTTTGAAAAAACTGAAGGATAACCCTGATGCTCATCTCAATTTCAAGGTATTTAACGATCGAATATTCTATAATTCTGCTTTTGGATCTTATGACATGTTTTCCGATGTTCCACAGTGGAAACTTTTTATACCCAAGCCATTAATCATCTCGCTTATTATCGATGCTCACTGTCCGCCATCAGCTTCTCATTTCGGAATCGCTAAGACTTTAGAATATCTGCGGAGAAATTTTTACTGGCCGGGAATGTGCAAAGATGTAACTGGCTTCATAAAGAGTTGTGAGATATGCAAGGCTTCAAAACCGGTGAACTACTTAACTCGTCCTAATATGGGAAATTACATGGAAGCGACTCGCACCTGGGAAAGAATTTATGTCGACTTCCTTGGTCCATATCCCAGATCTAAATTGGGAAATTGCTTTTTATTCGTTGTACTCGACCAATATTCCAGGTTCACCTTACTACAACCAATGCGGGACGCAACATCTAAAAACGTAATTACCTTTCTAAAGAATAAAGTATTCGATATGTTTGCGGTTCCCGAGTCCATAATAAGTGATAACGGAGTTCAGTTTACGTCAAATCTGTTTAAAGCGTTTCTGGACGGACATGGGGTACGTCATCTACGAACTCATAAGTATTCTCATCAATCCAATATGTCAGAACGCGTAAACCGTTCCATTTTGACAGCCATTCGATCGTACTTGCGCGAAAACCACACACTCGAAAAAAAGTTTGATATGCGATGCAAATAATTCCGTATATGAATCCAGCGCAAAAGTATATCGTTTTTAGAAGTAAGCTTTGCATCTTAACAGAAGCGTTATAATTTGCATTAAAATATGAAATAAATTACTTTTAAAACGAATTGATGCAACTTATGTCTAATTGTGAACCTGGGGTACATTGAAACTATGTATCGATACAGTTGTATCGCAATGGGGTGGGAGTGGTAATGCTAGTGGTATTCAATGCAAACAAAATGTGTCGTAAATTATTTTGATACTAATTACATTGAAAAAAGAAATGTGAAGCCATGTTTTTTGAATTAGATTTTGTCTGCTTCTACTGTAAAAAAGATTTTACAGAAATTTACTAAAAGAAATTTACGAATTTTGTTATAAAAAAAACCCGTTGAATTCTATTTTATGCTTCATGAGATTTTAAAATCTCTATATCAAAAATTCAGATGTCGCGTCAAATCAGTACTCAGCATACTGCGCTCACCAGACACCAAACTACAAATATATGAAATATATTTTAAGCTTATAATGAAAGGATATACACAATGTCTTAGCGAATTATTATAAATTCGCTAAACATTTGTTAACCCCAGGTTATATAGAAATTTCCTTCCGATACTCGTGTTACATTAGTTTTAGATGCAACTATATCGTAAATATTTTCAATGCATGCTTTGCTTCTAAATGTGTTACACGATTCCTTCGTATACGTCTCGATGCAAGGGTTACATCGAAAACCGCTGCAAAATTTTTAAGTGTGCACCAAAACTGGGACAAACATATTAGCTCTATAGCTCTGGCCATACGTAATTCCATCCATCAAAGCACTAATCGAACTCCTCATTTTATAATGTTTGGTCAACACCATGTGGGACATGGTTCGCACTACCGCCTTTTAGAAACTTTACACAATCTTGGAGGACAAGACCTGGGAATCTCTAACTATGACCGACTAACGCAAGCTCAGGATAATATTCTGAAACATTTGAAACTAGCTTATGATCGTAATGCGGATTTCTACAATATTCGAAGCCGTCCTAGGGAGTTTCAGTTTGGGCAAAAAGTTTTCGCAAGGAATTTTGTCCAAAGCGATGCATCCAAGCATTTCTCGGCCAAAGTGGCCCCTAAATTTCAGAAAGCTATTGTAATCCGTCCAGTAGGTAACGTTGCTTATGAGCTTGGAGACGAAAGTGGAAATTCTTTAGGAATTTACCATATTAAAGATATTAAGCACTAAACTAAGACTTGATTGATCCCTCTTTTGGGTATGATATAAAATAAATGTACTCTCCTTCGTTATTAGCCCGGCTTGTAAGAGACATCTCTCAGATGGGTCGTCCCCACGATTGTAAGGCCTCCTCAAATTATAGAACACGACCGCGAATGGGTTGAACTGCAATTATTCTAGTACTTCACAAAAATTCCCCTTTTGGTTGAATTGTCATGTAAACATGTTAACGCAAATGCCTATGTAGTGGTAGTTTTATTGTTTTTGAAAATGATATAAAAGACGAGCTTTTGCGATGACGAGAGATTGGTTGGTTATAATCGGAGTAATACTCAATTCTTTATAAAGTGACACAACAAAAAGAAAAATAAATAAATAAATTAAATAATTGTGATGTGACAAAGAAAAAAAAATACTGGATTGATTCGCAAGAATTATAGTTCAAAGAATCATTTTTTATATTAATTAACTCATGCGAATTGTGTGGAAAAATGTTCAGTGTAATTTATGAACATCATCATTGATAACATTATAAGTCATATTATGGACAATGAAACTCTTAGTGCCGGACATATTGTTTAATAGCAAATGTGCATGAAAAAAAAAATAATTTCCTAAGTTATCCAAGTTAAAGCTTGCTATTTCAAACTGTATTAAACCAAACAATTATTAGGTATAAATAAAAATTGTGAACTTAAATTAAGAAAAAATAAAAAACTAAATTTAAGTAAAATTATAATGTGTATCTCGGCAATAAAATAATATAAAAAAATCCTGTGCGCGAAAAAAATTGCAAAATGGACAGACTGTTTATGTGAATCGTGGTCCGTCAACGAAAATGCAAACGATAAAAGATTAATAAATGAAACCTCATAATACGTGAAACTATTTAACATCTCGAATGCTGTCAAAACCTAATATAATTAATCATAAAAGTATATATTAATCATAAGAAATATAATTAAACGCCGAATTAATAAAATTTTAGCTTATTGCTAATAAAAATACAACTTATCCAATTACAAATACTACCGTAAATATTACCGAAAGTAACAATCTGCTGATGGAATAGAACGTGCGTAATATAGAAATTCGAATTCATTCATCAAATTTCTACTGATCAACATGGTGGCAGCCAATGGATATTTTTGTGTGAGTCGACGATTATTAATAATATATTATTTTCTCGTTATATCTTTCATATTATGTTGATTTTCTTAATTTATTTAATTAATATTATAGTATTTAGTATGTTAATTGATTATAATATGTATCTATTAGTTAGTAGCTTTTTGCGCATGCGTATTATTAGTGTTAATATTTGTTACCAATTATATTTAGTTAGCCATAGTTTATTAAATCATTAGTAGTTTTTGTGGCTTGCTTTAATTTTTCTTAGTTTTCTTCGAATTTTGTTTTTTCTTTAAATAAAACTTTTGTAATTTAACTTTTTGTAAAGATGGTAATTTTGCGTTTCTTTTAAACAATATGGCACGAATTTATAAGATGGAATAGTGTGAGCTTTAAATATGGGAACTTGGTTGATGTAAGTATCATTTCAGTGGTAAATAAGTTGGTTGCCGAAAATCTACGTTATTATGCGGTTCATTCATATCGGTTCATATTACATTCTGTTTAAACCCACCCCAGGCTGAGCAGTCGGCAAACCGAACCGCGATCGTGTAATGTTATCGAACCGATAATTCTGTTAGCAGCGTTAGGTCATCCAAAATGGAGGCCTTCCGCCTGTAACAGTACGTATAGCACATTCCTGGAATATATGCGGTATACAGTATTAAAAACTGATACTTACTATATTCTAAAATTATGCGAGCCCATGCACTGCCTGTACTCGAAATAAATGGTTTATATAGGGATATGATTTTAGTCACAGAAATAACCACAGCAAAATTATTATCTAACTACATGTTAGTAAAGTTATCCTAATCACACCTTGGAAGAGAATTTGTTAATTAAGTAGTTTGTGTTAATTATGGGAAATGGTATAGGAAACTCTAAGGTTCATCATATGTATTTATCGTCATCAGTCTCATGCATAGCACGACTGGCATAAATATTTCAATTTACTTACAGGAGTCATCTCATTTTATGCTGTATCATATTACTGCTATGAAATCTAACCAAACACCATTTAACCCGAGAGACATGTATGTTCGTGTAGACCAGACAACATAATGTATTTAAACAAATATTAAATGATCAAATATTAATTATATTTTAGTATAGTCTTGTAAATGTGTCATATAGTCATACGTAAACCATTCATAATTCATCTAATTTGGAACAGTATTGCTTCATAAAAAATATAATATAAATCCATTTCGAAAGGACTATTGGGTGAACCGAAGGTATTTGGTTCGTAAATTTTAATTGAAAAAATCTTAAAGATAAGAAAGCCGTTACAAATACCTCGCGGTTCCAAACGTTTAATGACAATGCTTCAATATAACATGTGCATGCGATGATATGCAGCTCCAAATACATATTAAAGTTTCGATTCCTAATATCTTGATAGCATCCGACTATACATACTATAAAATTTCCAAACTATTTCAATTATCATTTTCATGCACAAAATTACTTTTTTTTTAATTTTTTTATGGTGTACAAAACACAAAATAAAATAAAATCAACGAAAATCGTTTAGTTGGAAACTGTGTGATTCGAAGGAAGAGCTATTCGTGTTCTTCGAAATCGTGTTTTTCGAATAACGTGTTCTAGGAAGGTTACCTGTATATCATTCTCATCACCAGCCAATATACACGAAAACAAACTGACGTGAAAACGAGGTAATAATCAAACAATGGGTAAAGAACCATTTGGCTATCTCTTGTGTGTGAATAAGATGTACGTACATATACATATATAAAACAAATTTGCTGTGCTTTTCCAGTAAAATCATTTTTATAAGCTGGATTACCTTCTGTTAAATAAAAACTTTGGTTTTGTAAAATTTTTTTGTTTCTCAAAAAATTTGTTGATGTTGAAACTACGCTAGCGGGAAAAGAATTTAATATATAAAGTTTACCCACTACCAGAAAAATATGCAACACTAATGCAGATTTTAAAATGGTATCACACACTGGGCTATTCATAATAGAATGTTTTTTATCAATTTTTTTTACAAAGTAAGTCGTGTTTATTAAAAAACGCACTTAAAAAAATTTCTTTTCAAAATGAATACAATTTGTTTATTAATTTTAAATATTATTATACGGATTTTCTTCGAATTTTCCGGTTTTTTCCCGGATATCCACAAAATTTGCTAGATTTCCGCTGGATTTTCTCCGGATTTCCCGAATTTCCCTCGAAATTTAAAGCTTTCCTCTGCTTTTCTCGGTTTTTTTACGAATTTTATCCAGATTTCTCACAGACATCCAAGATTTATCTAGGATTGTTCCAGTTTTTCCGGATTTCCGGTTTTTCTTCCGGATTCTAGTGGAAAACCGGTGGAAATCCAGTGGAAATTCGGGGGAAATCCAAAACCTGATGAAATCCAAATCCGAGGGAATCAGGTGAAAATTCAGGAAATTCGACGGAAAACCAAGTTATATTATTTAAAATTAATAAAAAAAAATTATTTTATTCATTTTGTTTTATTTCTGACAAAACATCTATTCTAGAACTCGAAATTTTGTTAAGTGCGTTTTTTAATAAACACGACTTACTTTGTGAAAAAAAATTCATTCGATTGTGAATATCCCGGTGTGTGATACCATTTTAAAAACTGCATTGGTGTCGCTTATTTTTCTGATAGTGCGGGTCAAGTTTCTGTTGTACATTGTTTTCCCGCTGGCGTCCCTTAAACATCAACAAAAATTTTTGAGAAACATAAAAGTTTACAAAACCAAAGTTTTTATTTGACAGAAGATAATGAAGCTTATAATAATTAATTTTATTGGAAAGACACACACTTCTTATCGTATATTAAAAAAGAAAAATCAACAAAAGAATTCTGTTTTTTTAACCGATCAGCCCACAAATATTTTTTTCAAAATTTTATATTTTTTCTTGCATACTATATATACCAAGATCTAAAATAAGGGATGTACTATTTGTTTTGGGTAGTCTGGCCTACTACTTAGTTATAAATTAGCCTACTACTTAGTTAAAGACCCACACCGCATTTTTAACACATAGTCCGACCTATGGTCTTACAATTATTTCAAGCATAACGTCTTTGTTTGTCAACCGGACATACGTAATGGTCCATATGATCGCAACAAATGCCGGATAAATCAGATGAGCGTTTCCAGTTCCTGACGTTCTTTGGCAGTTCGCCAAATTACTTGCAGTAGTATAAGGCCACAGCACTTCGGAAATTGAGGTAACGAACTTCTGGGTTGACTATCCTGTGATGAAACCCAGCGTTTTGTACAGCTACATCAATCAGCCATGTTAAAATGGAGCTCCACCACTTTTGACCTTTTATTCCTATGCGATAAAGGCTAACATTTTGATGATCTACCTAACACATGTATTTATTGTACTCAGATATGGCACGAGGACGTGGTATTTGGATCTTCTTTTTGTGAACTTTTTAATATCACAACGGTCTGGGAATTGGGTTGACACCAAATACGGTCGATGTAATTGACACGACTAAGTTGTCTACCCATTTCGTCAATCGAATGTTCAAACCATTTACATTTTTGCTAATGAAGAAATCACGCTATTTTTTCTTCAGTTGCTTTTAAGAGACAATGGACAGTTCTTAGGAATTCTATTTTCGCGAATAGTACGAGTACCTTTTACTTTTCAAAAATGATAATACAGAAATGCTGTAAATAAATTATCGAAATATAAAAAAACGATAACATTCGAACATCCGAAGGAAACTCATCTAACATGTTGAGCAAGGGTGCTATGCATTTTCCAAAGTTTTGCTCGTAAAACGTATTCGAGTGCGGATTTCGTCCTTGGTAAATCTCGAAATTTATAAGATACCCTGTTGGGGTACATATTGGCCATACCTTATTACTAAATCTAAGCGGCTTGCCTTTTATGAGCTGCTTGCAACCGCATGTTTTCCGTAATAACAAATCGTACTCTCGTTGTATGGTAGATTTTGTTCTGGACGAAAATGTTTTGAAAATAACCTTAAAGTCGATCAGTCACTGGTCGAAGCCTCCACATTTTGTCGGTAAGATTTATTTGCGTATTATCTTCAAAATGAGCGAATTGCGAATTTTGCTTGAATCAATTTTTCCGCATTGATTTATAAATTAGTAAACAAACGTATAGTCGTCTGGACAATCATCCCTCCACTAACACCTTCTTCATTATCCGGGGCTTCTAAAACAATTGCGGTTGGTAAATTTTCGTTCTTTTTATCAGATAATATAATGTATATCTTCCAAATAATCGAGCGCTTCTTTAAAACTCAATTTTGTAGAAAATGAAGTAAATAAACATGTACATTTTTCAACTTGAGATCAATCCAGCGTTGCCATACGGCAACATCGAAAGAAAACACAAAATTTTCCACACCAAACTAAGTGGAAAAATCGCACGTTCGCAACAAAGTAAAAAATGTGTGATATATAATGCAAATTGTTGTTGTAAATTGTTGTTGTTAAGATCACACATTTTTAACTTTGTTGGCTCGGTTCGATAGTCCCTGCATATTTCATGCACCCGCCTTCAATGTTACTAATTAACTGTATATAAGTGACATCTCTTGACTTGTAGCCATACTGATGTTGCCAAATGGCAACGCTAGGCTGCTTTGGGTTAATTTTTTGGTGGATGAGCGTGCGATTTCACTAAAAAACACTAAAAGTGGAATAACTTTTGCACCATCAACAATTCGAAAGAAACTTTAGTCGGCTGGTTTTGTTGGAAATAAGATCCTATCACTCTGCTTCGTTTGATCTGCAAATTTTTGGACACTCTGTGTATAATTCTTCTGTACGTGTGTATTCGTTCTGGTAGGTGGCACTGCGATCGCGTCCTAGGAAAGTTTTTTTTTTATTTTTTGACAAAAAATTTCTCTTTTAATTTTTTTAGATTTTCCGCATTTCAGAAACCCCAAAACTTCAGTACCTCCTAATCTTTATATATAACAGGCAAAACATACTCTTTGTAGGAAGGTAAACCATAATTAACAAAGAATTATTTCGCACTGTATGGTATTTCCGCTTCAAAGATGGGCAATTTAGCAAATCGTTGCCATAGCTCGGTTTCGAGATATTCCGTTTTAAAGATTAACCTACTGTACCATGCCCCTAAAATTAAAAAATATAAGACCAGTTCTAACTATATTCTTAACAATAGAACATGATTTAACTATAATTTTAAGCTCACAACTTTTACTGATAAAAACTGTTTTTCCGGGAAAATTAGAGAAACTTGAAGACGTTTCCAAAAATATTTTGTTCTATGTCCGTTTTTCAATTTTATTTTTAAAGATAAACCAAATAATGGAGATATACAAAAAAACTGCGTATTTAATAGAGATTTTAACATTGAAGGAAATATAGGAAAAACACCAATTTTTCACGAATTACACATGCGAGGAGATAACATTCAATATATTGATGATGTAATTAAAATGTCAATAGTTCTTGCTTATGGAAAGTATTTGAGAATATCAAGATCAAATTTAGTTGAACGAACCGCGAACAGATTGCAAAGATTAGAAAACAAAATACTGTTATTTTGAATCTAGAATTTAAATACAATAAATTTATTAAATTAAATAGGTTCTGTTGGCTTTATTTCACCTCCGGCTGAATTTGATTTGGAAAATAATGAATATGATTTGGATAAATGTAAATTTGATTTGAAAAAAGGTGAATTTGATTTGGAAAAGGATGAATATGTTTTGAATAAAGGTGGATTTGATTTGGATAAAGTTTGATTTGATTTGGAAAAGGATGGAAGTCTTTTGGAAAATGGTGAATTTTATTTGGAAATTGATGAACATGATTTGTAAAAGGTTGAATTTAGAGAATTGAACGGCATAACGACAAAACGAAAAGAATAAAATGTCAAACTTAACGTCAAATGTCACTTAGTATATAGTTTATCACAAATTCGAATATCGAAACAACGTTTGCTGAACCCGCCAGACCAGCTCACGATCGGGCAAGGCAAAGTTTGTTGGGTCCGCTAGTTTCTTATACAAAAAAAAACTGTTTTTATTTTCTAAATCGATAGTGATCGTATTTCTTACTAGAAATTTGCCATGTTTCCCAATTTTCAGTGATTTTTCGGGTTGGTCAATTTCGAGATAGAAGTTCGAGAGGTTTAAGCTGTTTGTATTAAGCAAGCAGGCTCAACTATACCAATTTTGTTCTCTCACTTACTTTTGAATAACTAATGAAAATAACACTTCAAACATTTTTCAATTTAAACAACTTATTTCATCAAATACACCTGTGTCATAATTTCAAGTTAAATTCACATAATATTACTATTTCTCGACAGCACGCTAAATATTCATATCAAATTTTATGATAAAATCCTAAGCCTAAAACTCAAAATCATGAATCAAAACAAATAAATTTATTCAAGTATAAAATATTTACCTATCTCGAACATACGGTATATGCTTAATCATACATTAAATTAAACTGATTAGATAGGATTCTGCAGAGTTTTAATTCAAGTGTGTGAGTATAGAGGGTTTGTGTATGAAAATTATTTAGAAAATATACTTTGTCATAATTTTATTTCAATTGTCATTGTGTTTATTTTCTGTTGAATATTTCGTAACAATTTTTTATCCGATTTCTCATGACGACGAAAAATATAAAAAAAAAAATCTTTACGTGTTGAATGAAGAAAATTGATTATTATTTTCACCTTTTTTTATAGAGGCATTTTCATACGTGCGTGTATCTTTAATCTTGGAATTTATTTACTTTTTATGTGTGCCATTCGATGAATTCTAAAATTACAATAATCATAATTTAGCTTTATACAGGGAAGAAGACGTGTATGCGATTGATTTTTATTTCTTGATACGGAAAATGATAACAGCAATAATAAATTCTTTCTGGAATATGATCATTTAACTATATATGTTCGATTAAAGTGGCTTTAAGTTGTTTGTATTTATCGGTACAAAAGATTACACAATACAATTCAAGAAATCTTAAGATGGTGAAATTGAGATTTTGTATTAAAGAAATCGTGTATGAGGAGAAAATTTAAGAACTATGGTAGTAAACATTTGATTAATTTTAGAGCACAATTTTCTAATGTGTTTTAATCTCTTCCTCAAAATTCAGAAGAATCAAGCGAGCTTAAATTTCTTATAAATAACTATTTTTTGTAACTTAGGATGATCTGCGGCATGTCTCTACTTCGATGTTGTTGATGTCACACAAGGGCTTATAATGGAGAATACTTCTGTTTCGACCTGCAGAATATTAATTTCCTCGAACGTCAAAATTGTTTGCCTTATCGCGCTCTTGAAGTGAAATTTTGCAGGCTCATAAATTGGACCCGTGAACTAGGCAGGTTTTTGGTACAGGTGATGCAATTACGGATAACCTCTTTTGACTTTGATTTTTCATTTGGTATCCAGTATTGTTTCCGAACGATGGAAAATAATAGAGATATACCAGGTTCTTTGGAGTGCGGCGTTTTCTTTTTACAAAAATCTTGCAAAAAATTTTCTTGTACATCAAAAAATAGCAAAACTGTGAGTGTTCCTTTTGGGTTTTATTCCATTAAAATGTAGTATTTCGTCTGATAGCAATGCCACCTGTGTACGAACACGTGTCATTTGTTGTACTAATATAGTTTGCACCGCGTGTGGAACGGGTTTATTTTTTTAAATCTCGTCTTTCCCAATACAACACGGCCGCGCGATCGTCGAGTAAATGAGAGCGAAACTAATGTGTTAACTGTGTATTTGCGAGGCAATGCGCTCTAGAGGAATATTTTTCTTTTTGTATGTTTCTCGTTCGTATCAATGAAAATTGATACAAACGCAAAACAGAGAAGAAAAAATAATCTTCTAGATGCTACTGAAGTTAGCCGAAAATTTCAGCCGAAAAAAAACCTGCATTATCGACATATTTTGTATCAGGTGGTAGTAAAAGTTTTTGTTGTTAAGAGCCAAAAATTACATGTAATTGAAGTTATAGCAGTAAATTGTCGCCGAAAAAAATTTATTTTATTATTTAATAATTCGAATGTTTAAAGGTAATATAAACTGGATGAAGTTAGACTAATTAGTAAATAGCTGGATCCCGTATTTATAATTTGTCGTATTAGGGGTCTATGAATTTGAGTTGCGACACTAGTAGTGAACACCTGTGCCAAAAATCAGGCCATATTTTATGTAGCATCATAGTGAAATAAATTAAAATCTGAACGCATGTTCAGTGGTAATTTGGACTGGATGAAGTTAGACTAATTCGTAAATAGCTGGATCCCGTATTTATAATTTGTCGTGTTAGGGGGCTATAAATTTGAGTTGTGGCACTAACAGTGAACACCTGTGCCAAAAATCGGGCTACATTTGATGTAGGTTAGGTTTCAGTGGTTGACACTTAGGCCATTTTTGGCCCATTGTGATACCACGCATTCACGCCACATCATTAACCCATTCACCTATTCACCTACTCACACAATTACAGTATACCACCTGCAAATTGCAAGCTCCATGTCAACCTGTACATTGACATGGACGGTGGGTCGGCGTTGAATTCTGCACTCCATCAGAGGGTCTAAGTTGTGTTTATTAACATCGCCGATTGTTAATCAATCGATGATGAAAATTCGATTTGCATCCTGCCTCTGATGGGATTCGAACCCAGTACCTCCCGGTCCAAGTGCCGAAGCTTTAACCACTGCACCACTTGTCCGGTACATTTGATGTAGCATCATAGTGAAATAAATTAAAATCTGAACGCATGTTCAGTGGTAATTTGGACTGGATGAAGTTAGACTAATTCGTAAGTAGCTGGATCCCGTATTTATAATTTGTCGTGTTACGGGGCTATGAATTTGAGTTTTGGCACTAACAGTGAACAGTGAACACCTTTGGCACTTTATCCAGTCCAAATTACCACTAAACATGGCTTCAGATTTTAATTTATTTCACTATGATGCTACATAAAATGTGGCCTGATTTTTGGCACAGGTGTTCACTGTTAGTGCCACAACTCAAATTCATAGACCCGTAACACAACACATTATAAATACGGAATCCAGCTATTTACGAATTAGTCTAACTTCACCCAGTTTATATCACCTTTAAACATTCGAATTATTAAATAATAAAATAAATTTTTTCGGCGACAATTTACTGCTATAACTTCAATTACATGTAATTTTCGGCTCATAACAACAGAATTTTTTACTACCACCTGATGCAAAATATGTCGACAATGCAGGTTTTTTTTCGGCTGAAATTTTCGGCTAACTTCAGTAGCATATCTTCTAGAACGTTTTGGCGTTCGTTTGAAACAGTCTCGTGTTGGTGGTTAAGAAGTCTAGTTCGAATTTTCGAATTATATAGTCGAGTACTGTCTTGATGAGAAATTTTTTTTATGAGTCTGGCGTGCCGCGTCATTTTGTAATTAAAATAAAATTAATAATTTTTAAAGTTTAATAAGTTAAAACTTTGTTTTGTGGGTCGCGATTTTTTGTTGTTGAAAATTATTAACTTAAAGTGTATAAGGCACAAGTAATAAAAGAATAAAAAAATATGAAAAATAAAAACTTGTGTTTCAAAGTTAGTTGGCAAAATAATAAGGACTACCAAGTTAAGAGTTAGTACATTGTGTTTTGATATTTCTGAGCTGCAAAGAAACGATATCAAACCGTGGGTTGTTGTGTAGGTGTGGTTGTTGCGTACGCAGGACGGAGTGTAAATTGCAATCCATACCGATTACTTGACGGATTTTAATTCAAATTCATCGAGGACAAGATTGCATTTCGAATATCGACGCGTAAAAAGTTGCAACTCAGATTAAAGTTGTAATTCAGTTTTTTGAAGGCTGCCAGTACCTGGCCTCAAACTAAATATATATCGTCGGTGAAAAGCCTATGTACCCGGTTACAATCTCGTTAAATTATATTCCCTCGTTGTCCCCGTAAGAGATGCAATACCAAGGTACTCTTGTTTGTTGTATTATTGTATTCACCGCGAATTTAGAATAACTGGTATTTGCTGGTTCTGTACTGTATTTATGGCTCAACGTTTTCTCACAAGTAATAATATATTCACTGGTAATAAAGTTACATCCACTTATCAATTCACAATATATAACTCCGTTTTAATAGAAATAATCTTTATAATTTTATTTTTTGTGTTTTTTAACATGTTTTACAAACAACGTTCACCATGACAATGTAATTTTTCTCAAAAAATATTTCTTACATAAAATTATGATATCGCGCCCTCCCACTAAATGTTAATTACAATTCAAACAAAAGTGATGACAAGTGCCATCTTACAATAAATAATTTAATCACTTTACAATAATGATAAGTGTCATCTTGTTTGGACTAGCTTAAACGAATTTAATTCACAATTTTTTAGTACATTTGTTTTATGTCTTTGTTATAATTACTTTTATTCTCACTGCTTTACATGGAAGACATAAACAAAATACCAATTTGACAGCGTATTTATAGGTAAGTAAATAATAATATAAACTTAATTTTAATATACAATTATACAATACAAATTTAATTTATAATAATCTAAATTTCCCCTTTATGTTGTAGATCAACCCTGATCATTTTCACGAATATGATGAGATGATAATCAATTTATTTGTACAAGACAAGTTCGCATCAGATAAGTATTTTATCGTATTTTAATGTTCTTTCGATTCTTTGTGGTTTTGTTTATATTTCTAGGAATCGTCGTGAACATACTCCGCCCCGTTGATGACGTCGTCGTCAACCTACAGGTAATCTGCATAATTTTACAACTGGACGCTGGAATGTGGACGAAGATGTTTTCAATGTTACAGCTCGCACCATCCCATCTGTTCCAGGATGAATTTCTACAATACGAGCTAATGGCCATTTGCATACCGGAGTATTGTCTTCCTTTATTAACACTATATCGCCGACCTTTAAATTATTTTGGATTTTTTGCCATTTTTGACGTTGTTGTAGATTGTTTAGATATTCCAAATAATATCTGTTCCAAAATGTTTGAACTCTTCGCTGTATTAATTGCCATCTTGATAATAAACATTCTTTTGAGTTGACGTCCGATTCTGGAACCGATGATGCAAACGTTCCAACCAAGAAATGTGCGGGAGTTAATACCTGGTAATCATCATCCGTTGACGAAGCATATAACGGTCTCGAATTTAATATGCTCTCGATTTGACAGAGTAACGTAGTCATCTCCTCGAAGGTAATATTGATGTTATGAGTAGCTTTAAGTAGATGTTTTTTGACGGATTTCACGGCCGCCTCCCACAATCCCCCAAAGTGTGGTGACATCGGCGGAATAAAATGCCATTCTACAGCGTTCCTACTTAAGTACTCTGCAATCAGATAATTATTATTAATATCTTTTATTAACTTACATGCTTGTTCTAGGACGCGCTTTGCGCCAACAAAATTGGAACCATTGTCGGTATATATTCGTTTAGGTAACCCTCTTCTGGCAGTAAAACGTTTTAGCGCAGCCAAGAAAGCTTCACTGGTCATATCTGTAACACCTTCGATATGAATCGCCTTCACGGACAAACAGACGAATATGCATATATATCCCTTTGTTACAATTGTATGGCCTCTACCCTTTCTTGCCAGAATATGTATCGGCCCCGCAAAATCGATGCCACAGTTTTCAAATGGCCTTGTAAGAGTGACCCTTTCAGGCGGCAAATTCCCCATCATCTGCGTGGTTGATTTAGCTGCATATCTCGTACAAATGACGCATTTTTTCAAAATGCTCCTTATTCGGCTTCGTCCGTTTATCACCCAATATTTCTGCCGTACATGGATCGATGTAAGCGTTGGACCCGCATGCAACTTGGATAAATGGACATCCCATATGACTCGATTCGTAAATATGTGTTTCTGCGGAATTATAATGGGATGCTTGCTGTCGAAGTCACAAATAGAATTTTGCAATCTGCCACCTACTCTCAGAATACCTTCTTCATCGATGAAAGGTGCTAATGATAGAATTCTTGAACTGCTGCTTACTCTTTTATGACGCTGTATGTGTTGTATATCTTTCTCAAACTCCATTCGCTGTACCCACTTAATGCACATCATATGAGCATTTTTTATCTCCTGTTTAATTCAGCCTCAGCTTGAACTAATTTAACACTTTTAATACACTTTTAATTCCGAGCTTTCCACGGGTGAGGGCTAATACCGGAATATTGTAATAAAAGCGTATAGTAGAGTTTGATTAGAACTGGTTAGTTCATTTATTTTTTGTCGTTTATATACAATTTTGATAGTTTCTTGTTGTTGTTTTTTACATTACATATGATCATATATCAATTACAATATTTTAATATTTTATAAACTCCAAAAGTGCAGAATTGCATGTAAAAAATTAATTATTTTATTTATAGCTAAATTAAAATTAACATTCTGTAAAACTGCATATTGTTGCAGTTAAATGACCCTGTTCATATTGAACATCTTGCGGCGCGGGTTTGGACGGGACTTGGAAGAACGGATGATTGGTTACGGCGGTTTCTTCGTATGTGGCGAATTATGACAGTTATCCCAACCGCAAGTGCTATCCATAGGATAAGATGTATTGCTGTATAATGATGAATATGATGAAAGTGCTCGTTGGTTGTATTCTCTTCTACCTCTTTCATAAGGGAGATTTGTTCTTCTAAACCCCTTGTATCTGGAGTGGTTAATAGCTCATTTTCCTCATAGTTTTGTTTAGATATCTCTATTGTTAAATCTTTTAAGTGCATCCCCTTTAAGTATGGTGCAATTCCGAAATTCTCGATGGTAGTTTCAAATCTATCAGAGGCCAGTATGCTTAAGTGATTGTCTCTAAGGGCGCATCCCGATTCTAGCTTTATTATTCCCGACCCTGATAATTGCTTTTGGTTTGTAACTGATCCACATACAACCGTCACAGTTGTTTCCTTTGTCATTACGAATACCCATTGATTTGGTGCGTATAGTTTTATCCAAAGGTTTGAAGTAACATTTTGGTATTTTATCTCACATATGTCTTGTAAATTGGACCTGTGTTGCAATATTGCGATTTCACAGTTGGTTCCTTCCCAGACACCTGACAGTATTGTTGGTATCTCGCATAATAGATGATCATCATTGATAATGTTGCATTTAGATATATCTCTGGCAGATAGTTGCGTAAAATGTTCATTTTGAATATCAACGGCGATAAATTCAGTTGTTGGCACTATATGTGCACGCCTTTCAGTTACTAATATATTAGGTACAGCTACTACTGAATAAATGTTATAGGACCAAACATATGATAAGGGAATTGAAATTTCGATTATCACATATGCTTTTGTCACTCTAGTCCTGGTTGTCATACCTTTAAATAAGTGGTCTAACTTGCGCAATCCGTGACCCGGAATTGTAATGGAGACTGGTATTTGTTTTCTTATAGATGCTATTTGTTCTTCAAGTTGTGATGGGCTCAATAAAAGTGGGTGTAAAATGTTTAGATGTGCATTGTGAATAACCTCTAGTATCGCCTCCTGCACATCCCGTAAACTTCCCGTGGCAACGACTAGTTCAAGGGATGTCATTAAAATAGTTAATACTTGTTGTTCCGTTACACGTGTGTTATTTATGTTTTTTTCTAAGTGCTGCAACCTCCTCTGAATGTTATTAATAGCCTGTACTGTGGCATTTTGGCTGTGCTTGAATAGTTTTACAGAGTTATCAATCATGGAGGTTTGATTCTTTATTAGCAGTAATAAATGATCTTCATTGGTTTCTATAGTTTGAAAATGTTCTTCATATTGATCTGCTTCTCTCTGCGTTAATATTCCAAACATGTCACCTAACACTAAACCTGTAGTGTCACCAATCCCCCGTTTCGCTCTGGTTATATTGGATGACATCAGTAATTGATTGCCTTCATCTATTCTACTCATTTGAGATCGTAATTGCTGGATTACTAGTTGACAGTTAAACCTCTCCATATCTATTACCGAATGTACTGTTTTACACATAGTTGCAAGTTCATCTATTAAGCGGTATGCTTGAGTTGTTTCTTCCCAATACGTATTTAAATTATACCGCACAACCAAAGTCCATCTCATGGCAACTAGCTCCATCTTACTGATTTCCTCAAGATATATGCCAGTAGAATGTTTGAAGTTCTCAATCTGCATCAGTTCTTTGGCGCTGGTGGTAGAAAAACAAATGCTCATCAGGGCCAATAATGCCAGATGAAGCTTGATTCCCCCTTTCGCCTGTCTTCCTGGTTGGCGTCTAACTGGGTCATTGGTGTTAGGTGTTGCTAGTTTTGCATCTGGAGTCTTATTTGCGTTAATTATTTGTTGTGACCATGAATTGTCTTCTTCGCTTGGTAGCTTGCACAACTTAGTGATAGGTCGTTTATAGATATTCTGGCTGCATTTTATGGACGCAATACGAACCAAGCCATCTGAGCCAGTATGCACCTCCTGTACTCTCCCCATTTTCCAACGTGACGGCGGCAGTGATTCTTCCTTCAGTAGAACGACATCCCCTACAACTAGATTGGGCTGACGTTCCCTCCATTTAGTACGTTGTTGTAACTGGTGCAGGTAGTCTCTAGACCATCTTTTCCAAAAGTCATCTACAATCTTTTGTACTAAATGCCAACGTGTTCTTAGCGTGCAAGTAACATCATTACTTTCTGGGACTACCTTTATTGGTCCGCCTATTAGAAAATGCGCAGGTGTTAAAGATTCTAAATTTTCCGGATGGTCATACAAGGTAGTCAATGGTCGAGAGTTTAAGCATGCCTCTATTTGAGTCATTAATGTTGTTGCTTCTTCAAATGTCAATGCGGTCTCACCTATGACTTTCTTCATGTGAGTCTTTACTGACTTTACCCCTGCCTCCCATATGCCACCAAAGTGTGGTGCAGCAGGTGGTATGAAGTGCCAGGTAGTTTCATCTTGTTGAAATACCCTTGCAATTTCTGGTTCTAGAGCTGCAATCTTCGTGCGTTGTTGTTTCAGTACTCGTTCTGCACCAACAAAGTTGGTACCATTATCCGAATAGATTTCTCTACACAACCCCCTGCGAGATGTGAACCTGCGGTAAGCTGCTATAAATGCATCTGTTGTTAATCCGCTGACTACTTCTACATGTAAGGCCTTGGTGGTCAGGCAGACAAATACCGCAATGTATCCCTTGTACGTGGTTTGACCTCTTCCTATCTTGTTCCTCAGTTGAATCGGCCCGGCATAATCAATACCCACCTTGCTGAATGGCCGTGATGGAGTTACTCTGCAGGACGGTAAATCACCCATTAGTTGGTTGAGGGTTACTTGTTTAAATCTTATACATGTAACACATTTCTGTATAATATGACGTGTCAGATTTCTACCATTAATTATCCAAAATTTATTGCGAACATTTGCCAATGTAAGTTGTATGCCCCCATGAAGTGTTGTAGTAGTATGAGCATCTTCAATTATTCGCTTGCTGATTGAGCTTTCCTTCGGTAATATAATTGGTTGCTTTTGATTCATTGGTAGTTGCGAATTTTGTAAACGTCCGTGTAATCGTAATATCCCATCCTTGCTCATGACTGGATTTAACGCAGATAGTTTGGATTTTTTATTTAATAAAATCCCACTCATCAATGCCTGAAGTTCTTTACGGAAGTATCGGTGTTGTTCAATCCTAATTATTTGGACTTCCGCGAGTTTCAGTTCTGGTACTGTCACTTCTTTCGACTGTCGCCGTTGTTTATGAACATGCACGTTTATGAACCTTTGGCAGTACACCAATATACGCTTCAACTTATGAATGTTTGAAATTTTATCAATTAATTCATGTAGCGCGTTTGCTTTAGATTCAGCGGTTATTGTAAGACAAGTGATATCCGCTGCGCTGTCCTGGTTGTGATCACCTTGTATTTGTGGACCCTTGTGCGAAGGTGATGATGGCCATGCATCAGAATTTTCCTGCAAAAATGTTGGTCCCGTCCACCAGATCGAGCCTTGTGAGGTGATGGTAGCCGCTGCCAATCCTCTTGTTGCTAAATCAGCTGGGTTTAGATTTGTTGGTACGTAATTCCATTGTAGCTGAGGTAAATTATCTTTAATCTGAGATACCCGATTGGCTACAAAGGTTTCTAACTTCGGAATATCAGCTCTTATCCAGCTTAAAACTATGGTGGAATCCGTCCAAGCGAACATCTTTACATCCTGCATGTTCATGGTATTTTTAGCGTATCTTAGAAGCCTAGATAACAGATGCGCTGCGTTTAGTTCCAGCTTCGGAACTGTCAGTTTTGTTTTGATTGGAGCAACTCTGGTTTTTGCTACTAGCAAACTGGTTGTAACTTGCTCGAACGTATTTGTGGTTCTTAAATAGACCACCGCTGCATATGCTTGTTGCGAAGCATCTGCAAATCCATGTAACTCTGATTTTTGTGTTGACGTTGTTTTAACCCATCTTGGTACCTTTATTTTGCTTAATTCATCTAATTCGTTCTTATACTTTTTCCATTTTGCTTCAATAGCTTCTGGTAGCTTGTCATCCCACTGTGTACCAGCTCTCCAAGTGTCTTGCATTAACAGCTTTGCTGTTATCGTTATTGGTGATAACCAGCCGACAGGATCAAATAATTTTGAAGAGTCGGACAACAGTAGACGTTTCGTTGGTTCTTCTGTTGAAAGATTTAGCCTGGTCAGGTCAAATTCAAATGTATCATCCTCAGGACTATAGAGAATCCCTAGTGTTTTTATTATGTGGTTGATTTTTAAATTAATCATTCCTTTTGCTCGTAGGTGGTCAGGAACATTAGTCATGACTTCAGCTGAATTCGACGCCCATTTGTGCAATGGAAATCCTCCGCTCCGTGCAAGTCTTGTCATCTGTTGTTGAATGGTTACGACCTCCTCAACGCTGTCACCCCCAGTCAGTAGATCATCCACGTAAAAATCTCTTTCCATGATCCTTGCAGCTGTCGGATAGTTGTTCTTTTCATCTTCTGCCAATTGCATTAATGTTCTTACAGCAAGAAACGTCGCTGCCGTTGTTCCATAGGTAACCGTTTTTAGTTTGTATTCTCCTATTGTTTGTGATGGATTTTTTCGCCACAATATGCGTTGTAAGTTCTGGTGACCATGATGCATCCAGATTTGCCGGAACATCTTTTCCGCATCTGCTGTTAGCACGAATTTGTGTGTTCGCCACCTCAAGATGATGTCAATTAGGTCACCTTGAATTTTGGGGCCGTTCATCATTATGTCATTTAACGATAATCCCGAAGTAGTTTTGCTCGATGCATCGAATACTACTCTTAGCTTTGTGGTAGTACTTTCGTGGTTGATCACTCCATGATGTGGTATATAGTATACTGGATTCTCATCTGGATCATCTTTTGCCAATTGCATATGCCCCTGCGCTAGATAGTCTTCCATAAATTCGTGATATAATTTAGCGAATGGTTTATCTTTTAGAAATTTTCTTTCGATTTGCAGTAATCGTGCTACTGCTTTTTTTCTGGATTCTCCTAGCATAGACGGTTCTACTTTGAACGGTAAGTGTACCATGTATTTCCCATCTGGTAGTCGCGTTGTGCTTTCTGCATATAGCTTTTCAGCGATTGCTTCCTCCTGGGTATGTGTTTTTTCTTGCGGAATGGCATCATTTTCAATTAATAAGTCTAGTTGTTGCTTAATTGTTTTGGTTGTGACCATTGACAACATTTTATCTTCTTGGTTATTGCCTGTGCTGCCCATTATGATCCAACCAAGCTCAGTTTCTTGGGCAATTGGATCTTGTGGGTGTCCTCTAATGATGTTACTGTTTACAATTAGAGGATAGTAGTCAACACCGATTATTACGTCAATGCTATTGGACTTGTTGTATTGTGGATCTGCAAGTTGTAAATGCTGCAAATGTGCCCATTTGTTGGTATCAAAGTCGATGTCTGGAATATTATCCGTTAATTTTTTGAACACCATTGCTTCAAACTTAATTTCAAACGAACTCTGAAGCCTTGAAGATAAAGTTAGTTCGACCTTATGACTGCACACTCCGGCTTCCTTTCCTCCCATTCCTGAGATTTTAGTGTTGACTTGTTTCTGCGTAGCCTTAAGAAGATTTGCTGCCTTTGCGGATATGAATGACGCCTGAGAGCCTGGGTCAATTAATGCTCTAAAGAGCATGCATTTTCCCTCGCTTGTTGTTAATGCGATTAGAGCTGTAGGTAATATCGCAGGACCTAATTGTGTTGTTAAATAACTTTTAGATACTCGCTGCATGTCTGCGTTTGAATCGATGTGCAGTCCTGTGTTATGCTTTCCATTGCATATGTTACATTGGTTTTTCTGCCTGCATACATATGTTTCATGTTCTGCTGATAAACAGTTTCTGCATAATTTATGAAGCATTGCCATTTGCGATCTTTCACTGGAATTTAATTTCCTAAATCCTCCACAATCATTAATTTTATGTCCCCCTCGGCAGTAGACACAGATATTTGTTGTTGTTAAGAAGGTCCTTTTAACTATTTGAGCTTTGTTTTCACGTGCGGCGGTTGTTGGTAGGATTAATGGCTTTTGGTTGCCATTGGCCTCTAATGATTTGAACCTTCCTTCCAAAAATTTTAAAAATTCCGTTGTTGTTTGGAATTCCCTTGGATCTTCTAAGGAGATCTCATAGAGTCGCCTTGACTCATTGTCTAGTTTTTTAGTTAATATGAAGATTATTATTGAGTTCCACGATTCAATGCTTACCCCTGCGTTACGTATTCCGTACAAACATTCAATTGTTGTATCGTGAAGATTTCTCAGTGCCGCTGCAGACTCGATGTTTATATTTACTTGACTGAGTAACGTATTTAAATATGTTGAAATCAGTAGTCTCCTGTTGTTATATCTGCTATTCAAAATTTCCCAGGCGGCTTGGTAATTTTCTTCTGTTGGTTGTAGGTGGTTGATTAATTTGGCCGCAGCACCCTCTAACTGACCCTTTAGATAGTTAATTTTATGGGTATCACTGATCTGTCTATTCTCATGGATGAGTTTGGTGAATGTGTCACGAAATCCAGTCCACTTCTGGTAATCTCCAGCAAATATTGGGATTTGCATTCGTGGTAGCCGAATGTCCGTTGTTTGGTTTGTTGGTATAATTTTATCGGTTTCATCTATCCTCGTTGTTATTTGAAGGATTACTGATTGACACTTGCTATCAATGTTCTCAAAGTACTGTTCTGTGAAGTACTTTATACGTTGTTCTTCCTCATCAGTAACGAGCATGCAAATTTCCTCATGGAGTTCAGCTATTTGTTCCATGAGTTTTTGCATCACTCCAAGTGACAGTTTCATTGCCGGTTTTGGCCCAGTCACGACAAGGTCTTCGGCCTCATCAATCTTCCTGTAGAGACTCCTCATCCGAATCGTCTGTCGTTTTATTAATTGCTGCAACTCTGGATTCATTGTTTCCAAACCTGCATCTTTGTTGTTACTGGTGTTCGACTCTGATTGGCTTCTACTGCGATGCTCTGGGACCGGTGTAAGTGGTGGGCCGTTGTTTAGTTTTGCACGCATTATAGTAATAAATTCATTATATTTTCCCACTACACTTGTTACCGTTTTAAAGTACGGGTGCTCTAAGTTGACATCTTTCAGCTTCCTTATTTGCTCATCTGTTTCTAGAAACTTTGTATAAAGCTCCTTTAATTGTTGGATTCGGTTGGTGAGGTAAGTTTTTGTTTTCCTCTCTGGGCCATCCTTCTTATAATTAATACATATTTTATCAATCTGAGTCGCAAGCTGTTCTTGATTGAATGCAAGGGTTTCCATTTTTGAATTTAGGCAGTTCTCGTTCGCCAGTTGATTAATTATCGCGTGTTACTTGTTCTAATGTAGAATACGCGTTTGTTTTTGCCTGTTCTTAATGGCTCGAAGGACCACTGTTTAATTCAGCCTCAGCTTGAACTAATTTAACACTTTTAATACACTTTTAATTCCGAGCTTTCCACGGGTGAGGGCTAATACCGGAATATTGTAATAAAAGCGTATAGTAGAGTTTGATTAGAACTGGTTAGTTCATTTATTTTTTGTCGTTTATATACAATTTTGATAGTTTCTTGTTGTTGTTTTTTACATTACATATGATCATATATCAATTACAATATTTTAATATTTTATAAACTCCAAAAGTGCAGAATTGCATGTAAAAAATTAATTATTTTATTTATAGCTAAATTAAAATTAACATTCTGTAAAACTGCATATTGTTGCAGTTAAATGACCCTGTTCATATTGAACACTCCGTTGCTAGTAACTGTGTGCTTATTCTCCGTTGGGATTGTTTTAATGATTGTATGAATCTCAGTACATATGCAATTATTCTGAATATTTTTTGAAGTCTAAATTCTCCTTCAAAAAGTTCTTCTAGCCAAGAAGCATTATATCTATTGCATTGTATGTGATGAGTAAGGGACGACATTGCTGCTTTGCTGTATTCCATGTTATGCTCATTTTCCCATAATTCAGGCATCTGATTTATTGGCCACAACGTTTGCGATTGAATCAACCATTCTGGACCTCTCCACCACTGCGTAAGGTTGATTATTTTATCTGGTTTCACACCCCGTGAACCATGATCTGCCGGATTATCTTTGGATTTGATGTGGGCCCAATGTCGTCTGGGGAAGTATTCCAAAATTTCACTAGTCCGATTGGCGATGAAAGTCTTCCAATTAATAGGAAATGTGGACAGCCAGGCTAATACGATAGCCGAGTCAGTCCACGCAAAATATTCTGTATCTACTTTTATTGTTTCTTTTACTTTAAACATCAGTTTTGCTAATAAATGAGCAGCACATAATTCTAGTCGCGGTAAAGATATCTTCTTGATTGGTGCTACTTTCGTTTTTGATGTCAATAGGTGTGTTGTGATACTTCCATCATCGTGGATTGTCCTGCTGTAAATCACCGCGCAGTAGGCTAATTCACTCGCGTCTGCGAATCCGTGTATCTGTATCCCGTCTCGTTGATTTGTAAATCTCGGAATTGTAACGTCTTCAAGACACGCAAATTTACTTCGTATCTTTATGTATTCCTCTTCTATTTCACTTGGCAGTTTGTCGTCCCAGTCTAACTTCAGGAGCCACAATTTCTGAAACAATATCTTAATTAGTATTATGGATGGGGAAACGAAACCGAGAGGATCAAATAAACGGGAGGCCTCGGAAATGATTGTTCGTTTGGTGATCTTGCCTTCTCTTTCTCGCTGTATTTTGAAAGTGAAAGTATCACTAGATGGATGCCATCGTAGCCCAAGAGTTTTAACTGTGGATGTTTCTTCACAACCGATATCACTGATTGGTATTTCCTCACTATTATCACATAAATCACCTACGTTTGACGTCCATTGCCTTAGACAAAACCCACCCTTCGCCATAGTAGATATCATTTTTTCTTTTAATTTTTCGGCTTGTTCCTTATCATTGCTTCCCGTTAGCAGGTCGTCGACATAAAAATCATTAAGTATGCACCGTTTGATTTCTTCATCCTTTATGTCCATCGCGAGTTGTTGCATTGCCCTGATTGCGAGGAAAGCTGATGATGCAAGACCAAAAGTAACCCTGGTGAGCTGATAACTTTTCAATGTATCGACTGGTTGTTCTCGCCATAAAATCGTTTGATATTTTCGGTGTTCTTCAGATATCAAGACTTGACGGTACATCTTCTCTATATCGGCAATCAGTGCTACTTTGTTCATCCTAAATCTCAATAGAAGGTTCCAGAGCGTTGGTTGTATAGTCGGACCTACCATTAATTTGTCGTTCAAAGAGACACCATTACTTGTCTTGCTGGATCCATCAAATACGATTCGGACCTTTGTCGTGCTGCTGCTTTCCTTTGTCACGGAATGATGAGGCAAGTAATAACTTTCACTGTGTTTATGATTCGCTGGTACCTCAATCATGTGACCTAGGCTAATATATCCTCTCATTTGATCTGTATATGCTTCACGTAATGTCGTGTTCATAGTTAACTTACGCTCGAGTGACCGGAATCTGTTAGTTGCCGCTTGCAATGAATAGCCTAATTCTTTTGAATTGTCTTTGAAAGGTAGTTTTACCATGTAGCGTCCATCTGATGTTCTCTGATGCGTATCCATAAAAAGTCTTTCACATTCCATTTCCTCTGGTGTAAATTTGACGACATTAAATGACATGTCCTCTATCTCCCAAAATTTTTTCAATGCTTCTTCTAATCTTGAGTTATCCCGCGTAAACGTGTTGAAAGTTTGGCTTTCCTCGATATCAGCTGATTGTGGTTGTCCTGAAATTATCCATCCGAAAATAGTCTCATTCAATATTAATGAGTTGTATCGTCTTTGGTTACTTTCCAGAATTTCGAAAAATTTATCGGCTCCAATCAGCAAATCTATGGGAGATGGAAAATCGAAATGTGGATCGGCTAAATTCAATTTAGACATGAAATCCGTTTGTTGCACGTATATCTTAATCTTTGGAATTTGTGTAGGAAGATGTTTTATTATAAGAACCTCTAGTGTTGTCTTCTTATTGTCATACATTGATCGTAAAGTAATCGTTGACTTGCTTCGCGATATTAAATTTCCTGATGTCAATCCTGTGATATGTACGTTCGCTTTCAGGCGCGCTAATTTTAATCTCTGAGCGCAATCTTCTGATATGAATGATGACTGTGAGCCGGAGTCCAACAAGGCTCTACATTTCTGCATTTGTCCATATTTATCCTCGATTAGTACTAGCGCTGTTGGTAAAATGGCTTGTTGAAAATTTCCTTTGCGGCCTCTGGATTCCATGGCAACTAACACTGTGGTTTCTGTTTTCTTAATGGGCTCCGACGTCACTGTTTCCTTTAGCTCTTCATTCTTCGCATCTAGGTTTGAATCCAAGTGTAATGTTACATGATGTTTCCTTTTGCAAATTCTGCATACATATTTAGATCGACAGACCACGGATTGGTGTGTTGCTGACAGACAATTAAAGCAGAGTTTTTTGTTTACTGTGAACTCTTTGCGTTTGTCGTTAGGTAATTCGAGGTAAGTAGTACACTGACTTAAATAATGTTCACCTGAACACATTGGACATACACCTTTCGTCGTAACTTGTGTTGTCATTGCACCGACTCTTTTGGGTGGTAACGGTTTCTGTTTTTGCGAATAATTAATGCACTCTAATGCATCACTCCTTTTGTTGAGGAACTCAATAAAACTTTCGAGAGAGGGAAAATCATCACTGGCAGATTTGTGAGCCCAAGCTTCTTTAGATTCCGGATCCAATTTTTGTGTCAAAATATAAATGAGCCATATATCTCGTTTTTCCGCATGCTCTCCTAGAACGCGCAAACCACGGATGACTTCGTCAGATAAATCCGTAAGATGCCGAAGACCCTTTGCCGAGCTTTGATGCATTATCGGTTGCTCCATAAACTGTTTGATTAGGTTACATATCACATGTTTCGGTTTACTGTATCTCGCCTTTACCTTTTCCCAGGCTTCATTGTAATTTGCCTCCGTCACACTTAAATGCTTGATCAAATTGTAAGCTTCTCCTTTTAGTAAGGATTTGAGATACTGCAATTTATGGACCTTAGATATACCATCGTTTTGATCGATAGATGTTTCAAAAAGATCTTTGAATGATGGAAACTCCGAATAGTTTCCTAAAAATGGCGGTATATTTACACGTGGTAATCGCACTTCACTGTCCCGTTTATGTAATAGAGATAATTCGCGAACAAATTGCGTTTGATTCAGCATCAAATCATTCATCGATGTATTTTCTGGATTATTCGCCGTTTCCATACTTATCTCATGTTGATATAATAGTTGTTTAATCTCGAAATACATCGTTTCGATTTTATTCACAGATTCTAACTGAACATCAGTAAATTTCCCACTGAGTGACCTTTCGATACCTTGGAAATCTTTCCATTCGTCACTCAATATTGCTAAATATGTTTTTATTTCACCGCACTGAATACCGGACCCTAATTCACTGATTTTATTATTAACGTATTCTAAATTTTTAATAATGCGTTTAAGGGCTCGAACGTCCGCCATCTTGATTCACAAAATTATATAAAAAAAATAATAAATACTCGCCGAAAATACTGTTGCAATTGCCGCTATCCGGCTCGAAGGACCATGAAAAGCCTATGTACCCGGTTACAATCTCGTTAAATTATATTCCCTCGTTGTCCCCGTAAGAGATGCAATACCAAGGTACTCTTGTTTGTTGTATTATTGTATTCACCGCGAATTTAGAATAACTGGTATTTGCTGGTTCTGTACTGTATTTATGGCTCAACGTTTTCTCACAAGTAATAATATATTCACTGGTAATAAAGTTACATCCACTTATCAATTCACAATATATAACTCCGTTTTAATAGAAATAATCTTTATAATTTTATTTTTTGTGTTTTTTAACATGTTTTACAAACAACGTTCACCATGACAATGTAATTTTTCTCAAAAAATATTTCTTACATAAAATTATGATATCGCGCCCTCCCACTAAATGTTAATTACAATTCAAACAAAAGTGATGACAAGTGCCATCTTACAATAAATAATTTAATCACTTTACAATAATGATAAGTGTCATCTTGTTTGGACTAGCTTAAACGAATTTAATTCACAATTTTTTAGTACATTTGTTTTATGTCTTTGTTATAATTACTTTTATTCTCACTGCTTTACATGGAAGACATAAACAAAATACCAATTTGACAGCGTATTTATAGGTAAGTAAATAATAATATAAACTTAATTTTAATATACAATTATACAATACAAATTTAATTTATAATAATCTAAATTTCCCCTTTATGTTGTAGATCAACCCTGATCATTTTCACGAATATGATGAGATGATAATCAATTTATTTGTACAAGACAAGTTCGCATCAGATAAGTATTTTATCGTATTTTAATGTTCTTTCGATTCTTTGTGGTTTTGTTTATATTTCTAGGAATCGTCGTGAACAGTCGGTGAAGCAAACAACCCATAGAGATTGCCTAGCAGGACATTGTTTTGTCGGTCGCCATATTTTTCGGTTATCAACAATTCCGCAACCACGAGGTGTGTGCCAACCAGGCAAAATATTACGGGTAAGGTGGATATACTTCCGCAACGGTCCGGGTGCATCGCACCTGAGGCATGACGGTCGTCCAAGGCCGCAATAGAATATAGTTTAGTAAAGGCGAGCCGACGCCCAACGTTTATGGTGTAAGGCGGAAGGACGCCCAATGGGAAAACAACAAAACTTATCAAAGGCAAAAAGGTCGCCCCAACGAGGGCAAAAATATATGGGTTTTGGCGAGCTCGTGCAAAATGGTCCGGACATGAAGCCTGTGGCATGATGGCACCATGACTGCAACGAAGGTCGTTTAGTATTAAGGTAGCACTTTTTTTTGTTTTCAGTTTAATTTTTATTTTTTTTTTATTATTTTTATTCATCTTATAATATTTAAAGTATTGGTGGTTGAAATAGATTCGAATATTTTGATTTCAAGCATTTATTTTCTTTCGGTAGCCATTTTGTTTAGTTTTATATTTCCATATTTCCACGGTTGCTGGTTTTCGTCCAGCACTTCCATTTTAGGTTTGATTTCCTTTCGTTTTTTTTTTATTGGTTTGTCGCTATCTTTTTGGATGTTTTTTTTAAGTGAAATGGATTACTAATTATTATTCGTTATGGTATGATGGGAGGTGAGAATCCGTTCCGTGTCGGCTTCGCATTAGCAATCCCTTGGTGCCCGCATCTGGTTCGAAACTAGCGCTCGGCGCTGTTCGAATCCGAATGGATGCGTGCACCAAGGCACTTCACTCGGTTTTAATTATTTTGTTCGTTCCTCAAGTTCCGGCCGACGAATTTCGGCGTAACTCCGGGTTTTATTTGCGTTTTTTATTTTTTTTCAATTTTCCGTAACCACGGTGTAGGCCAGGACACTCGCAAGCCTCTAACCTTACGACCCATCGAGTTTTCCTCTGAGATTTACCTAGCAAAGCCACCATGTGAGGCCTCTGCGGGGTATCAGATGAAATCTGCAGAATGTGGTTGAACTATATTCTGTAACAATATAACTGACTTCGAATTTGGCAAAAACGTAATTTTAGCGAAAAAAATACATATTTATAATTTTGTTTCCAGCTACGCGCGTACGCACGGATTCAAATGCTGTTATCTTTTCTGCTACTTCGCGATTATTTTCAACGTGTATCGAATGTTAACAGTGATGTCACCCTAAATTATATAAGGGCTAGCGATGGGCAACCTAGACGAATCGCGTGCGGATATTTATTCATACAAGGTAACCGTAATCAGCTCGACATGTTAGATAGTGTTTCCGAAATTAGAACCCTGGTGTGAGGGGCAACATTCGCAAATCCTACTATTTCAAAGTGGAAATTAAAAACTAATGAATATGCAATTAATTTACCTTTATAGGTATTTATTTGCTTGGTTAAACGCTGCATTATATTATACCCATAATGTTTATCCAAATGCAATATGATTTAAAATAAAAATGTATCCACCCGCATTACTAAAGATTAATTTATCTGGAGTCGTATACAATACAAACTTATACAGATATAAAAAAATCCAGAAAAATTTTTCCCTATTCTTAAGATAACAATACGAGCCATGCCATTTTCTAAATGAAAAATTTCTTCTCGATTTCGTTTATATTTCAACTTTATTTATTGCAATGGCAAAACAAGATTTCCGCAGTTTCTTATCAATGCTATATCGATTTACAAAGACCATTGATGTCGATAGGCAATACAAATGAAATCTTTCAAATCCATAATATTTTCAATTTTTAGTTTTTTTTTTTAAATAAAAGAATTTCAATACACAAAAGTACAAGATATTGCGTCTTAAACATAATTTACTCCTTATATGTATATAAAATATATATTAACGTTCTCGTAGATAAGAAGACACAATGTTACTATATAAAGATGTGAGTTGGGCAAAAAAATATTTATTATTATTTTCATAAATCCAATGTACCATGTAAATCAGTTATCGTTGCGGATATGAATGATTTTTTATTGTTAATATTTATTATACGAAGAAAATTATTATAGCAAAACTGAAATATACGGAGGAAAATGATGATTCATTTCTTCCGTACATACAGATAAATCGAAATTGAGAAATGTTTTCAATTTACTGTAAAGATAAAGAAAATCATCAATAAATTAAATGTACAAAGGTTGTAGAATTTAAATAAATATGTTATGTAACATCATTATACATATATACTACTCAAAACAAAATAAGAAACATTGGTTACTAGGGTGTTTACTTTCGTTGTAGATAAATTTTCAAACTAATCATGCCATATTTTTCATTAATCTTTTGTTTTTTTTTGTATACCTAAAACCAAATTCGTATCTCATAACTGCAAAACATAGTAGACCTTCCCGTTAAACAATAGCAAACATAAAGTAAAAAATGCACTCATTCGTAAATTGAATTTTGAGTAAATTTGGTTATTTTTATCAAAGTTAGTTTGTTATCAAATACAAATTTTGTGAACATCATTTTTTTAATAAATCAACAAAGTGGCACGAATTGGGATTATCTAAAAGCTTCGGAGGTGGCAAGAGTGACAACATTCATCGAAGAGTGAAAAAGTTTACGTTTTGTAGCGAGATTAATGGGAGTATCCCATTGTTCGGTACGTGACGTTTGGTTAAGTTTTCGTGAGACGGGTTTATATGAAAAAACACTTGGATCGGGCAGATAAAGCATCACAACTTGAAATGACGACCGACGGATAGTGCTGGCTTCTCTAAGAGACAGAAAAAGGGCAGCCAAATCGATTCAAAATTAATTCCGTACGCTATTGAACCTCCCGATATCAGATAATACTATTTGCAATCGCCTAAAAAAACAAATATTAGGTCAACATATGCCCCATTTTGTACCCTAGACATCATGCAACAAGAATGAAATTATGTTAAGAACATAGGAGTTCGCATTGGCGGGCCGTAATCTTCACGGATTAGTTGCGTATAGATAGATAGCTAGATAGATATTATATTACCCTGTGCTTAAGTCGTCCAGAGAAGACCATATAGGATGGCGTTTTAGTAACTATGCGAATAGGTATATTCCCTTAAGCCTTTAGAATGGTTGGGACAATCGCTTGACATAAAATGTTTCACAATGGTAATGAAACTATATATATATATAGACCGAACCATCATCCATTTTAATTTATCACTTCATTTCGGGTTGGGATCGAAAGACCGACAATCAAAAGACCGTTTTCAAAATCTCGCTTTCAAAAGACCGCTTTTCAAAAGACCGCTTTTCAAAAGACCGCTTTCCAAAAGACCGCTTTCCAAAAGACCGCTTTTCAAAAGACCGCTATTTTATGCAAGTACTTATGTATAATGTTTTCATTAATTCGCGCGCGCGAATTAATGAAAACATTATACATAAGTACTTGCATAAAAAAACGGCCTCTTGGAACACACACACAGTACGTGTGTGTGTGTGTGTGTGTGTGTGTGTGTGTGTGTGTGTGTGTGTGTGTGTGTGTGTGTGTGTGTGTGTGTGTGTGTGTGTGTGTGTGTGTGTATGTGTGTGTGTGTGTGTGTGTGTGTGTGTGTGTGTGTGTGTGTGTGTGTGTGTGTGTATGTGTATGTGTGTGTGTGTGTGTATGTGTGCTTGTGTGTGTATGTGTGTGTGTGTGTGTGTGTGTGTGTGTGTGTGTGTGTGTGTGTGTGTGTGTGTATATATATATATATATATATATATATATATATATATATATATATATATATATATATATATATATATATATATATGTGTGTGTGTGTGTGTGTGTGTGTGTGTGTGTGTGTGTGTGTTCAAAAAAAAAATAAATTAAAAGCTGTTGTGCAGGACCGTAAAAAATAATGAGAATATGTATAGAATTCTTGAGAAATAAGCCTTCAACGTTGCATTAGCTAATTGATCATTTTTTTGTTTATATAATTATTACATTTGCATTTACTAAAAAACGTTTTATAGAATAAAATATGTGCGTACAATTTTATTATACAATTGAAACAGAAAAAAAATAATGATTATGTATTTTTGAGAAAAAAGACCGTCTTTTTTACAGAAAAGCGAGATTTTTAGTGAAACGAGATTTAGGAAAGCGGTCATTTAAAAAGCGGTCATTTAAAAAGCGGTCATTCAAAAAGCGGTCTTTTTGGCAAAAGCGGTCTTATGTTTAGCGGGATTTAGTTACGATCCCTTCATTTCATCGACTCTGCACCAATTTATTTATTTATCTTAAAGCAGCAGTATATAGAATATTTATTGTAATCTTGATCCCGTTTCAAAGTAAAAACCATAATTTAACGTTGATTTACGCCCAGATAATAATAACATTTTCACAGACAATAATTCTTTCACGGCTAATAAAGTCGCATTCCAACAGAAAATTTGTAAAGAGGTTCTTCCGTTGTTGAACAACCAATTCCATCATGTTTCATCCATTTTCATTTATAGAATAGCGCAATAACGATAAGAATAATTGGAAAAACCAATTATCGTAATAAATTGAATCAAATTTGTTTATTTATAAATTGCAGAGAAATACAAAAAAAAAATGTATATACGAAGGGTTGAAAGATCCAGCAAATATTTTTTGCTCGTTACTCCCGAATAAATTATCCATCACTCTATATAATACATAAAAATGTAAGGGGTCAAAATTACTCGAATTCGCTAGATTTAATAAGAAATTTTCGTCGAATTTGATTCGTTTCGTTACTTTGAATATAAACGACGTAATTTTTTGTTGGATGGGCTATTATATTATGCCGCCACATAAATTTTAATTCACTTTAGGCATTTGCTTATGTGTATACGAGTATACATTATATTATGATTTAATGGTAATTTCTAAATTATGTTACAATAATTTTTCATTGAAATTACCGCAAGGTTCGAATAAATTTGCAAATTGGATTCACATATCCAATGGCAAATTTTTCCAACTATGTTGTACCCTCCATTTGTGTGGATACACAAATCTTTTGATACTGCACGACAAATTTTTATGATTTTGGTTTACCTTTTATACATCGTCGTGCAACTTTGTGGCATTTTGGTGTCGTAAATATGGGAAAATATTTTAACGAATTTTATTGCACATCAGACGCTAACGGTCATCTCAACTAACTTGCAATATAAAAATAAAATTGGAATACAGTAAAGAAGGAGAGCACAAGAAAAGCTACATAACTGGAAAACTGCTGAAAAACTTAATATGACATAAAGTTTCCAAAAAAAAAGTTTATCTTTCATTTTTCTTCCTTGTTCTTGTTTTTCTTTTTTTGTTGCTAAAAACTATTTATTTATTTCATGTCAATTCGATCAATTTTCTTCTTTCAGATGCTATTTGAATTTATTTTCCTTCTGGAAACTTTATAGAGCTTTATATTTTTTGTTTCTAGTTTTTGTTAAACTCGCAGATAGCTGACGTAGTTTTCGTACTTTAAAAAGAAAAACAATACTCGGGACGCCTTGTTCCTCAACTATAGTCTCTCTAAACAGAATTTTCGAACAAAATTGAACAGCAACTCCTATACTTTGGAAAGATAAAACTTGTGTTGGCCTATGATACATTAAAAATGACTGTTGATGCGTAAGAACTGCTGCTCAATTAAGTCATTTATCTCGTACCTCAACTTTCGCAAATATAAATAAAAAAAAAATTTGATTTTATTACAAAGATCCATTTCCCATCCTCTCTTGTGACATACTGGAATCTAGATAGAAGTAACAAAAATGGTATTTATCTCACACCTAATTAAAAAATGTCTATTCTGCTAAAAGAGTTGAATCTAGCAGTTATTTATTTTTGAGTAATAATGGCTAGGTGTAAACGAGGATATAATCTAGCTGTGCTTGACAGTGCAGGGGACCCATTATAACAAGTTTTAGACAATACCCCATGGATATAACCCCTTCTACCTTACTCTATTAATACTCTGACTATCACCATCCTGGTCTAGTACCCCCAGCCATTATCATCCTGGTCAATACTCGAATTCATTACACCCACCCACCTCCGCTATTATGCCCGGACATTTTGAATATGTCCTCCATTATGAATAATTTCGATGAGCTGTATTTTTAGCACGATTTTTTCGCATAATTTTTATGTTTCGAGAGACGGAGTATTTTCGATTCATTGAATTAAAATTATATCGGTATTTAGTTTATTTTGAAGCGGATCGCTGACAAGAAGTTGCATAATTTATTTGAAACAATTTGCTTCAACAAGTGGTATAGGTATTCAGTATCAAGTTATATAAAACACGGCTTTTTTTGGGAAAAATAAGATGATTAAGGAATCGTCTGACTCCATTCCCTCGAGAAAAACTATTAAAAAATTTATTCACGTGATTACTAGAGTTTTAATTTTTAAATTTCACTAGAAACATGATGATTGACAAATAATTCGAAACAAATTTCAAAAAAGTTATTAGGGACTATTGCCCATGGGACCATTTCGTCAGGAGTAAAATTTTGTTTTTTTAATATCTTACTATGACGGATTCGCGTTCAGCTTGAGAAGTTCAATCTAATACTATAAGACACAAGACGTTGCAATAAATGGTAACCAGCGTTAAATATCGATAAATTCCAATTATATGTCATGCGTCAGAACGTTCGCCCAGTTTATAAAAATCATTGTAAATTGCAGGTAATTTACATAATTATGTTCTTGCACTATAACTGCGTAAGACTGTTTTGTGATATTTTAACTGGAGCTTAGAAATGGGTTTTCTCGTCAATTGATACTCCAAAATTGAAAATTACTCTTGAACAATGTATTTTCCTACACAATATTTTCTAGAAATATTCCAATCGTCAGAAATATTCACTGAACATCATTTTCGTCTAAAGAAACGGGAAAATACCTATATCTTGGCTATCATTTGGTGCATTTTTTAAAAGTGGTTATTTGTATGAAGCGATTTTTATTTGTATGAAGCGATTTAACGAGAAAAATATACCTTAAAAAAAAATTAAAATCGTCATGAAAATCCACATTGGTACATTGACAAAAAATATTCAAAATCACATAAATTGCCCAACTGTGGCCCTATTCTGGTAATCCTCTGGAAATCGGTAACTGAGAGAGATTTTAAATAGTTTTTATCTATAAATCCATTTTGTCTGAACTACTGAGAAAAAGTTTGATGTAAGTTTTGTAAATGGGGAATAATTTTTCCATAGCAAACAAATTACCAGGGTAATTTATTTCCAACTTTATTTTGTCTTCCAAAAAAATTACCACTAAATTTTTACCTTAGTATGCCAGAAAAAAATTCATTTAAATAGAACTCATATGTAAATCTTTTCCTCAATTGCCCATATTCCCGGAGAATTGCCAGAATAGGGACACTGATGGCCCAGATGTTGGTTGTTTTCCGCGAAGTAAGGAAAAAATGATTTTCTGCGTAATAAAAAAACCAAGTGAATTTTCATCTCGATTGAAGTATTTAAAGATAGATTTTTCTCGTGAAATGATCCATTCCGAAATATTTCTAAAAATCCATTTGACACATCCATTTGAAACATCCATTACAACACCATTTGACTATTCGAAATCACACAAACGGCATTTGGCTCGGAAATGCGGCACAAACATTCCAACGTATGTTTAGGACTTGACAATTTTGACTTTCACATCTATAAAAGTAGCAATTGATATAGTTATTAACACCCTAAAATTTAAACATAGTTATTAGCACCGATGCATTTCATAAGGTTTTTACATAAACTGAATTTTTTAATTATTACATTCTCGCTCTCTTTCGATAGTCCATATAATTTCTCATTCCACGATTGCTTCCTTTTTTTAACATTCAGTTGATTAGTGCATTTTATTCGATTAAGTCATCATATGACCTGTCGCCTACTTTTTTTGTGCGAATGAATCCATATTTTGTTAAGGAATACGTTAAGTAAGTGCATCATATTTGTTTTGTTTTCTATTACTGTTAATAAATTAAATGAAGATTTATGTTATTTACGATTAAATACATGTTTTAAAGATTAAAAATTATTATTTTTTACATAAGTAATAGAGATAATTGTGGTGTCAATAATTGGTTCGAATTATATTCTGTATACAGCAATAGGATACAATTATTGACACATAGTGTCAATAATTGTATCCTATTGCAGACAATAATTGGCACTATGTCAATAGTTGTATTTTAAATGGTGTTAATAATTGTCAAAATTTCAAAATAAATTTCTAGCGTAAAATGCCCAAAATCAAGGGAAACTATTCTGAAGAATTGCTTCAAAAGGCATTTGCAGCTATTAAAAGTAATGAAATGTCGAAAAAAGCTGCATCAAAATATTTTAATATTCCACGATCAACATTAATTTTTCGTTTAGGCCCAAAATTCTTTAAGGTCAGACCTGGCCCACAAACAATTTTAACCAAATCTGAGGAAGACGTGATAGAGGAGTGGATAATCACATCACAAAAAAAGGGATTTCCTAAGAGGAAAGAAGATGTTTTACATTCCGTCAAGGAATTTTTAGATCACGATAAGAGGGACCATCCATTTGGTCCAGATAATATGCTAGGAAATGGGTGGTTTCGGACTTTCCTGGATAGACATCCATGTTTTTCGTTAAGGACACCAGATCCTGTAACCTCTGCTAGTGCAACCGTAAGTGCTAGCGATATTAAATCTTGGTTTTCATCCATTAAAAATTTTCTGACAGAAAACATTTCTTTTGATATTTTGGAGGACCCAAAAAGAATATTCAATGGGGATGAAACAAATTTTTTAATGTATCCCAAAACTAAAACGGTACTTGCAGCAAAAGGGGCTCACAATATTTACGAGGTTGATCGAGGTATGGCAAAAGCAAACCTTACTTTGATGTTCACATTTGGCGCGGATGGAACAACAGTACCTCCGATGATTTTATATCCGTACAAAAGGATCCCTGATGACATCAGGAAATCAGTTCCAGATTACTGGGGTTTGGGCGTTAGCGATAATGGCTGGATGACGAGGAGGTCTTCTACAAATACATTTCAAAAGTTCTCCACCCATACCTAATGAAGATTGGGACAAAGTTTCCGATCATATTTTTTGTTGACGGGCATACCACTTATCAAACATTACCTGTGAGTAAACTATGCGTTCGGCTAGGAATAATTTTAATTGCTTTGTACCCCAACGCAACCCGCATTCTCCAACCAGCCGATGTAAGTGCATTCAAGCCTCTAAAAAATATGTGGAACAAAAAAGTTTTTGAGTGGTGGCGACAAAACCCGTGAGAATTCCTGACCAAACAAAAATTTGCTCCTTTGATTGCCCAAGTTATAGTTTCCAGTATTGATCCAGTAATAATTAAGCATGGATTTCGAGCATGTGGAATTTTTCCATTCAACTGTAACTCCTTTGATTTTTCCAGATGTTTAGGAAAAACATCCAGCCGTCTTCCAGTTTTTGTTTTTTTTTTTGTTTCTTATCCATGCCATCTGTTTTGGGGCCGAAGCACTCCCTGCTCTTTCGCGGTTTATTTTTCCGTCTTACTTTACGCATCACCTGCCAAATCGAAGACGTACGGCTATAGGGCCGGTTTAAAACCATCTGCACATTACAAGCTCCATGCCAGCCTATACTGACATTAAAGATGGGTCGGCCCATGAGTTTTGCACTCCGACAAGGGGTCATAGATGTGTTACATTTCATCCCCGATCGTAATCGGTTATGAAATTTCACTTTTGCATCCTGCCCCTATCGGGATTCGAACCCGGTACCTCCCGATCCAAATGAAAAAGCTTTAACCACTGTGCCATTTGGTCGGTCTTCCAGTTCTTGAACCTATTAAAAAGATAGATAAACATGTATCTTACCAAAAATTTTCACAATTGGTAGGTTCTGACAAACTAAAACAATTTGAAGATGCTAGCAATGGTGTGGGCAATACTGATACTGCAAATTGGTCAGATGAATGCTGGATCCTTTGTAAAGTTTTTCTTGAATTTCAACCCGACGATTTTATTCCAAACATCAAGGATAAGGGTTCCCTGTTCCCTCAACACAACAACTATTTCAGAAGCTGAAATTTTATCATTCGAGAATTTTACTCATTCGCACGTTGCTACTGATTTATATTCCATTGATGATTTTTTATTTATAAATGAAGATATTGTCATCGAAGAAACTGTCGCCGAAGAAACTGTCACCGAAAAAACTGTAGCCAAAGAAACTGCCATCGCAAACGTTGGAATCATTGAGACGTTTAACCCCGAAGTAACACCGCTAAAAGTTGCTCCAGTACTAGAGGACTTTCTAGATTGGCCAATGACGCCAGAGAGATAAGGCATCAAACCCGTTAAAACTAAAAAACCGTTCGTCATAACAAATCCATTGTGGATTAAGGCTGAACAATTGAAAAAGAACGAAAAACAAATTGAAATTATTAAGAAAGAAGAAAAGAAACTTAAAAGACTGGAAAATAAAAACAAAAAAATTAAAGAGAAACCTAAAGTTTTAAAACAAAAAAGTGGGCCAAAGATAGTTTAAAGATTCGGTTATGCTGATATTTACTGTTCCATACACGACTTATGTTTGCCCAATTGACATAATTCCAAATTTACTCTTTGTGTTTTGCCACATTTAGATATCATGGAAACTAGATAAAAAATGAAGCTAAGCAGACAAATAAGTGTACTTTCTTGTGAAACTCACTAACTCGAAAATAAAATCAAAATAGAAATCTTGAAAATTTCTTAATTCTTGTAACATAGCAAAAATCATCATAATGGAATAAACTTGCTTATAAACGTGACCTAGCAAATATCACTTATAGATGAGTCGTGAAAATTTTTAAAATCGGCGAACAAAGATTTTAAAATTTCGTCGTAAAGCCGTGTAGGAACAGTAAATATTATCATAACCGAACCCTGTCCGGAACTTTTGAATCTTTGAACTATCCAAAAGTAAAAACGTGACTCCGTGAACGTCTCTAGGGTTTCTGTTATTTGTTTATTTTTACAAAAAAATCGGGTTCGTAACTTATTTGGGAATGTTAATTGAGTAAAATTCTATTTGGCGAAAATACCAAAATTTCCAAGTGAGAATAAAACTGAAAACGAAGAAGTTTTAAAATTTGGAAAACATGGTGAAAATCACCATACGTGCCCCATTTTCACAATATTGAAAGACAATTTTCTGACCTTTTCGAATATATGAAAGAGGCCCCGTCAATATTTCTGGGATATAAGTAGAAGGACCTATGATCAAAAATCTTAATAATTAGATCCTGTTCACAACACTCATCGGGTTTTGACTAGATCTATCTGACCATGTAGGTGAGACCCTGTGAACATCTCTAGGATCGGTGAAATAAAATTTGAAAATTTTATTCAATTTCATGGAACTACTAAGTAGTCTGTGTGACACAGTAAGAATCATCACAAAACTACCGTGTTCATTTGAATGATATAGCATAGACAAATGTTAGAACTTTGCCTACGCTACCCTAAAATACATTTAAAAACTTTGAACATATCACAGATTAAAAATCATCATAATTTAATTTTATTCACCACTCATGTGAAGTTTCGATTTAGCTATTCGCTCGTATAGGTGATACCTCGTGGACATCACTAAGATCGGCGGTATTAACGTTGAAACGTTGTCTAAAATAGCCTTGTTTAGAATAAAAAAAAACGTTTGTAAATTATTTCGCGATCTTCTCGTGTTTATCTCAAATTGTTAGAAAATTATTTGATCTTTACAGTGACACTATTATAGCCTGGACAGACTGCGGATTAGTTAAACTAGTTTACCAAAATTCAATCAAGCACCTTTGAAAAAACTTGAATTTATTAGTAGATTATTGAATTTTTTGTAGTATGTCGATCTGAATTGAATTTTATTTCTCAGAGTACTTGACCAAATTTTGCTAAATCAGTATTATTAATCCGTAGTCTGTTCAGACTTTTAAGGACTCAGGGACGTCTCTAATACCTTTAAAGATTATCTGAAAATATTTCAATTTCACCACAAAACTAATCTAATTAATTTTTTTTTTAATTTAACAGTGTACATAATGGTATTATTTTTGGTATGTATTTCACAATCATCCTCATTGGCCAATATGTGAATTCGCGTATCTAAGAAATAGCAGATTTTATTTTCCATTGCACTATTCAAGTAACAGTTGTTTAATGGGCTCTAGCCCAACTTTCGAATCTGCGTAATTGTGGTTAACTTCTATTTATTTATTTATCATGGCTCAAAGCAACCAGTGTGAAGTATTTAACGTTAATAAAAAGTGTAGCTACACATTTTAACGAAAAGTGTGGATTCAAAATGTGTAGATACACAAATTATCTAAACACGTAGCTACAAAAGAAAAAAAGTTTGGAATTCGAAACACGTGCGGTTTAATGAAAATTATTAAAAATAAACACTTAATATAGAGAATCATTGTACTATAAAAATAATTTTATATACCTTTTCTATAATTTTTTTTTTAAAAGTAATTTAATTCAGAAAATCTTCGGAACCATAGGTACCGAGTGTGGAATTTAGTGTTTTCAACTTATGATGGTGTCTGAAATTTGTAGAAAAAATTTCAAGACAATTTCCATATTGTTTAAATAAGAAATGAGAAGAGGAATATACCCGAAATCGATCCTTTTACAAATCAAATATTCAAATTTGGTATCTCTATAAGGAAGAATTAAAAAATATTGTTAAAAGTACAAAAAAAAAACTAGTTTTGATTTGTAATTAATTAGAATGAATAAAAAATTAATTTACCACACCTAACCAGTGAAGAATTATACGCGATTTTAGATGAAATTCTTTGAAGTGGCTTGGACGCTTCGGATAGCGATGAGGAATAAGAGATTGATTTGTTTCATCCTGAACAAAAGTTTATGGAAACTTCATTTAAGGCAGTCGTTGATGAACTAGTCGATATTGATTTGGAAAATGATAATGAAATACCATTGTTAAGGTTTTGAAAATACAATATAGTGTGGACAACAGATGTTAGGCATAGCAATTTAGTTCTGCCGTTTGGCGAACCCGTAGAACTTAAAATTTCGGAGAATCCGGGAATTTCAAAAAACTTGGAAAGAAAGTCCAGTACACATGTTTCAGGGTCTTTTCAAAGAATTTGTTGGAAATGATAGTCTTTCAAACTAATTTATATATGAAATATCAGAGGACATGGCAAAAACATCACAACAACTACAGTTGAAGCACAAAATATTTTTTGGTTTTAAATCTTCTTGTGGGCATAAAAAAGCAACCCAACTATCGTGATCATTGGTCATCAAAATTTGAATTGTGGGATAATTTTGTTTCTGCTGTTATGTTACGAGATAGATTCACTTGGCTGCCTGGACATTTCCATATAAATAATAACTTACTTCAGTGAAATTAAGGAGAGCCAGATAATGATAAGCTATACAAAATCAGGCCTATGTTAGATGAACTGTCTCGAACATACAAGAAGTATTACCAGCCATTAAAATATCAATCAATTGACGAATCTATGATAAAGTATACAGTACAGAAAAGGCGAAAGGAGATGTCATCTGATTCCATGGTAAGCAACAAAAGTGCAAGAGAGAAATACGACTGGAAACTAACCAAAATGGAAAATTGGCCTTGATTTGTATGGATAAAAAACCTTTTTTATTTCTTAGCAATTTTCATAGCCCTGAAGATGAAGAAGTAGTTGAGAGAAAATTAAAAGTTGGAACTCACGCTGATGTATAAAATTAGGGAAGGCTTATAACTAGACTTTCTGCTCGAGAAATCTCATCTCGAGAATCTCGAGAAAATTTTCAAATTTTTTACTCTTGAAATCGGAGATTTTCGAGAAATAAAATTTTTTTAGCGGCATGGAGCACCTCTTCTTAATATTTTTTATTAAGATATAAATTAAAAATTACAAAAATTTTGTTTCTAGTGATCCAAGATGAGATGACACTTAAAATATTTACATGCTTTTATTGCAAAATTCTCTTTTGTACATGGTTAAACTAGCCTAACAATTTTCACTCATCAATCAGTTGTCATTTGTCAATAAATTGTACATGCAAAAAAATCTTTCCGATAAAATCATAACATAAATGTTAATTGTATTGTTTTTTAATCAACATAAATAATTTATTTTTACAATCAGTGTATGTTGATATATATGTTAGCTTTGATTAATATAATTCTCAGTTTTTTGGTAAAAACAAATTTTTGAATCCCCAAATTATATTGATATGTCTGAATATGATAGCGCGGATGTTTGGGAACATTTTAAAAGAGGCAAGCTTGAAAAAGATAGAGCAACGTGCACCCATTGCGCAATGACGGGTTTACATCGGCATTTAACAAGTGTCCATAACTTGAAGAAAACATTTTTCTATACTTGTGCAGTTTCTGAACCGCCCACCAAAGAAATTAGACGCATCGGCGAGTATTTTACAACTTCTGACAAAAGTCTCACACTGGCAAGAATTGTTTCTTGCAAGTTGCTGCGAAGGATGGAATTTCAATTAATGCAATAAGTAAAAGTTCATTTATCCGGAAAAGTTTACAAATATAAGGTTTTTCAACCTTTTAGGTTTTTAACTTGCTATTCCTGAATCACCAAATACTACCAAACTGCCTAAAAACCGTAAAAAATTCACTCAAAGATGTGAGTACACATCTATTAGCAGAATATAAATAAATGGCATCAAAAGCATCCAAATTCTATCAATTTGTTCATCAAACAAACTACCCTATATATGTAATCGATGAAAGTAATCTCAACCCAGGTATTCATAGTGCAGGATACTTTGGGCAGAAACATATTGTTTACAGATGTATTCCCACTCCTGAAACGAGTACTAAAGATTCAGGCGGTGGCGTATTGATAGCTGTACATTCAAACCTTGAGAGTTCTGCTGTTACATTAGTTCTATCAAGATTTGAGCAGATTTCTGTGAAGATTAAAATAGGCAAACGATATCTATTTATATACAGTGTACATACCGCCTCGGTCAAATTGCGACTGCTATGCCCGTTGTGTCGATGTGATTGATAAATTCCTGAAAATATCTAATTCATCGGATATAGTTCTTATACTGGGCGACATTAACCTTCCAAATATCAACTGGAAACATAACATGGAGTTTAACTGGATTCTTCCGTGTAATATCAATAGTGATGCACAGTCCCTATTCGGAGATGCCATGCTTGGATTTAACCTCAACTAAATTAATATGATTGCAAACAACATCGCTAGGTTTCTTGTTCTGGTCTTCAACACTGAGGAGGATGCTTTCAAAGTATACCTGAATCAATAAAGCCATTTGTTGTAAACGATATCAACCACAAACCTTTGTACATTGTATATGATACAACCTACTGGAACCTGAAGAAATCTGAACACCTTCCAAGAATGAAATACAACTTCAAGAAGGCAAATTCCGCCGGTCTGCAAAATTATTTAGAAGTAGCAAATTGGGAACCAAGTTTAAATGTTGACAATGTGAACGAAAATGTTGATAAATTTTATAACTTCATTCACTAAGGCTTTGAACTCTATGTGCCTTTTTACAATAAAGCACCGAAAACTCATCTTCCGTGGTTCGATGACCTGCTAACCAATTTGAAACGAAAATGTAAAGCCTATACAAAAATAATGAAATTTCGATTGGAAATGGACAAGCTAGCTTTTTTACAGAGCAGTGATGAATTTGACATCTATTTCAATTTTAAGTACAGGTCTTACCTTGCAATTATTGAAACAAAAATTAAATCGAATCCTAAACAATTTTGGAAGAAATCCAGGGATATTCTCGACCAGCTCATCGGACGCAAAAGTGAAAGCAACATTTTTTCCATCAGTCTATAGCCCTTGTTATAACATGGGATACACTGATCAAATAGGTAATAACAATACTTCTATTATTCCTCCTGTCATACATGAAGGGAATGATATACATCACAAATCCATTCTGCAAACTTTTCAACCAATCGATAACCACAGCAATATAACATGTGCACGCTTGAAAACAGGCGCTTGAGAACAGTCTACTTATGACTGCCGTTTTTATCAGAAATGTCCTTCTCGGCCACATCGATTCATCCTTCATACTGGAAAACATATCCATAAATGTCTCAAGCTCAGCTTTGGCATCAACAATCCCATTAATTGATCTGCAAAATCATTCAGTACCGTAGTTGATCAATTTAATTTTAATTTATCAAAAAAGAGTTTAAAAGACAGTTTCATATTTGAAGTACTAACTGTTAATTTATATAATTGTTTTATTTCTATAATTATTACTTATTTACAATCTAAGTGTGAATATAATATTTTTTTATATTATTTTTTTTTAAAAAAAATTTTATTTTATTTTTATTTTTCAAAAAATATATGTATTTTTTTAAATTTGAAATCATAATGTATATGGTTTTCTTTAATAATTAAATAAATAAATAAATACAGCAAAAAAGTAGAAATATAAGCATTGAAAAGTCGATAAACAGGTTCAAAATTCAAGTTCCGTTAGAGAATAGAACGGATTAAGCAGCGCATTGCCCGTTCTTTATAATAAAGTAATATGTGCCAACTGCAGCACAAAAAAAGAACCACATCGTACCAGAAGGCATTGTAAATCTTGCAAAGTTGGGTTAGTTCTTACATCTAACCAAAACTGTTTTTTGAAGTTCCATCAAAAATAAATGAATTGTAATGAATTTCAATAATTAACGAAACTGTTTCTTAAAAAATTAAGAACAATAATAAATTTCATATACATATTTTTATTTTTTTATTTGTTAAATTATATACCTATTGGTACCTTAATTCGACCACCATTTTTTGAATAAACCGTTACAAAAAAATGTACTTATGATATGTCTGACTATACCTTTACGCAATTCTAAAGTCAGAACTCTCGATACTGAAAAAAATAATTCCGGCCGCAAAACACTTCAAACTAAATGAGTAACAAAGAGAAAAATTTGTGCGAAGAAAAAATACCGCGATAAAACATGATCCACATCTTACTCATTCTCTCAGGAATTAAGTAATTTAAAAGGTGGTTCCAGTGTGGAACCACTAATCAGCAAAGGTTTAAATACTGCACACTGATCTCCACGCAAAGTACTGAACTAGCACATTTAGTGTTAGATACCCGCAATCCAAATAATTGCGTATCACTTATCATCCATACAACTTCTTATTTATACTTTCGAATATAAAAATCCCATCAAAGTTGAAAATGAAAGACAACAAAAACAATATAAACGAAAAATCATTATCACATTTTTGCCTGACACGTATCAATTTTTCCGTATTTTCTTTTATTGTTCTCTAACTAAAAGATAAAACCTGGCTGGTGCTACTTTTCTGCAGGTTGTGTATGGTATGTCGGTATATTATTCTGTATCTAAAGCTGGAGAAGTTATATTCTCTCAAAATCTAGTTACTTAATCCGATTCTATTGGAAATTGACTCAAACAAACGTGATTGGATTAATAAAACGACAAAAATGTTTGCAAAAAAAAAATAAAATAAAATAATTCAAACTCCGGTTGAACCAAGTAAAGAAAAAGGTGAAAGTGATTTTGGTTACCTGGTACATTTTAATTTTGGAAATTTGGAAAATTTGTTGTCTTCGACAACGCAAGCAGGTAGATTGTGTATAGTATACGTATTTAATATGCCAAAGGTGATCTAAGAAATTAAAGATTATTTAAGTTTTGTTATTGTTTTATATTGGACTTTCGTGCGTCGGTCGGGATGGTGTTGCCAAAAAGTATTTGTTGTAGATTAGATAGCAAATTCTGTTATTAAACAAAATAAAAAGTAAGCTGAAAGTTTTTTTTAAGACACGAAAAGCTTATTTAAGTATGGTTATTTACTGTAATAAATTCTACCTGATTTGATTTATTTATGGTACACAAAGAAAAGTTGTTGATACCAAAAAGGTTATAAATTGGTTTAAGTTTTCATTTTTGTTGTATACCTATAGAATACGTTGTACATGGTAAACATAGTAACAGACAAAAGTACTTCAAAAAATATCTTAACAATATTATTTCGTAGCCTTGAAGATGGTTTGTCGCAACTTACACAAAAACAAAAATTAAATTTATGCACGACTTATTTCAGACAAAATATACAAGTTCGTTCGTCTTTTGTATTAGAGACGTAGTTATTTTTCAAAAATTCTATTGTTCTTCGCATTTTTATTATCCTTATGTTGTGGTTGTGATGATGATGTTGCGTCTAGATTTTGGTCTTTTCGCTCCAGTAGTTTATATAATACATTATTACATCGTTAAAATAATTTAATGATGTCTCAAATAAAATTCTCGACGTGATTTTCGGTTGGTTGAAACGAAGTGAAATATCTTTGTAAGTAAATTTTGCCAAAATATCCAAAATGTTGGTAAACATCTGTAGAAATTCGTAACAATCGTGCTTTACCAAATCATAAGCTAATTAAAATTAATTTAAAGCATATTAATTTTATGGTAACACTTGCACTTTGAAAATAAATGTTTAGTAACCATTTTTTTAAACATTGCTTGGTAAAAGAAAAAGATTATTGAGAATAGAATTAGAAATTTCTTTTTTTTTCGACAAGTTGTAATCGCGATAATAAAAATATTTTTTAATTAAATAAGGTAAAATATTTTGTATAATTTAAATGTGGGTAGAGTCGTTTGGAGTAATTTAAATTGGTCAAATGCAATAAAAAATTAAATTATCTCTTCATCTTTACATTATTAGTATTTTATTTATTCAATTTTGAGGTATCTCAAATATATAATTAGAGTTGAAATATTTATTAGTTTTTGCCTCTGTATATTTCCAGACAGTAGTTTTGATCTGTGTTGAAATGGAATACATCTATGACCCCCTGTCGTAGTGTAAAGCTTGGGAAGGGGGGAGGCGACCCATGGAGCTATGCAATGTGCAAATGGTGATAAAAGTCGGACCTATAGTCGTACATCTTCGAATTGGCTGGCAACGGCTTAAGAGTATGGAAGGAAAAAGCAAATCTCGAAAGAGTTGGAGAGCCTTGCCCCAGAACAGATTGCAGTGATAAAAACAGACGGTAGCTTTGGTTTATGTTTGTCGCGAATCGTATGGCGAAGTATCTTCTTTGTTTTTTTCTCACATTGTTTTTATTGGGTGTATAACTTAGTTTTTTGGATTTTCTAAGAGATGGCGTAACTTTATTACTAAATAGCTATTCTTTTACAATAGCTGTGTTCCAATGGAACAAACTTACACTTCACAAGTACTGGCAAGTATATGAACAATGGAACGACCTATTTTGGAAAACTAATTTTTTTAAACTAAAATCCATAATGCAATTTCAAAAATGAGAACTAGTCTTATAATGAAGGCAAAGCTTTGACGTCTGCCGAAAAGAAGAATATTTCAAAAATCGCTTGGTATTTCACAGAAGTGAACAAAATAAAATTGTTTTTTCTCAACATAACCTAACCTTCACAAAGCCATCTATTAGAATTTTTTGTACCAAAATACCCACCGTCAATTTCATGCGTAACTACTTTCAACGTTCACCATTTGAGCATGGGTAGATGCCAGTAGATACAAGTACTTGTGAGTAGTTTACTCATGCCAATGGAACACGGTTAATGACACCTTCGGCGTTTTAAAGTGTTGAAATTCCACATTAAAATTTAGTTTGTCATTACTCGTGAAAGCAATAACAACCTATTTTTTAATTCCGTTTAAACATGCCGATTTTCGCACCATTTCGCACCAGGTTTCGCGGGAAGGACTACTTTTTTGCTTTCTGAATAAAAAGAACTGAACAAACTTCCAAAAGCTGGTTTAAACGATTTAAAAGAGGTAATTTTGTTGTCAGTGACAAAAACCGTTCTGGTCAACCGAAAAAGAAGATGAAGATATTGAAGCATTATTGAAGGAAAACTAAGCTCAAACAGAAAAAAAACTTGCAGAACAGTTAAATATCACTCAAGCAGCCATAAGCAAAAATATACATGCCATAAAAATGATTCAAAAAGGAGGAAATCGGGTACCACATGAACTGACTAAGCCAACATTGAAAATCGTTAAATGGTTTGCAATTCTTTGCTTACAAGACACCGAAGATGGCATTTTTTGTCTGGAGATGAAAAGTGGATTTACTACCATAACCTTTAAAGCAAAAAGCCATAGGTTCATCCAGGTGAACCATCCACATCAACAGCAAAACGAGACATTCATGGAAGTAAGGTTGTTTTGTGCATTTGGTGGGATCAGAAAGTAGTCGTGTACTATGAACTGCTAAAGCCGTGCGAAACTATTACTGGTGAACGTTACCAACAACAAAAATTGATAGATTTGAACCATGCATTGAACGAAAATCTTCCGATTCCAGCCAACAAACAGAGTAAATAGATTTTGCTGCACGTCAATGCTCGACCACATGTCGCAAAACAAGTAAAAAATATGCTGAAAGTACTTAAATGATAATTTCTACCGCATGTTCCCTATTCACCAGATTGTCTGCCATCAGATTACTATTTGTTTTGAACAATGCAAAGCGATCATCAAGACCAGAATTTTAGATTTTTTCTAAAATAATAGTTTAGTCAATTGTGGATCCTATATCAATTTGTTGGATGCGAGATAAGGAATCGACCACAATGTGAAGTGAATTGAGTGATTAAATCCAGGTGACGTCATTGCCTTGGTGAAGCTCTGCTAAATTTTGATGTAGCGAAAATGTGAAAGGTTTATGATCGGTAGATAACCCCTTCCCTTCATTTCCTTTTACAAAATTTTTGGTAAATGTTTGAACGCCGAATATGTTTCTAGTAACTTCCGATCGTATGTACTCTACCTAGATTTAGCGTCACGTTGCTTTGTAGTTGCTAATAGTTGTAAAACCGCTACCACAATTTGGCATTGAAAACGCAAATTGCGTGCAATTTGCTAATTCTTTTTTAAATATTTTGAAAATTTTAATCCAATTAATTATATATTTGACATTTTTTTTCTAATACTGTTTAAAATATTCGTATAAAGGCAACATTACCTGTTTGCTGCTCCTGGTATAAAGATCTTATAATAATTTATCATACCAAGGAACGGATAACTTAAAATTGCTTCAACCCTTTGTCGATCCGGGTACATCATGTTAAGAAATTTGGGAATATATTAATACTAGTTCGTCCAAAGCGAACTCGCATTTACTCAGGCTAATATACAAACCTGCTTTAATCTTTGCAACACTACTACGGATAATAACACTCTCAATAAATCGTCAAACGGGTTAGCCTCTAACTTGGTTAGGGCCAGCCGTGTTTCATAGAATTGCAAGGTAGCCGCCATGGACAAAGGGAGGAAGGAGGGGAAGGGGGTTCCCATGATGTGCAACATCACGCAACATGGTATAACATGGTGCAACATCATGCAACATGGTGAATCAACATGCAACGTGGTGTAACATGATGCAACATGAAGCATCATCACACAACATGGTACAAGATGAAGGCCAAACCGGAGGGCTACTAAATGAATTATACAGAAATCAAAACTCCTTGCATTCGAAACTTCTGTCCCGCCAATTTCTAACAGAATCGTTCAAACTAAATTAAATATTAAAATAATGCTCGAAGCTTAAGAAGCTTGTGAGTAAGGCCTATCGGAATCGACTCCTCTAAAAACCCTCACCAATTTTTTTTTATTAAAACTGTTTGAGCCAATAAAAAGAATGGATCCAGAAAACTATGACTCATCTTAATTTGCTCCTGCCATTAGAACACCCTAATCCCCTCATTTTTTGGCTATGTCGATTGAGGCGAAAAGTCAATTAAAATAGGGTTACTGGCCCCACCGAAGGACCCCCTAAACGACTTTTACCGAAATAACCACTCATAAAAATCGAATTCTGGTATTCGAAAATGCTTCCTCATCAATTTTTATCAAAACCAAGCTAGCCGAAAAATGAAGAAACGGATTCGGAAATTTGGACCAATCACAATCGGTTTTATCAAAATTGTGTGTCCCAAAAAAAATTAGAAATGGAACCCGACCCCCACTTGATGACCCTCTAAATGAATTTTAACGAAATTAGGGGAACCCATCACCTTTGGGTTCTGGTACTCGAAAACGCCCGACCCGCAATTTTTATAAAAGTAGTGCAAGCCGAAAAGAATTTAAGTAAAGGACTTGGCTCGGACGACATTTTGAACAAGCCTTCCCGAAATTGACACTCGATTTCTAAATTAGCAAATCGTCCCTCAACAATTTACGGACCGTACGAAAAGAATTAAAGAAAAGGATCCAGAGCCAACCGGACGACCCTCTGAGCGATTTTTCCCGAAATTTGTACCACTCCACCATACAATGTTACCATAATATAAACAACTCAACACGGTGCATCATTCCACAATAAACAGAACATAACGCCAGTTTTAATTATAGATATAAAAAAACACAAGACCAAATACAAAGCAACATAACACAAAATCGCTCAACATGGTGTAACATCACACAACATGGTACAGCATCTAGCACCATGCTACGCAAAACGAAGCATGGTGTAGCAACATCCCACAACATGATGTAACATAGGGACGTCACCATCCCTCAAAAAATGCAACATCAAGCAACTTGATGGAAGACCATGCAATATGGTGCAATATGACGCAACATGATGCAACATTTCACAACATAGTGCAACACCACCCGGTCGTTCCGGCAGCTCAGTCTTTAAGAATAAATGGCGTGGGTATTAAAAAGGGGAGGTTGAGTGAGGTATCGGACCCCTAAGTAGTTGTAGCGTCATCAACCCATTATGCGGGTCAAATCAACGGAGGTTGTGGTGGTGGTCTCTAAATTTTCATCCTAATAACCCAAAAAAATAAGAAGAAAAACAGGATGATATTGGTCGCGTGCACCATCCGTTGGAACATCTGGGCTGCGTTTCGTAACCCAAACGTCATTTGTGGCGGATAATTCAAAAGGTGTGATTATTGCTATTTTTTGATGTCTACAAGTTCAATCGGGGTTTGATGGCAACCTCTTACTAAATCAAATTTCGTAGACATTTTGCACGATGGTAACTGATTTGTGAAATCCGTTACAACAGGTATCGGATAACGGTCTCGCATCATTTTTGGGTGTCATGTGAAGAGAACTAGCTAAGTTGCGTTTGGAAGGTCTGCAAATTCTTTGTGTAAGCCATGTTTCGATTTCGGCTTTCGCAATCATCATTTTCTCAGAGCACAATCGTCGAACTTTTGAGTAACAAGGTTGACCTATTCTGTCAATATGATCGGTTGGGATATATATTTGCTTTCATGGTTGTACTACCATAAGATTGGATTTGAATTGGTTCTCCCGATGTTTTGCATTTCGTATTGGTATCGATTAATTTCTGTTGCTGAATGTCAACCATTAATCCAAAATGTGGTAGGAAATGTGCACCTAAAATAATTCTAATCACTTTTGAAATAATGAACCTTTAACTGAATGAACTGCGTACACCAAATTTTTTCAGTTTAGCAATTTGTAAGTTTTTAGGTGGAATTATCGAAATTTCTGCACCTGTGTCTATCAAAAATTGTAATTTGTTTCGTGTGTCTAAAGGCTACCGTTGCCATTTGCATGAAGCGCAGTGCTTTATTGTTTTCCATTTTATGAATGTCAAAATCGGCTTTGCACATTTTCTTGCATTGGTGTCATGTTTAAAGTGGTAATAATACATCGGGTTCGTCTAGCTACCTGCTCTTTAGTTCGTGAAAGACTGCGAAATCGACTAGAACTTCGCGACGTAAACTATGTCAGATTGATTATTTGTTGGTTTAGGTTTCGAAGAATTGAACTTACTGAAAACATCCCGTTAACTCGTTGATCTGACTATATTCTGATTATCATCTTGATGACTGTCATGGTCGTATTTACACCAAAAATTCCTGCCGTTTTCTGAACGGACGTTCATCATCGGTCTGCTCGTTTTGCTAACTGATTTCAAATGGATTCGTCCATGGATGGTAAAATTTTTTGGGCATGGTGTCGGTAGTCGTTGCATTCAAAGATTCCTTAAAACAGGTTCGGTAATCTGATCTGCGAAAAGAGTCTCCATCTCTCGTCAGCCACTAAGATGGTTTCTTGCCTTCTAACTGAAGCACGGAAAGAAAACGATCCAATTTGATTGACTTGATTTGGCCTCGAGCGCACTTAACCTTTTGCCACGGTTATAACGGACCATAATTGGTAGCGACTTCAAACAACCAATTTAAAAACTTGCCTCAGGAGCATCCCGATTGAAAGACGGATATTTGACTGGCAGACTATAAACTCGTGTTTCTTCGGTGTTAGAGGCCCTAATATTCATCCTCGTGATTGGACATTGTAAATTAACCGAATTAGCAAAAATATTTACGTACCATGTCTATTTAATAATACTAAAAAAAATTAGGAACAATTGCACATACAATTTAGCAAAACGATAAGCTTTAAACTATTTAGTTCAAGAAGCAGACATAAATTTAGTGTTTTATTGTAATTCAAGCACAGTGGGGGGAAAAAACCACAGAATGCTGAAAATTCAAAGAAGCTTAACCAACCGAGTTATTTTAATAGCAAAGTAGTAGATTTTTATTATTATTATTTTATATTCTTCCTTCGATTCTTTGGTCCAGTTATTTATTCAATATAAAATTTTCCATTCAATTTAACCGAAGCGAATTTTTTTATTTCAACATAATTTATGGATATTTTATCCATTTTGATTCTTTTACATATTAGTATTATTCTACATAAATACATTGTTTGCTGCTACTTCTCGTAAACGAGTATATTGCTCCCATTCGAAAGATACAATTTATAAAAGCTGTAGAATTCATAATATAAAAAAATTATTTAAAATTATGAATAATTGTATTGTATTTCGAATTTTACAATATAAATTGATTATACTATTCAATAGTAGCTGGTGTTACAGTCTCTAACAAATTTAAAATCCACAGCAAATAATGTGGGAAATGTCGCAATTTTTATATTGCAAATAGATGACTAAGTTTACTTTATTCATACAAAAAGTTTAACAACTGGAACGAAACTAAACTATGAAATTTGTAATTTTTTCTCTATCAAGGCAATTGCGTAGTTCATGAAATTAATTGTAATCTGACTCTTGAAAATCAGGAATGAACATATGAGTATCAACAAACTCCAATTTTTTACGAATCATTAAAGATCCGGCGTGTTTATGTGACGGAATAAAACTCTTTCCCTTTTTCCAAATTTTTGGTGCATTACAGAAAATCACCTGTTATAATGTAGGAATCTGTTAAAAGTAGAGAGAATGCTCAATCAGGTATCTACCCATTACAGCCAAGATTCAAAATCCCCTTCTAAATCCCCATTTCTAGTTAGTTAGATGTTCAATTTTACATCATAGCGAGCTGCTGGAAATTCCATCTACCGGATGACGATTAAAGACACCCAACTATTTGTCAAACCATTTTAAAACTTAATCGATTTTTGAGAGTAGTGTCGCCCCTGTTTCCATAATCAGAAATCTTTAGCATATTTGCGAATTTAATTAATTCCAAATACGTGTTATTTTAATTGCCGAAAAATCATCACAAAATTGCCAATTTTGTGATGATGTCAAAGGTTAGGCAACATATGATGACATTTTAATTTGACTATCAAAACTTCACGAAATGTATAAACAATTGTAACGTGCGGTCTAGTTATCCGGGTATGGGTAGACGAATAGTGGTTGAGCGCCAGTCTTCCTGCACGTTTAACCTAGCTATGCTCAGATGTGAGCAGGGCGACACAAGCGAGGTAACTCCACAAAAATAAACCAAAAAAAAACGCGATCAATTAATCACCCGGCAGCAACTAGCAATCGAACTCGCTTAATTGGCAATGCACCCTCGTTAAATTTAAGAAAACAATATGTTGGGAAATAAAATAAGAAAGGATGACTCACCTCTGGACCTTGTGTGCCGCTATTTAGCTACTATCGATTCTCCGTTGATCCGGTTATTCGGTACTAGCGTGCGATTTTTACTGTTATACAAACGCGCACTGCCCAACAAAAAACGGTTTTTATTTATTCACGACACTTCCTAAAATAAAAAGCCACTTGCACAGAGAAATAAAGCTAGTTTTAACCAAAATGGCCAACCAGCTTGGGTTTTACTCAACCATTGGTTTACACACTTTAATTGTACACAGTAAACTAAATAAATTATAACAGAGAACATTTCACGCCTACAACAACAAAGTTTTTATTTTCGCACTTACTGTAAATTTTATTTATATTCGTTTGTTAACCCATTCGCAGTCAATTGTCATTTATATTTTGAGTGGTATTGTTTACCAAAGTTCTATTATATTATCATACATAATAATTGAATTATGATTTTTGTAATAAATTTTATTTGTAGTATTTTTCAAGTTTTTTAAGCACGAGTATACTCGTCCGTGGCAGCCAATGGGTTAATCATACACGCAAAATTAGTAAACTTCTTTCTTAAATTTGTTTTTTTTACATCAACAACAACAAAAAATGAGACTACTCAATTTTTCCAAAATGCGATAGGCAGCAAAAAAATATTGTATAGGAATACGTCACAAAATGGTGACGTTGTTATTTCATTTTATTTTGCTCTATATCTACTCTATATCTCTAGATCCACCTGACTTGGCGACTCGAGCTTCACTATCTGGATCCGCCCAATTGGGCGATCAAATTTTAATTGTCATAACTCTTCTTCATCGTCTTACCCTTCCACCCATAAAAATTTTATATATAACTATTGTGGTACTGCTGCCCATTCATATCCAAAAATTCCATCTTATTTCCAAAAATTCTTCACGCAGTTGTTGTTTAACAATCGTTTGAGCGAGTCAATGTCAGTGTTTTTTGAAAAATGAAGAAAATCGAATATCGAGCTGCCAGTAAATATTTTATTTAGGATATATGCTTACGCAAATCCAAGAAGTGTTGGACGCTGTGTAGTAGGTCTTGCACCATCATTGAACACCGATGTCGATGACGCAACCACATAACATCGGTTAGGATCACCAAACGGCGCAAAACAATCGTCGAATTAAAGTTAGAGGAATATAAGTGGCTATGAATATGTCCAAAGAACGTGTTTCTGACATATTGAATCAAGATGATGAATGATAAGGCTGTCCACGTATGGGCCAGAAACAGCTCGTTATGGGCCAGAAATTTATTTGAATCAACATTTCAGAATCAAAAATACGGTCAAAACAGTGGACTGCCAGGGAGAATCGGCTCCAAAAATTATGCTTCCTTAATCGCCTATCTTCAAGAAGGGAAAACCATTACATGAACATACAACGCAGCATTTCTTGACAAGATTAAGGCAGAAACAGACGGGTTGAAAGATGGGAGAATTGTATAGTCCTAAAAATAGACTAAGCAGAGAAAAAAATTAAACTTTTCAGCCAACCCTCGTATGTGGACAATAAAAAAATGGCATTTTCTTTGGCAATGGAAACTTTTAAAGTTGGAAAACTTTATTCTTTCCCCTCATTTAAAAGATTTGAATGTATGTTTTTATATGACAATGAAGCACATTTATGTATTTGAGTGTTCGAAAAGTAAAGGGAATTTTGAAATTGTTCGCGTAGTAGTACTATTGGATATTTAGTAAGTTATTTGTTGTCACATGAGTTTATGGTAAGTAGAATCGGCGATTTTTCTTTGTGTATAATAATGGATTGGACCAAAAACGAAATTAGAACGCAAAACAAGGTCTATTTGCGCCCAAATAGGAAAAGGGAAGTTCTGGTCTAATCAAATGTTTCATTTATTCAAAAAATTAGGCTCTGCTCATCCTTGATCAAGTTTTAGGTTATAAGAACCCAAATCGAAAGATCTATTAACACACAAATAAATTAAATCTCCATACCGAAGAAATGGCACAGTGGTTAATGCGTTGGCGTTTGGATCGGGAGGTACCGGGTTCGAATCCCGATAAGGGCAGGATGCATAGTGAAATTTCATTAACAGATTACGATCTGTGGTGAAATGTAACACATCTATGACCCCCTGTCGGTGTGCAAAACCCATGGGCTGACCCATCTTCATACTTAATAATAAAAAAATAAAAAAAAATCCTTATGGTTTAATATGCAGAGTTAAAAATTTTTGGGTCCCATTCGATCTTGAGTAAGCATTAGCAAAACCCAAATCAAAAACCAGACTAAAAACCAAAATCAGAACTCAAAACAAGATCTAACCACAGAAAAAAATAAATATAAACAGAAGTAAAGCTGCATACAAAATGTTTACGCATATTTTCATAGTAAAATATGGGGTCACGATCCGGTTTTATGTTGACCAAATTTAAAATTACGGTTTTAATCTGAACGAAAAAAAATTGAAATAAAAACAAATGAAAAGTCAAAGAAACGCTAAATGAATATTCGAAGAGTTAGATATTCTAAGTTTCTTATGTAAGTCGTAAAACGAGTTTGTATTTTGGGGTTACAATCTAAAAAAGTTGTTTCAAATTTTTGTATGCAGCTTTACCTCTGTTTATATTACTTTTCTCTATGATCTAACTATTGAAATTTGACTTATTAAAAAATGATGTGCTTTACTTATTTTTAACTAAGCTTCAGGGCAAATGAAAATCGGACCAAAACTAAAATTAGACCAAAAAACAAACTTATTGAAACACAAATAATAAGATTCCAAATGGCCTAATTAAAAACTTCAATAAGAAAAGTTGGGCTTCTCTCTATTTAGACCAATCTTTAGGCTATTTCATGCTGCTGTTAACTGCAAAAAATGGTTGTCGTTGTTAGTTATTATACATAAAATGACTGTTATATCAATCTGTTAATTTTAAATTATATTCATAATATATACTATAGTTTGCGTGAGTATGTCTATAATTATCAGAAAAAATGAGAAAAACAGAAATAATTATTATTTCTATGACTTTGGACCGTGGATAAACTAATAAATAATATTGCAAATATTTCTAAATTAAATATGTTATATTGTTAAATATACATATATATTCACAAATTAAATGTACAAATTAAATTTTTGTTATCGAATAAAATTTTTTTCTTCTTCAATTAATACTGAAATTTTTATCCATTTTGAAAATTGCAAGAATGGCAGCTGCAACATACATTTACAACACTTTCAACTGCAGTTACAAAATGTCTTTTGGTGTCACGGACGCAGTGAACGATAAATAGTAAAAAAAAATAACATTTTGTAACTTTTAGTTGCGCAGTGAACAGACTCCATTTCAAATCGAAAATTATGCCAAACGCGAAATTAGTACTGTATTCATGATCTATTGACACACAAATAATTTAAAGCTCTATATGGTGTAACGAAATGTCTTATTAAATAATTTTTGGACCAAGTCGTTCTCAAAAAAGTTTTATATCATTTCATTTAAAGCCAGCAGAACCTCAATTGAAAATCGCACCAAAATTGAAAGTAGAACGTAATCAAGATTTATTGATAAACACATAATTTTAGGCTCAGTCAAATGCACCATTTCAAAATTTTTGTCTGCTCTGGAATTTTAACTAATTTTTAGAGCAGTTAATTTAGTGCAAGGAAAATACAAACTGGTAATCGAATCAAAACCGAAATGAAATATCAAAATTTGTAAAGCTTTTTGTGGTCTACGATGAAACGTAACATTTTATAATTTTTAACTCCACTCGTTTTTGATCAAACTTCAGGTTAATTCCTTTAATGTTGCGTACATGACATCGGAAATAAAAAGCATCATACTCGAACTCAATACCAATTAAATTTCGTGAAATGCTTTATGCCCCGCCCACTAATTTTGAAATTGTTTTAATTTTGTTGTAGTTTTAATACAGTCAGTACGATACCGTCGTATTTTTTCCGAACTAACTCCCGATGTCATGTACGCAGACTTAAACTAGTATGATCGAAATCTAAATTCGGACTTTAACATAGTTTTAAATGAAATAACCTAATAGTAAGCTGTAATGTGCCAATTTGAAAGTCAATAGATCGAGATTTGCGTTCTTGTTTCCGTTTTGGTTCGATTTTTGATTTGGGTTCATAAGTTCTAAACGAATTGACCGTAAGCTTAAACAAAAACGATTGGAGCCGTACGATTTTCGATTTGGACTCTCCAAGCTTAAAACAAAACAACCTCAAGCTTATTCAAGAACGAGTAGACCCCAACAACTTTTAATTGTATTTTTGATTAGATCATATTTATATTAGGTCATATGTATCTATCGTCGTCATATCACGACTGGAATAATTATCTTAAGGGGTCACCTCACCTCATGCTGTATATTATTCCCGCTTTAAAATCTAACCAACAGCTATTAACGCGGGAGGAGTTTCTTCGTAAGGACCTGACAGCAAATATTTATACATGTGATGACCTACAAATTCTACAGTCCGTAAGGTCAAATATTAATTATATTTTACTATAATATCGTAAACGTTTTATTTAACTAGCTACCTTAAAAATCAATTCACTATTTCAATTTAGAACGGAACTATCTCGTACAAAGTTATATCGTAGTACGATCTTGAGTACCAAGTCTTAGATACTATAATCATAAGTTCATAAATGGTAACGTTATCAACATTAGATTGCATGAGGTATTATTTTGGAGGAATTGAAAATTAGAAATAACGTTGAATGTATTAGTACACGTTTCTGCGTCCTTATGTATTTAATCAAGATATGCAGATCGTCAAATGATTCCCTCCTATTGAGTCATTCCACATGGGTTGTCAAAAAAGCCGCTTCATCTTCGTTTCTCTCCCCGTTTACCTATGGTACCAGATTTAATTGCGACTTATTTTTGAACAAAAAATTTTTCTGTGAAGCAGCTTCAACAAATAAAATAGGAAAAAAAATGAAAAAAAAAGTTAAGGCCATGATTGAGTTGTTAATTTTAGTTTAATTTGAATTTTCGAGAGAGCAGAATACAAAAATACAAAAAAAAATTGTATAAAAAAATATAAAATAAAATTAGCAATAAAAATCTATTACGACTTATTTTGAAGAGTCCCACACGGGTTATCAAATGAAGCAGATTTCATTTGACAACCTGTGTGGAATGGCTGATTGACAGAAAACAGGTAAATGCGTAAACGAATCAAAATAATTCAAAATACACCAATCTCTCGGTTAACGAACCAACTCGTTCCTACTCAAATCGAAACTCCATCAAATGAACACTCAGAATATCTTTGACTACTTTTGAACCAAGTCCAACCAATCCAACCAACAAAAATCTGATAAGGACAATTACCTGAATAAGCACTAAACAAGTACCATTCCATTCAAATTATTTACATATTTCCACATTTTCTAGTAACAACTCGAATTTTCTTCATTAAAAGAAACTTCGTTAAGCGAGGGATTGGTGTAATCAAAAAGGAACAGAGATAGAGTACATCTATGAGTAAAATGTACATAAAAGTACAAGGAGAGCAATATTCAGAGATGAGAGGATATTATGTAACGCAAAACAAAAAATTTGTGATCGTAAAAAAAAATTGAGAAAAATATGAAAAAATATTGAAAAATATTATACAAGTTGCGGTGAGGTGATTTTAGTGTCAAATATACTCACCAACAATATACTGGTGAGTTCATAGTAATTTTTCAAGATGGATAACAAAAAACGAAAACGTAAGTAATCACGATGGATAGCAAAAAACGTAAGGTTTTTTCCATAATAATTTTTTTATAGGATTTCGTTTTATAAAATTATTGAATTATTGAAAAACACACGAAACGTCAATACTGTGAAAAATGTATATCCAAAACGCAAACAATTACAATATTTCCAACTTAACAGCTAATGGAAATTGTCATAATAAACAAACACATCTCACCAAAATAAAAACGAACACCATAATACAAAAATCTAACTCACACGACTTGGATTGGTGAGGTGACTCGCTCGGTGAGGTGAGGTGAGAACCATAATAGGGGCATAAAAGTAAAACAAAACAGAATCAAATATGCAACACCAAACACACGCAACTAAACTCTGTATAAACGACAGTGTATATTCATACTCAAATCCAAAACAAACAATGGGGCACATGCTCGATCAGCTAGCAAGCAAGCAATATTCTAGCGCAACCAAGCAATCAATTTTACCAAGCAAATTGGAATTTGAAATAATTTTTGTATACGTTTTTTTGTTTACTTTTGCAATTGCACAGTAAAACGCAACAAAACCCAAACCATCGCAACAAAATAAAAAAATTATAAAAAAAGCAAATTCAAATTCAAATTTGCTTGGTAAAATTTATTGACAAAAATTGCTTGGTAAAATTGATGTTACATTTTACATAGTGTATTAAACATTAATGTACATGTATGCATTCATGCAACTCTCACCCGTTAATTAATTTTGCGCAAACTACATAAAAATCTAATAAAACAGTCAGTAACCTCGATTCCGTTAGTTGAGTTATTGTCATTCCAAGTGATAATAAAAATCTGTTAGTTGTATTAAAAGTAATCCAATTTGTAGAGCAATATGCCTTGAGGCGAGAAAAACAAAAAAAATTTTAGTTTTGAGACGTGTTTTATTTGGAGGTGCCTATAGCAAAAACATAAAACCGCCGATTGGGATTTGAAATAAATAGGGTAATTAACATAATACCTATTTTGACCAGGCACTAGCCCTAGCCTAGTTTACTAGTAAACGAGTCAATTAAAACAACGAACTGCGCGATTAGCGGAAGCTGGGTGTAAACTCGACAATTAAATTATCAAAATTAACATGAATATGTTACCAGATATTTGATTTCGTAATTAAGTGCTATTTTTAAATAAATTTTTCGAAATGAAAACTGGAGCTGGTCCCATAGTTCCGGTTTTCATTTCGAAAAATGTATTTAAAAAATAAAAGCTTACATTAGCTGATTCTTATGAAAAGGTCAAAACCTACTTAGCTTACGATAAAAAAATAGCTGCATCTTACGGCTCTTATATCTAGTCGGCTCTGATATGTTTCCAGCACAAAAGTTTATCGTTTTTTGAAATTTTTGCGCCATAAAAATAGCGTTATTGTTTGTATCAAAGGTTGTTTTCCCAACGGATACTTATTTCAGACTTATTGAATTATTTGACGCCATCTTGAATAAGTAACTAAACCCATTCCAATTGAGTTTGCATACTTATTTTGACAGCGACATGAACACAATGATTGTTTTCAACGCAAAATTCTTTGAGGCATAATATTTTCGTTTACATCAATTTTATTATTTATTTTAATAAATTAACAATTAGATTTGTGCAATTAAAAGGATTGGCAACAATTTTATAACGAAAAACTTAGAAATAATGTTTAAATCTACAAAAATGTTTATGTGATTTTTAAGTACGATTCGGCTGGATTTTTTATATTTCAATTTTCGTTTAGACAATCAAAGAAGTTCTACTGGGCCCCAGTTAATTGGAAAATATATATTTTATGTAAATATCTATTTTATGTCTGTCTAATGTCTGTCTGTATTAATTGTTTTGTAAAGATAAAATATATTTTATCTTACGCCGACCCGAGGTCAGCCACAGAACTAGCAAGGCCATACGCCGTGTGGCCTTGCTAGTTCTGTGGCTGACCTCATCTTTATGATAATAATTTTTTTATCATAATTTTGATTTTAATCCAAAAAAGATCCATTAAAAAGTTATTAACCAAATCCTAAAAGTCATAATTTGATATAAATAACAAGAAAAAATTGACAACCAATTTAGATTTTTCGGCTAGAAAATGACAGAAAATATGTCACCTCGCTAGCTTTTTTATTTGAATAAGTTAGATACCACAAATAAGTGCTCGTTTCGAAAATACGAATAAGTACATATATGTAAAAAATTACATAGAGTCAAATTGATGCAACGTATGACTAATTGTGAAGCTGGTGTACATTGAAACAGTATCGATATACAAGCTGCACCGCAAAGTGTGTTGAGTGTAAGATTCAAATTTACTTTGACAAAAAATCAACTATATGTATTCTTTTTTTCAAAGCAAATTTATAGAGTTTACCCCAGAATCCCTATTTTCCTTGGTCACGCCTTAACTTGAGAACGACTTTACCGATTTTAATCATCTTTTTTTTTAAGTTTCCTAATACTTTGTACAAGGTTCTTACGGAATGAAAAATTAAGAAAATTTCTCAGAATAAGGGAAAATAGCAGAAAACTTAACGACTAAATTAAAGTACTTGCACCATTATGGATGGATGGCTGGGTACAAATTAAGTAGGCTGTGGTTTACAATTTATTATGTGTGGAAGAACAGCAACTGTAAAAATAGTCAGTTTTTTGCTACTTCAAAAAGTTTAATTTTTTTGTTTTTTTTTAAATTTTTAGAATATGGCCATTTCCGGAAACCTATGAATGTAGTGGCTCTGGTGGCGGTATCAATGGCGAAAGGCCCAAAATTCATAGCGCATGTGATGTCGGGCAAACATATATATTAGTATTTTTGAAAAAAAAAAAAATTCAAATTATTTTCTTCATTAAATCGTTGCTACGCGTAGAAAAACTTTAAATGTTTGAAATATGCCGTTTTATTATTCACGGCATAGAAAAATTTACCATCCCAATTTTCCTTATGGATATCTAATAATTTTTAATTTCGTGTTTTGACACTTTTTTCATTAAATAAAAAGTTGAGTGTCCCGTACGTTTCATTATCAAATTGGCGTAAAAATCTTCTAATCCTTATATATGGATGCATCCAAATATTGTGAAATATGTATTGTAGATATTGCGATGGTGAATGATGGATGGTGGATGGTGGATGCAGCATGTTGGATTTTGGATGTTGGATGTCGGATGTTGAATGGTGGATGGTGGATTGTGCACATTGAATGGTCGATTGTGGATGGTGGATGAACTTAAATGTTTATTTTTTTACCAACCAAGTTTGAATAGTACAAATTCTTGAAAAATTTATTTCACCAAATCACTTTTTTTTCGAGCAACGCGGAGTAATTTATTAGCTAGTTATTAATAATTTTCATGTATTGTAAAAAAAAGATTGAAAATTGAATGAAACAAACCTATACTATTATTATCAATAAAATCTGTTGAAATATATTTTTTACTTTACGAGGTTTTAAAATCTCATAACAAAAATTTCGGATGACTTGTGAAACTGCTAGTGATGTGCGGAGTTACTCTAACCGGATCATTTTAACCCGATACTCAAATTGTCCGGACAATCAATTGAGTACTTTCAAAACTATCCAGTTAAAATGTGAAATCGGTTAATACGCATAAGAGCAAGAACAAATACTCAATCAAAATGAATTTTGGTTTTGCTTTTCATTCTCCATCATTTCGTTATGCGGTCGAATATTTGGTGGTTTTTGTTATGTTTTCTCTTTCATTCTTACAAAAGATTGGAATACCTAAAATTACATACCGATGAGATGAAAAAAATCATTGCGTATATGTATGTGATGTATACACATAGGCACTGAAAAAATTTAACTTTCTTTGGTTGAGATGAATGATACAATAAAAAATGTATGTATTTGTCTAAAGGTCTTTTCGTATGCGCCATGATTGTGTTTGTTTTAATACAAGTAACATAAATGTAATTAGTAAAGTAATAAAACAAATTTGAAATTTGACCAGTTTTTCGATAAGTAATATTTTTTCTATATTTAAAAATATTAGATTATTTTAAATTTGTTTTCTAATTGTGATTGTTAGATTTAGTGTACTGAATATAGTATATTTATTAAATATTACATATTACTGTAATAAAAAATGGTACCAAAAAAGCGAAGTGAAGTTTGGTTGCATTTCACACCGATAGACGATCGTAAGGCCAAGTGTGATTTATGCAAAAGTGTATTTTCTTATCAAGGTGGCGGCACTACGAATTTGAAGCGCCATTTAAAATCGCAACATCCCACCGTGCTTCAAAAAATACCAATTCGAACAGTTACTGCTTCCTCAACGGATTCAGTTTCTATTCCTGATTCGATCACGAGCACCTCAACGCAAGTGACTTCTCAATTGCAAAATCGATCATCTTGTTCAAGTTCAACTAACACGAACAACATACCATTACAACAAGAAACTCTAACCCGGTTTATTATTAAACCTGCATCCATTAAATTTCACGCTGAATCCGAATATGTAAGTGGTTTTTCGCTACGACCATTATTAACAATTTTGCCTGTTTGACTTGTCTGTCCATATACCTCTATTATACTTTCCCATAGTAAAATGAGAATCAAATTGCCAAAATCCGAACCAAATGTGAAAAAAATTATTTTATACTCGGCAGAAACGTTTAAATAACGAATTGATCAAGTTTGTAATTAAAGACTTTCAGCCTTTTTCCATAGTGGAAGACCAAGGCTTTCGTAATTACAGCAAAGCGCTTGGTCCAACTTACGAGCTGCCCTCAATGTCAACGTTGACTAAGTCGTTATTGCCACAGGACTATGAGTTGTGCCAAAATAATGTTAAAACATTTATTAACGAAGTGGCCAGTATAGCGATAACGACTGACACTTGGACGTCAATAAACAATGAAAATTACATGGCAGTCACAGGACATGTTATCACTGAAGAGTGGGAAATGCGCAGTGTACTCCTCAGTTGTATTGATGTATCGTCTTCACGACACACTGCCGAATTTTTAAAAAACACTTTAAAAGAGTGCTTTCTTCTTTCGGAATTGATAAAAAAGTATCTGCCGTTGTATCTGATAACGCTGCTAATATTTCCGCGGCAGTCCGTTTATCAAAATATGAACACCTTAGATGTTTTGCCCATTCTTTAAATTTGATCGTCCAAGATGGACTAAAAGAAATTTCGGGAATACAGAAAAAAGTAAAAAACATTGTTGAGTTCTTCCATCGTAGTACTTAGAGCGGTACAAATTAGCGGAACATCAGTTCCACTAAAATTAATAATGGATGTGGTAACTCGATGGAATTCGACCTATCATATGTTCGAACGATAAGTGTTAAATGGCCACCTAAGACTAAAGAATAAATAATTTAAATTCTGGTCTGTTTGATTTTAATTAGATTTTGCCATTTGAGGGAACCGCTTGAGGCCGCATTAGCGTGGCTCCATGTCGAGCATTTAGAAAAGCTGTCAAGTTCCGAAATTGATGCTTTGACAGAAATTTGTCTAATTCTGAAACCTTTTGACGGCCTTACAGTCGAGCTTAGTGCCGAAAATAATGTTACAATCTCTAAAATTTTAGTAGTAATAGAGGGAGTAAAACACCATTTAGCTGGTTTAAATATTAATACCCCTTTAGCAGCCTCTCTTAGTCGGGTAATATCTAATAAAATTTTAGAACGGTTCCAAAATGCAGATCGACATTACATACTACAGTTGGCGACTTACCTCGATCCCCGTTTTAAAGGAGTTCTTTATTTCGAATCGGCTCTAAAGCAGGTTCAAGATAGAGCGATTCGTTTAGTAACGGATTTGATTAAAGGAGATACTAATTTAGTCGAAGAGGTACCAGATGAGGTCGCAGATGAGAATCAGACACAGACATCATTTTTTAGTTTTTTTGATTCGCAAAATACGGTCAAAACATCCAGCTCGCCTATGGCACAGGCAATTATCGAAGTGCGATGGTATTCTGAAGAGGCTCTCATTCTCAGAAGAGAGAACCCATTGAAATGGTGGCAAAACCGAAGCCAAATTTATCCCACGCTTTCGATAATCGCTAAACGAATTCTTTCGATCCCAGTAACCTCGGTTTCTTCGGAAAGAGTATTTTCTAAGACGGGTCTTATACTTTCGGAGCGAAGAAAACGAATAAAGCCAAAGAATTTGCAAAAAATCGTGTTTCTCAACGCTAATTATAAATTTTGCGATTAAAAATTAGCGAACTATTAAACCATTTTGAATTATTTTATGTTTTTTATTTATTTAATTTCTTGTGCAATTTATTATTTTATATAAAGAACTAGTTTGAATTTTATTTATTTTTGTGTAATTAATATGAAAAATTGAAATACTAACACACATAAATTTTGCATGCTTGCTTAATTGAAATACTACTTACTTTACTATTTTATTTTATTCTCAACGTTCGGCACTGGCACCAATATTTTTTTTCTTGTCCCGATATTGTACTAGAAGAATTTAAAAGTGATTTCCGGGGCCCACGAATTGGTTTCCATCCTGCCGGATTTTTCATTATAAACTATTATCCCGCGTTTCGCTAAATTTAATCCAAATTGTGACGAAGATGAATCATCCTATAAAAAATTTATTAGTTAGCTATCTAAGATAAAAGGAAGTTTCTTATGTTAGTTTACCCGATATTTTTTCAACAACCAATCGCAGTCACATAAAATATTCGAAGCATCCGCGACGTTTTTAATTAAAGCAAAATGTTTTAATTGTTGTGCGCGATTCCAAAAATAAAACCAGACGAAGGAGTATCGAGCTTACATTTTTTCATTCATCCCTCTGAGCTCGGAGGAAATACCCGAGTCATTTGTATCTCAGCCTAAAATTTGGTATTTATTGGGTTGAGATAAAAATGGTTCGGTTATTTCTTACGGGAGATGGATGAAACAATGTTAACTAGATACCTCTAAGACTCGTTCTAATTTTATATTGAATACACGACCTAAAGTTGGTAGTATTATGGTTTCACCCAGGTCAATGGAAGTTTATTTCTTAGCCTTAATATTAGTTGTGGATTTGCCCTTGCTCAGTCATCGAACAAAACATCTCATCATAATTTCGGGACGTCTAAAATTTTACGTATAAACTTCAGTACATAATTAAATACAATATAAGTAATAGAAATTCTTACTTCTTCGTATATCCAAAACATCACTCCATCCATTTCAAAGAGACAAATGATTTCTTGAAATGTGTAATCTTAGTTCACGTCCTTGAAGAGATTTACAACGATTGCATTGATTCACCTACCCTTCTAAAAGATATTCATTAAAATTTAAAATTATTAAATAATATATGTAATTTGTTTGTATTTACTATTTACATACTTACTTATTGATTCAGAAATAAAAATGTTAAAAATAACGCCAAAATAATAAAAATCCGAATCTTCTTTCACTTTTGTTTTTTATTTGACAATTGACAAATGACATAATTGTGTTGTATAAATTGTGTTGTATTTTCTTTGTATGTATCATCATCGTTGTATAATTGGCTTTTTCATTGTATGTATCATAAATTTTTTTTCTATTTTTACTTTTCTAAATCTCTAAGCAGGTTCTGTTGCGAGAGCGAGCTAGTGATAGTAGCAAAGATTATATAGTGCAAACACAAAACTACATAATATTTGGTAAATTACATTATAAGTAATGTATCAAAAGAACCCGATATATTTAAACCAAATCATTTATACTCAATTATAGCAATTTCTTTCTTGATCAAATACAAATGAAAATGTCAATTGTCTTTGTCAATGTGAACTCGAATCCAAATTTTTAATAGAGTATACACTTTATGTATCTAATTATTTACATTGTAATTATATATATGTACCTTACCTATTACATATAAATTGGTAGTTAGTTTTTGCTTAGATATTTTTAGCAATATAAACTACATAAATAATTTTGTTTTATTCCTAAAAAATCGAAAATAATGTTAAATAATTTAACAAAATCCAATACAAAAATTTTCAAATTAAAATTAATTCAGTAAAAAACGAAAAAAAAATAAAATTTAATGAATGGGTTTGATGAATGAAGAATAATATAAAATGACATTATCGGTTAAAGTATCGGGTTAAAAGTATCCGGTTAATAGTTTAATTGAGTTCGACAGAGCGTTAACTATTTTGTAATGGTTCGCTGAATGGGTTCTACGTCCTTACACGTTGCAATTTGTAATAATGGGAAATAAGAATTCATACGTTGTTAAAGTGACGCCTGGTGTTCCCGAGGTTTACACATTAGTGTAAACACATTGTAACGAAAAAAAAGTTTACTGTCTTACGACAGTATACCCTATCGTTAAAGAAATTGTCCCCATTTCATGCCCTAGCCCCATGTGCGGCTTGGTTTCCCGCAGCTCAGCCTGGTAGGGGATGTGGTCGTGGGTTTTTGGGGTTAGGTGAAATAAGGGACCTAGATTACCGCACAATCATATTAACTTAGGGAAGATGGCCTAAAATTTACCATCTAAAATTTTGATCAAAAAAAAAAGAAAAGAGGTCATCGGACCCAACACTGGCGGATCCTAAACATATTTAGGGAATGGGTTTTCACCCATGGTTGTTATTTCTGACTTCTTAGGGTAACATAATTACCTTAAGAAGCACAGACACGTAGTATTAACAATAAAAAAAACTAAGGGTTAGTTGCCTATTGAAAGTGGAGGAGGTCCTTAGCAGAAAGAGGGTGTCCAGCCTATGGGCCGGGTTACTCTCGATGCCCTCGCTCCTAGCAAGACTCAGCTTTGCTAGAAGCAACTAAGGTACCTCGCCACTATTGGAATGTTTATTAATCACACATCAACACCATACTTACCAAAATATATATCTGTGGGTCCAACTCAAAATAACACGCACGCAATTATGGTTTTGAAATATTGCTTGCTTAACAATTTCTGCAGGTTGGTGTTGTTATATGTCCGCTAAATAACCACTATTATTTCGTATAATATATATACAGGCCCGATATAGCTATAGCAATTCACAAAAACTCAAACTCTTTTTTTTCAGGTTTAGCACAATCTCTCAATTCAATAAGATTATTTTTATTCTTGTTTATGGATATAATAGATTCACTTATTCCACTAAATTTCACTGCTGGTCCAATTAAGATAAAAAAAACACACAAAGTTTCTGTATTAAATTATATTGTATTATTAGTAAAATGGAAAATGCACACTGATTTATTCTTAATATTTTACAAACTACTTTTCCGAAAATTAAATTTTATAATTAAGTATAATTTATTTTTTTGAAAACAATCCGACCAAAAAAAAACTTCTAAACAACTTGCAGGTTTGCAATCGACTTCCTCCTTCCACCAAATATTTTTGCACCTTTTATATTAAATTATTGAAAAAAATGTTGTACATTCATCAAAAATGTACGCAAGCAAAAAATGTACAAAAACGTGACATTGGTTTTTGATTACCCAATGCACTCGCTAAAATTTTCTTATATCCAAAAAATATAACTTGATCGAAATGTGCAATTGGAGGTATTTCTAATAGCAAAGTCCATTCTCATGCTATTTACCTCAAAACACATCGATAAAAAAAATTGATAATGTTGCATTATATTATTATGGTTTACGTTAATTCACTTACTGCATGGATATATACAGTAATCTGAGTAACATAAACAAACAATAACAATGCGAAATACGGCATGGTTTTTCTTTTGGTAAAATTTGAGGTATCACCTCGAAGGTTATGCCGAGTGTTAAAATTTGATGATGAAATTTGGGTTGATAACGGAAGTGAATAAAATTCCGTTACAGCGTGGGGAAAACCCAAACCCTGAGAAGAAAAGAGATCTCATACTCTATTTAGAAAGGACGAGGTTTAGGAAATCAGTCTTTAGATAGTCCAACGTGGCGGACGCCCCACACCCTGAGTAAGTCTCAGAGCCGGGCACTTAAACTAGTTATTACTACCGAATTAATAAATCTAAATGCTATGGGCTACTATTATATATACCTACATGAATTATTTCCTAATAATTTTGAAGATTACAAAAAAAATTTTTGTTTCAACTAATTTACATATTTTGGCTGATGCTGATCAATGGGTTCAATCAACAAATAATGTTTTTTTATTTATTATTTAAACGAACCAACTTCTAACGTATATCAATTATTTAGACGTTGTTTATCAAGCAGCAGGCTTCCAAGTTACTACCAATGCGGATCTCTTGATGGTTATCCCTTGGTCGAATACGCACGGAAACATCACACATACCCTTGACATCCGATTGTTTAATATTGCCTCTTGGCCCGATTCTTAGCTTGGCGCAGCGCAGTAGCGTTAGCGCAGTGGTATGACTTTACTTGCAATAACAAAGATGTTGATGGTTCTGATGCTTTTATGACGCTTAGCGAGATCGGCTCACGTGACCTTACAGATGCTGTTATGGTTCCTGGGACATCAAGACTGGATAGTGCGAATTTGATGATACTGGTTGCCTGTATTAATGGTGTGTGCTCAAATATATAACGCCTTTTTTGTTAAGCTTCAGTCGTCCATAAACACGACATTATTTGCTTTGTTTATGTAGTTTTACTTCATCTCCCAAGTAGACAGCATCATATTTTAGTCAGACTTCATATGTTTGCCTTCTTTATTGGAACTGCTTTTTGATATCTTAACAGTTGTCCCCCTCTGGAGCTTTTGACGGTTTTATTTAGTTTACATCCCCGTTATTTTGGACGTTGCACCACCATTGTCCTCCTGTTCGCTTTAAAGACTGGTCCCACGTTCAAAATTGGATCATAGATGTTGCTCGTCATCCAAAAGTGAATATTACATCTCGGTGTGTAGCTGTGTAGCAAAGGTGATTTATGACTGCAGTCTTTGGTAGCCATGGAGTCCGGATATTATAGATTCGAATTATAATGAAGTGTTAACATGTCATCAATATTTCACTTGTTATCACTGATGTGGTTGCTTTAGTTGCTGTGATTCGTGATGTTTTTGAGCAGTGTGATATTAGTGCGTTTCGATGGTCCAGTCGTTGGTAAATTTGGTGCACACTTCTCCTGGTCTGCTGGTTCCTGTTGTTCTTAAAAATTGATATACACGACTCTAAAATTCCAGTGACAGCCTTATTGTAAACATTTTTCTTAGATTCTCTAACCAATAATTTACTATTTTTTTTTTAACTTTTAACTTAACCTATCAACTATCTTATATAAGAGATGGCGCTCCCTCAATCCCACATTGCTATCTTATCTGGATGGGGTTGAGCCAACCTCATCTCTTCTTTAGACTAAACTTAATATTATACCTCCCTAATCTTAATTTTTACCTTAACTAGCGATGCTGGTATATATTCATAATATCGCGCGCGATATACCAGCCTTCATTTTACCATTACATCACCTACGTAAATGCCCGAACTTACATAGATGGTCTAATGGGAAAATGGAAGATGCACCTGTCAACGTTTTCTCCGGCGGCGCTTCCAATTTCGATGGAAAATCTTGGCTAGGGACTTCCTGCTAAAACACTCTTTGTACACGTTTGTAAGAGTTAATCTCGCATACTCCCCATGATCAAATTTGGTCTTACAATGCATTTTGTTGGTGTCAATACATTGAATTATGAATCGCCTCGATGTTCGTACGATTCTAAATTTCTTCTTGTGGTCTCTATGTAGCAATGGTCTGCGTGTTTTACACCTTTTCACCTTTCTGCGAGGCGAACTTTTTCTGTTTTTAGAGACTCTGGTTTTCACCCTATTTCTTAATTTGATAGATAAACTTCTAACTTTAAATTCTGAAATCCTATTAGTTGATAGGGATGCTAAACTTGTTGATTTATTTTTTTGGAGATAGCGTATTAAGACGGTTATTTACACACCTTTTCTTCTTGTTCTCGATCGTCTTTTGCGGTGTATAACTATTATCTAATTTTGTATCATTGCCAATTTCTTGCGGTGATGTAGGCAACGATACATATTCAGAGTCTTGAGATAATTTTTCATCAGGTAATCGGCGTACCATCTGCTGTTCAACAATTTGATCAATTACATCTCCCGAGAGATTTTCATCTTCTTCTAAGATGCGGATTGATTGCGAGCTATTTAAGGTTATGTTAGTACCACCACATCCACCATTTGAACTTAACGTTGATTGTAACGTTTCTTGTGATGTTTGTAGCGATAGTGTCGTACTAATTTTGTTCTTAACTACCCGATAACCATCTAATGCTTGTGCGCAACTCGGTAATGATTTATTTGATGGACTATTTGTCTGAGATATTCGTGTTGCTGGTGGTGAAGCTACTATTTGTTCATTTGACAGGCACTGCTTCTTGTGCAGTTTTCGTAATAGCCTGAGATGTTGTTGCTGTGTGCGTTCATTGGTGTAGTACGCACGTGCTGCTGAATCAGTTGATGTATTATTTGGTTGCATCAGCACATTCGTCTGCTGATCTTGCGCATCATCACGAATCCCTAGTAGAACTTTGGTTTCGTGTGATACCACCAGTAATTTGTTTAACTGATTATCGGCCTCCTGCAGTGTAATATCGTGTCCTATTAAAGACCATCCGATATCTCTTAATGTATACCAGCATCGCTTCATCTCACCGGTTGTATCATCAAATACTTCGGAATCAGGGCTTCGGTCAATTCGACCCAAGATGTGAAATAGTTTGGTGTAGTAAACTGGTTTCAGCTCGTCTACGGTTAAACCACCCCATATCCAGGTTCTAAGTAATCTTCGAACCCCCTCCAACTTCTCAAAACACGTAATCGCTTCTTGAAGTGGACATTCTGCAGCTGCCCTATGTGCGAATAGCGGAGTACCTAGAATGCTTCCGCGCTCTTGTTTAAGAGCTTCTTCAAGAGCGATTATTGCTTGATCCCGATCATCTGTGTGAATTCCTCTTAATTCACACTCTATCGCCAATTCATCTGTACTTAAATGACTCGGATATATCATTATTTAAAATTAAATTTGCTAACCTAAATGAACCTAATCTAAAAAAAAAATTAACCTAAACTAAATAAAAACATTAAAAAAATTTTTTTTTTAAATTAAATGAACTAAAAACAACCATGGGTAATATCCCCTACAATGAATAAATTCCGCCAACTTGGATCAAAATAAGGATAGGATAAAGGAATTGAAATTGAAATTTTGATGATACTGTTTCCTTGTTCCCAATGATGCAACGGTAGTCTAAACCTGACATACAAGGTGATCCTCGCTGCTATGGTGAACTTGAAAACAGATAACACTAATGGTACCCAATAGGCCATGGCAAAATTCTTGCCCCCGTATCCGCAGCTGGCAGTCTTACCCTGAACTCAGCAGAGGAGCTCACCTGCGAGGGTGACAGAACGTTCCCATGTAAGTCAACCAATGTTGCTGAGGTCTTTTCAGACACTCGAACCTCGGCTGCTATGGCTGTCTATTGGGGATGATAACTCGCCGGTTATCACCAAGGATTTCCGCAGTGTGAGATATAATAATGTTTAACTTATGTCCTAAAACCTCATCAATATCCGTTCACTGATAGAACACCGGATTGGACAGCTAAACACATTATACCCTGAACGCGCCTAAAACTAACTATGGGAGGACTTGCAAAACCCATCCCGAAGGATGACAAATTTAAATAAACAACACAAAGTGGAATTTTCGCAATAACCTAACTATACACCGCTGCTTGGAAATCCATATTTTAAAATAAAAATATATCTTACGGCTCGTGATATTTTCTTACCGGTAGCCATAAGCATTTAACAGAGGAAAAATAAAATGTAGTGCAGTTCAGCTTTACGAGCCAGGATACGGAATGACCGATCTGAGAAATGAGCAGCCCTTTATACCACCCGATAACCGCTCGGCAGGAAAGGGATATGCCCATTACCTCAGGGACCGCATCATTCTAACTTACTGATAACGCAAAGCATAAACTGTTGGTTGTACATGGTACAGAAAACCGTACAACTGAATTATTGTCTGAGTTCGGTTATCACCGCATGCTCCAGCCTTCTACCATATTAGACGAATTCTTAAATTCCTATTACTACCACGAGTGTCGGTTTATCCCCCGGAGTGCGGGTTGGGACATGCCACAGATAAACCATCCATTCGGGGATCCAGCATAGGAGCTCAAAAATCATCAATTCCAGTTGGTACGCGTATGACCCACCACGAATAAGGTCAGGCTTGCCGCAGTCATACTCGTATCGATAGAAATTGACATCGAAGAATGATAAAAACCAAGCACACGGTCATTTAGACCGATTTCAAATTTTTACTTCGGAGTTTAACAATTTTTGAACATTACATAAAGTAATGTCGACTACTTAGACGAGAATGTGAGGGAATCCTCAATTGAATTTAATAGACTAATGGTGGTATTTATTACCAAAATTTTTGGGCCGAATTATGGCCCCATTTGGGCGCCACTGTAACGAAAAAAAAGTTTACTGTCTTACGACAGTATACCCTATCGTTAAAGAAATTGTCCCCATTTCATGCCCTAGCCCCATGTGCGGCTTGGTTTCCCGCAGCTCAGCCTGGTAGGGGATGTGGTCGTGGGTTTTTGGGGTTAGGTGAAATAAGGGACCTAGATTACCGCACAATCATATTAACTTAGGGAAGATGGCCTAAAATTTACCATCTAAAATTTTGATCAAAAAAAAAAGAAAAGAGGTCATCGGACCCAACACTGGCGGATCCTAAACATATTTAGGGAATGGGTTTTCACCCATGGTTGTTATTTCTGACTTCTTAGGGTAACATAATTACCTTAAGAAGCACAGACACGTAGTATTAACAATAAAAAAAACTAAGGGTTAGTTGCCTATTGAAAGTGGAGGAGGTCCTTAGCAGAAAGAGGGTGTCCAGCCTATGGGCCGGGTTACTCTCGATGCCCTCGCTCCTAGCAAGACTCAGCTTTGCTAGAAGCAACTAAGGTACCTCGCCACTATTGGAATGTTTATTAATCACACATCAACACCATACTTACCAAAATATATATCTGTGGGTCCAACTCAAAATAACACGCACGCAATTATGGTTTTGAAATATTGCTTGCTTAACAATTTCTGCAGGTTGGTGTTGTTATATGTCCGCTAAATAACCACTATTATTTCGTATAATATATATACAGGCCCGATATAGCTATAGCAATTCACAAAAACTCAAACTCTTTTTTTTCAGGTTTAGCACAATCTCTCAATTCAATAAGATTATTTTTATTCTTGTTTATGGATATAATAGATTCACTTATTCCACTAAATTTCACTGCTGGTCCAATTAAGATAAAAAAAACACACAAAGTTTCTGTATTAAATTATATTGTATTATTAGTAAAATGGAAAATGCACACTGATTTATTCTTAATATTTTACAAACTACTTTTCCGAAAATTAAATTTTATAATTAAGTATAATTTATTTTTTTGAAAACAATCCGACCAAAAAAAAACTTCTAAACAACTTGCAGGTTTGCAATCGACTTCCTCCTTCCACCAAATATTTTTGCACCTTTTATATTAAATTATTGAAAAAAATGTTGTACATTCATCAAAAATGTACGCAAGCAAAAAATGTACAAAAACGTGACATTGGTTTTTGATTACCCAATGCACTCGCTAAAATTTTCTTATATCCAAAAAATATAACTTGATCGAAATGTGCAATTGGAGGTATTTCTAATAGCAAAGTCCATTCTCATGCTATTTACCTCAAAACACATCGATAAAAAAAATTGATAATGTTGCATTATATTATTATGGTTTACGTTAATTCACTTACTGCATGGATATATACAGTAATCTGAGTAACATAAACAAACAATAACAATGCGAAATACGGCATGGTTTTTCTTTTGGTAAAATTTGAGGTATCACCTCGAAGGTTATGCCGAGTGTTAAAATTTGATGATGAAATTTGGGTTGATAACGGAAGTGAATAAAATTCCGTTACAACATGATGATATATTTACTGGATTTTTATCGTTTTCTCAAATCGAATAACCAAGTTAATCAAAAACTCAAATATTACCATGCAATTCATTCAAAGTCAATATCAAAGTATTGTATAGGGTGAATGTTATGATTGGTTTAAGTGGTACATTTGTCGAAAACACAATTAAAAATTGTCAATCGATGGATTGGAGAATTATAAGTTATTTTAACGTTAGGTTAACTTAATCTCGCAATACGCTGTGACCGCCTAGAATCCATACAATTCTATGTAAACGGCAATAATTGAAACCATTCATAAGAAGTGTTTGTTTATTTTGTTAAAGTCACTTGAATTATGACCAAAATTAACCATTCCATGAAAATGTGGGTCGATTACATTTATGGGTCGAACACAGCCCTTTTAATTGGTTGGCAACTTTTTTTACATCGTCGATTTTCTAATTGACTCTAATTTATAAACGAACAATTTAAAAAACAATCCTGCAGAACTATTTTTAAACTTTTTAAATGTTAAATGAAAACTTCAATTTTATATGAATATTGTACGTAAATATTGTATTGTATGTAAATCTGGAATCATAGGTGTAACCACAAAATAGGTTATTTTTAAATAAATTAAATTTTTTACAAGAACTTTCATTGGTTTTTGGCTTTTGTTTGTTAACCTCCTACTAAGTAAAATTGAGCACCGAAACTAACTCCTCCACTTAGTAAGGTTCAAAAACAACTGCGGGTAACGTAAATTTTTAAGTAGGATGTGATTGTCTGAAAAGCTTCCGACCTTAATACGAAGATGGTAGCACTGGTTAACAAAAGTGAAGGAGTGTGTTTGCGCAGAACTGAAGGCGAAAATTGTGGAAAAACTCTCACTATTGCAGAAAAAAATGTTGCTCCACAAGACAATGCGCTTTCTTATACCGGTTGTCATGACGAAAATCCAGGAATTATGTTTTGAAATGCTTATGGACACCCGCCGTATCCACCAGATCTAGCCTTAAGCGACTTTTTTTGTTCCCTTTGCTAAAAATTGTTCCCTAAGCTCGAAGTACAAAGATTTTTGTCGAATGAATAGGCCACCACCCTGAGACTAAAAATTTCTTGTATCTATGATATTTGGGAAACTTACCAGACAACCCTTGTATATCTTTATATCTTATATCATAGAAGATTCCATGGAAAGGTTCGATTCGACGCTAAGTTGGTATTGATATTTTATCCAACTATAAAATATTTGTTAATAAAATATATAGCAAGCTTTATTTTTTTTTGACATGTGTATCAGGTTTTTAATGTTGTGTCGTTGTAGTCATACAATTAAAAAATTAAATAAAAAAAGTTCATTTAGCAGAATGCCAAAAGCTATGTTTTTCCGGTGATCTACTTTTGTTGAGACAGCAAAGATTTCAAAAGTTTGCCAATTATCGAATATATTTAAAATTCGAAAACATATTTCCGGATTATTCATTTCATAACGACATATAGGTAAATAGGAAGTGAACATAATTTAATATCCGTTCAATTTCAATATTTATTTTTGTTTTTTTTTTATGTTTACGAAAGAAACAATTTTTACTTTTCTGATGGGAAAACAAAAAAAAAGATTGAACTTATTTCTTGTTACAAGTGCAAAAAAAAAAATTGACAATAAATTATTTTAACAAAAAAACATTGATGTTAAAAAAAACATGAAGCAAAAAGTTTCTGTTAACTAAAGAAAAAAATTAAACGAACCGATAACAATGAAATGAAACAAGCGAAAACTTTTATTGTGCTTTTTTCAGTATAAGAAAAATGAGATTAAAACGAAAAGACGACAAAACGACATTACAAATTGTTATTGTGTAACGATTTTAGAATGAAATTTCATTACTTTTGCTCTTATATTTTCCATTTTGGTGGTGACTAATTGGCTATTTAGAAAATCTAATTTTCTATCACTCTATGTATAAATTTCTGGTTTTACTGGTTCAATGCATGGCGTATTTGCAGTTCAGTTGTTCTTTGACATTATTATTAGCTGCTGCCAATTAATTTACCCGAAAATGTATTATATACAAAATTTATTCGGCAGCCCAAAATTCTACTCAAACCAGGGAATTATTATTTTCAATTTTATATATACCTCGGTACCTGTAAAAGCAATTAAAAAATAATGGACATTCCACCGATTTAATTAAATTTTTTTGAAAGAAAGCCTTGACAAATTTAAACCAAAAAAATATATTACAAAACAAGAATTAAAGCATAATGAATGACCCCATTTCGTTCCTCTTAATGAAAATTTTAAACAAATTTTCTTCATCCATAATAATATTTTTGTCGTTCGGTTTTTTCTGTTCATACAAGGAAAAAATTTATATTAAAATTAAAAAAATAAAATAAATTAAAGTCAAATAATTTTTTTTTTTAATTAAAAATTTTAAGGTAAAAATTTATATTATTATCGATTGAATAATATAGTTGAATATTTAAAATTAATCAAAAATGTTGTACTCCTTTATGCCAATTTTCCTCCTAGTCCTGGATATTTTTTGTTATATGCCCGTTTCTTGTTTAACATTTTTGACATTTTTCATGCCTTTTTTTATTTGTTTAATATAAAATTTTGAACAATTTAAAATAATAACAAATATCAAAGAGATATATTATACATTGCTAATGTTGCGAAAACAGCCCTTAAATAAATCTCTTAAAATTTTAATTTATGAAAGTTTTAAATATTTAGGCATCATACAGGTTCATCAAATCCCGTAATTAGAATGTTTAGTTGTTTGTTATCGGGAGGAAGGAGGTTCATTGCCGGGTTGATATGTATCCTCTCTGTTATCGGAGGAGGTGTGGAAAATGTTGTACTTCTCTGATTTGATCATTGGAGGCAGTTCAAAAAGTACTTTGCATGATCTGTTGTAAATACTTTAAGCAGTTCATAATCATTATTTTGTCCATGTAGAAAGGCCGCTTCGTCAAACAATTTCCTTGTATTTTACTGTCGAAGATTTGCGGGTTTGTTCAGTGATCTAGCTTGCATAGAATTTCTTCACTGCCCGTGACATAATCCTAGTGTCCACTCGTGTACAAGAGGATAAAAAATATCCGGGTTTTTTTGAGCTACAAACCGAGCGCACCCTATAAATCGGTATATTTTTAACTCCACTTTGACATCTGAGTTTTGTTTAGAAAAAACTCGATTTTTAATAGCCGGCTAAACTGGATTCAATCATAAACATTTTCGTTAATATTTTATTAAAATTTAAACAACACTTTAGGAAATATATCACTATATTAAATTCACTAGTAAATTAAATTAACGTTTAAAATAATGAACTGTCAATTTTATATGCCAAGCTAAAAATAAACGCGTTCACTCGTGTAATAAAAAAAAATTGGTATATTTTACTGAAGCGAAGTTAGCCGGTGTAAAATATGTCAAAAATATACCGATTTTTTATGTCAGAAAACAATCAGTGAACACGCTGAATGTGTATGAAAACATATTTGCCTTATTTAATTTGCCAATGACGTCTGTTACATGCTTTAGTTATTTTAAAATAATTAGAGTGGAATTAGAACAGGATTTTTGATCTTTATGATTGTAATTGGAGGGTGTTTTATTATTAAAGTTATGTTTTTACTATTTGTGCTAGCACGAAGATGCCTAAACTAATCGTCTATTGGGTGTGTCATTTGCGTTTGCTTGTGAGCCGTGATATTTTTTCAAAATGAGCGTATCCTAGATAAAGTCTTGGACTTTCGTTGTGTTAACGTTTTCATTACGGATTTCGAAAGTTTAGTTTTAAAAAACCTTTTTTGTCGCCCTAAGAATTATCATCATCTTGAACGTAAATATGGAATCAAATTTGACTGAAAATCAGCTGGGAGGAAGGAATGTGGTATTACATATATGGACCAGTCGTTTTTCTATCTGGTATACTATATGCAATTCACAAGCTTTTTTATTTTGATTTCTGAAATTCATTAGTGGTATGAGGCAAAACCATTTTTTGTTGTGGTGAGCTTTTATATTTTTTGTCTGGTGCAGTTGCAACAAAGACGTTTTGATCCAATTTCGATTGGTAAATGTACCGAAGCACCAAAATTGTTTATCTTGCTTGACATTTGACCATTCCAGCTAAAGATGCAATAAAGTCTATTAGTGGGTGTCTATTAGTAGTAAGCGTAAAAAATTTTTTTTCCACCATTTAGTTGACTTAAGATCATATAAGTTTATGCGATCATATAAGCATAATTGATCAACTAGCAGATACGCAACCCATTATTTAGCGATAGAAACTAATCATTTCTGGCATAAGATTGGAAATTTTGACACATCTTTCATGGTTTTTGATACCGTGGTCAAAGTATATTTGTGACAATTACCGTGACTAACTTCTTTAGTGTTTTGTCATTTTGCGTTTATAAGGCCAGATGAGGAAACTTTGAATTTAGATTCACTCCATTGTAGCTTTCCTGATAAGTTTGGTACATTTTTCGATTTATCATACAAGTATACGAATATCAGGATAATTTACACTTTAAAATAGGTGCACTGACATAAAAAAAAATCGATTGAAACAAAATGTAGTATCACGTTCCAAAATAGTACTCACTAATTTATTTACTATACTCTCGCCTAAAGCGCTTCCCTAATAACTAGGGTGTCCATTTTGTTCAAAATTCGACCGAAAAAACTGACGTTTTCGTATACGTATAAGAAGTATACTATACAATTTTATATTAGTGTGTGTAATTTTTCTGTGTTTATGTTTGTTTGTTTTCTGCAGATATAAGCACCAACAACTATGAATTGGTACAAAACAGTTCAGTTTTTTTGTTGCGTATGTCCTTTCGTCGTCTGGCGAGTTAACACGTTCGCGCAAACATTTTTCAAGGAATAACTCGACATATTTTTCAATTCACAATACATTCCTTTCCGCGACGAAATATCATTGCAGTTATAAAAGTTATCAAATGTGTTCCTGGGTATCATACACATTTACACATATTTTAATTTTTTTTTTTCAATGCGATGTCGAATAAATTTTTTGTTTCCGCAGAAATACAGAATTAGAAATTATTTTAAAACTAAAATTAATTTTATTTAAAGCATATTTGCACTGCATTTAGAAAGTTTCTATTATAAATGGAAATGTTATCTAAAAATATCATAACCAAAAAAAAAAAATAGCGCACATTCGCACCAACATAAACACAAATACCAGATGTTAAATAATAGCTGTTAAAAGCATATCATCGGTTTGGTACAATAGTGACACAACTCAAATTTCACTAATTTCTAAGAAATTCGAATCAAGCGATAAACAATAGTTCATATTTTATTTTGCATCAAAACATATTATGTTAGTTATTTCTAGCAAATAAGATAAAATTCCATGAAAAAAATCACCAACCCAATCACCAACCAAATTCGCGAAAGAAATTAACATTTTAAGATATTGAAAACTTTCCTAAGAAAATTTCCAAGATATTAAAGAATTATAAAAATTAAGATGCGATAGATGATGTAGAAACAAAAAAAAAATAGTTTATTTATTTTTATTCGGTTATTTTTTCAAATCGCTCTGTAGTGAAAAACGAAAAGTTTTAAGGTTTGTCAATGTTGCACCAAACTGACGATATGTGTATTAGTGATGTTCGAACTGAGTAGAACCGAATACTTTTAACCTGATACTCAAAAGGTTCGAACTATCAATTGAGTACTTTTAAAAGTATCAGGTTAAAAGTATCAACTAATACATTCGATACTCAAATACAATGAATAACCAAATAGTTGGTTTGGTATTGGTATGGTTTATTTCCTTATATAATTTGTTTTGCGAGAGAGTGAATTGTGTATACAGACTAATAAAACATATTTTGGAATGTTTTCTTCTGAAAAATAGAGATAAATAGCTTTGCAAACATATAACAACGTAATATGTATACATATAAAAGTATTCGTCTCTCATTTTTAATGTATGTATGTATATACGAAAGAGAATCCAAAACAGATGAAATATACGTAATGAGTTAAAGTTTTTCTTTACCATTGAGCTGATATACCAAATTGATATTTTTGAACGAATACCGAATAAATACTTGTATGTGAGATTCGTAAATCTCTACTTGACGAACCGATATTGATATTCGAATTGATATTTATATCTAACCTGATACTTTCGGTTTCGGTATATTGATATTTATATCGGATATCGGTAACTAAATTGTTGAACGTTTGGATTTAATAATGAAATATTTTTTTTATGGATGATTTTTATTGAAAATAGATTTATATAAAATTAATAAATGATATTTTTATTTCGAATGGGTTTATATTAAATTAATAAATGATTAATTAGATATTTAGCATTATTAAATCATATTGTTTTTGATTAGTAGCTCCTTTTAAGTATTAAATTCATGTCACAAAAAATATCAATTGGTTAAAAGTATCACACTGAAAAAAATAATCGGTGATATTCACAAAAAAGCGGAGTAATATTTAACGAAAAATGAGCAAAAACTCAGCCACACAAGCGCTTTGTATTTATCGCGATTTTAGCAAATCAATTATTACAACTTGCTGTGTAAATTTTATTATTTTAATTTCAGGGTGGATAAGTAATATTTGTATTGCTTTGATATATTTACTCTGCGGTTTGTAACATAATTTAGAAATTCTTTACAGAGCGCATGGTAAATAATGACAGCAAGGTGGATAATGGTTTGTAGTGCTTTTTAAAATTTGCGGATCGAGAAAATTGCAGCGCATTAATATTTACTCTGCACAGAAGCAAACATTCGAAAATTCTAGATTGGAGGAGACATAATTTAATATATTGAAAAATAAAACACGTTTTTTATAATTAATTTTTTTTATTCACTTTTCACAAAAAGCCATCGATTTTTCTTAAAATATAAAGATAATCAATCAAACATCTCCGGTTTGACAGAAAACTTACGTGAGAATTTTGATCAAACATATTATACCTTTACAGCCTTAAAAGATATTGGATTGTTGTTGAAATATTGCTAATGATTAAATTCTGCTCATATAAGAAACCATTTAATGTTCAGGAAACTGAGATGGTCTGGTCCTTTAAAATTGCTTTATAAAATTCTGAAATTAAAACAAGAAAGCAACAAATATAAGTAATTGCACATAAAGTTTAGTAAATTTAATTTGTTTTTACCATACATCGTTTCAGCACTTTTATGGTTTAATCCTCAAGGTTAGCGGCCATTTGTTACGACGCGAAGAAAGGTTGCAAAAAACTGCAAATGAGGATAAAAATAATTATAATTTATATTTTATTTTATTTTGAAATAATTACCATTTTTCCCAACAAATCCGGAAACTAGACCAACTGGCAATTTGTGTACTGCTTTACATTCACTTTAAGACTAATCTTTGTTTGAAATTTTAAATAAAATTTGGGGAACAAAATGCAAAGTCGGATAGAATAAATGATTTGATTGGTTATAATCTCTCCGCAAAAATTATTTTACAAAGTGCGAAGTAAATATTGAAAAGTATTTGAACATTTTAAAAACACTTTGTAATTTATTCTCAACCAAGAAAACAATTTTTTTTATTTTTAATATTTTTGCATTGAAAATGATATATTCAAATTGCGCAGCTCAAATTTACCTAGCAGCATTGCAATATGATTAATCTAATTTGTCATCAGACGCTGCTCAGCAATAATTTTAATATTTGAAAATGCACTGTAAATATTGCACTGCAAATTTTACAAGGCTCGTACTTTATTAAAAGATTATTGGTAATAATTGCAAATTTGGGTTTACACAGCAAAATGTGTAAATATCTCCGCGCTTTTTTTTTCAGTGCAGGTTAAAAGTATCAGGTAGTTCGTTCGAATGAATCAATTGATATTGATACTGAAAAGTATCTAATAAACCCATCACTAATGTGTATCCCGTAACTGCATCGTATCGTAACCTCATTTTTATACCTCGTTTTACTGACTTGAGTGGCAATTATTGTTTAAACTACGTCCACCCTTTACAGTTGGTCATTGACTCACCGATACTTTGGCAAGCGCTTTCTTGCCTGCATTTTTGGAATATTCCTTTGAGAATGTAATAAGTCTTCTTATAATCCTCTGGCTTACTCAGTGGTGCAAAGATGTAAAAATATATAATAATCACAAGGCATCGCCTTTCTAATGCAATCATAAATTCTCCGGCATCGGTGTCTAGTTTATAGCTATAGACTTTGGATGTGATCTTTTGAAACAATTTATTCGCCCGTTGGTGCATTGACCAATATAAACATACATTGACCGAGGAAAAATTTTATCAAAACGTTCTATAGTTGAATCAAGCCGCCTGATGTTTTAGCAATTTTACAGGATCGCTTTTGATTAATCAACATTTTTGGTTGTAAAACCAGTATTTGGTGGCGATCAAATCGTGTTCACTGGGCCTGGGGATGATAAAGCTAAATATATTGTTTATACTGAAGAAAATGTTTGTGCTGCACATGTTGACGCTTCGGCAAAGTTTTCTGATGCCTGGAACGTATCCGCCAGGTCTGATTTATTTTGTTCAAAATCGCCCTTATCATTATTATTATTCTTCTGTCCATTTTATTTGCCACATGATTGCAAATAAAGAAAGGTAAATGTTTTGCACGTATAACGGTTGGCACACATGTGTCCCGTTAATAAATTCCAATGGTAAGTAAACTATTGCCTAAAAGCTATTATAGAACTAGTAAAAAAAATAAAAAACATTTTAGATACTTTGGCCTATTGATTAGAACGATAATTAATTGGCAAATATTTTACTGAATATTCTAATTTGTATTACGTAAATATGCCTTATTGACGCATATCGAGTGTTTTGCTGGGGACGAGTAATAGCCTGCCAGTTGTTTAAATATGAAAGTTGTTGATAAGTTTAAGTATTTTGGATTTCTTCTAAATGCTTTATGGATTCAAACAGCAATTGGAAACTCCACTGCAATCTATTAATTATTTCAAGTGTATGTTTTAAGGAATCATTTTTCATAGTCGATTTTTATTCAATTTTGTCATGATTGTGCTAACTGAAGGCTTTATCAGATCAAATCATGTTTTTAATGGTCGCTGAACTTCAGACTATTTGTAAAGTTAACATAAGGTTTTTCCGTCATAAAGCATTTTTAGAGTTACAACGTTGTTTAACTTTTCAGGTTGTCATAGATTTCCAAACATGCTTTCCAAACTTAAGTAATAATTGTCATTAAATTACGGTTCTACAAACTTTAATGTTTGTACCATCTATATTTTTTGAGCGCTCATTCAATTAGTATTAAACTGTTTGTCTGCTTAAAGGTGGGATATCCGGGTTTTCTATGTTTCATTCCTCCTTCTGTTATACTTTGTAAATGAAACGTAGTAACGTGGAAATTCTTATATTTTCTTTTTATTTTCCATCTTAAATCATTTTTATTAAAATAAAAATATTTTTCTGATATACAATCGAGTAAATTTACAGTAATAGAGTAAATATTCTTGTATTTTTTTTAAATATTCTTTCTGTTTTCAATTTTAAATTTTTTTAAAATAGTGAACAAATTCGATCTCTAAATTTTTCAGATTTGCCATTCGCTATATTGCCGAAATCGAAAGAAGTAGTTTTTAAAACATGTCTGGTACGGATTGATTGATCGGAATAAAATTTCATACTTAGCTTTTTCCACAAATTGGGAGATCACAGTTATAATTGTCTGTCATCGGTCTACTGAAAGTAACAGATTTGAAAAGATACAGCTTCCATACATTTTTGAAGTCAGTTTGATGTGACTGTCACTGAAAACAGTGAATCTTATGTTGCTCATGTATATAGATTATGATCTCAGCTACCATAAAAACATACCTTCAGGGTAGTTACAGGGGGGTTTTCTAACACTTTTGTTAAAAAACTGAAAACATTCACATTAAAATGACTTCAGAATTGTATGGAGTGCTTTGAACGATGGCAATTTGTTTGATGTTGCCCTGTATTTAATATAATGATGATTATGGTAATTTTAGTATGTTTTGAGAGTCCTTACACACATACGCAAATCGTTTTTTAAACAAAATTAACTTTCATCGCTTCAAAACCTTTAAACATATATATTCTCTTCATTTTCATAAATTCTTTGATTTTTCATAAAACTTTCTGCTGAGAATTTATAATTTGCATAAACATTTCAAAAAATTTCTGCTGATGTCAAACATAATATCAGCAGAAAAAATTTCATTTTTGTGATAGTGATGCCTCTAGCGGTGAATAGCAAAACACATGTTTCTGCTGGAAATTTTCTGCTATCTTATACAGCATTTTGAAAAGAGTTTTTAATTTTGTTGTAAATATTTTCAAAATTATATAGCATTACGAAAAACCAATTAAAACAAAAAAATTATAAATTAAATTTGAATTCAAATCATTTTATAAATTTAACTGGAAATGGTATTTAAAAATTTTCATTATTTTAAAATTATTTTGAAGCATAGTTTGTACTAATCGTAAATCCTATTCAGTATTTGTAAATGTAACTAATACACAACGATTATAACAAATAGTTAGTAGTGATATTCCGCAGATAGTTTGTAACATAGATATTGAAACACACGAGGACATTATTGACTCAGAGTTTTATTACTGATTTAAATATCCCCATGAATCCATTTTTGAACGATTATAGAATTCCATTCAGTTTTATTACCAAAATTGTTTAGTTCAAATTTGTCAAATTTTCGTGATGGTTAGCCTTACCTACTTATTTTAAGAAGCAAAATCTATTGCCTCAGATCATAAAATTGTTGATCATTGTTGTTCATTTCGCGTCGTTTTGCTTTAATCTATGTACATTTGAATTTTAAGACCCAGAACTTTTTGCCTTAGATCTTAACATTTTTAGTCATTTTCTAAATATTTCCAGATCTCGAAATTAACTGAAAAATCGTGGTTCCAGTACATAATTTGCTGAATATTTTTTCTTCAACTTGACTTAATGGTCTAAATCAAAGTCCGTTCAATTTTGTTAGGTACCAAAATTGTTCAATGTTTATTGTCAAATTTTCCTGATGGTTGTTAGCCTTACTGATTTTTAAGACGCAATATCATTTGCCTTAGATCATAAACCTTTTTGTTATTTTCGAAATATTTGAAGATAATGAAATTATGTACGTTTAAAATGTACGGTAATGATATTGCGTCATTTTGCTTTAATCTATACATTTAAATTTGAAATATATTTACTTTCTGTTGGAAAACCATACTTCCAATAAATATTTTGCTCAATATTTCTTCGTCAACGTGATGAATGAATTAAAACATTTGACATTGTAATATTTTGTTACAGATTCCTTTGTAAATATCACATACATTTTAACGTTAATTTGACTTTGCAAAGAAATTAAAACTATAGGTAGTAAAATTTGTGCTGTTTACGAATTATCCAATAATCCTACAATCAACGTTAAATTAACGAAGATTTTGATAAATTTACAAGTTTTTTTACGATGCAAAGTTTGTAAAAATACCACAATTATTTGTAGCGCAAAAAAAAATGCATGAGGTGAATTCCGTTATTTTTATAGAAAAACTTGTAAAAGTACAGTTAGAAACATTCAGATGTACACGATATAACTTTTTTCTAAAACTGTTAAAATTTATTAAGAAATTGCAATGTTTTTCTGATTTTTTTTATAATTTTAGTTTATTTATTATTTTAAACAATAAAAGCAAAAAAATTACAAAACAAAAACAAACAAAAAAAGATTTATCCTTGAATATTCATTTGAAGATCATAAAACTTACGAACATTCAGATGTATACGAGGGGTTTAAGTGTTGCCACATACACATCTAGTTACAGACGATTCGTGCGTAAATTTATTTTGCGAGCTACATACAAGAAAAAAATACGAACGATTTTTACAACAACAATCCTTTATATTTTGTTTTGAGCATACCGCCATTTCTATTCAAATGTCAAAGTGAAAAATTGTAATCATACGTTTAATCAAAAACAATTTTTTCTTAAAATTCGTTTAAATTTATTTGAATTTATATTTTTACCATTAAACCTGAAGAGCATTTTAGCTAATTCCACTACAGTTAAACTTAGGATTTTGTCTTATTTCGCGATTCATGAACTATTCATCTGATGGTGATATTTCTCTCGAACCTTTTGTGCTGGGTGTATTTTCTATTCATAAGTTGCTAAATATTTCTTCGTCAACTTGATGTCTTAATGGTTTATTAAATTTTGTTACCAAAATTGTCCAACATTGTTTGTCAAATTTTCTTGATGGTTAGCCTTACCTATACTGAATTTTAGGACGCAATAATAGATGGAGATCTCGATCTACGTTAAATTGGGGTATGATATGGCGCTATTTTTTTTTAATCTGCATTATAATTAGAAACATTATTCCATTCAATTTCAACATATTCCAGTCAATTTTGTAACCAAAAAATTTACAACGTTTTTTGTCAAACTTTCAGATGGTTACCATTACTGATTTTTAAGACGCAAACTTTTTTGCAATTCATAATTTACTCAATATTTATTCTTCAACGTGAGGATGGTGTACATTAAATTCGTTTAAACGGTGCCATGATATTGCGTCATTGTGCTATAATCTACAATTGAATTTGCAACATCTTTCACTTCCAGTTGAAAAACCGTGCTTCCAAGACATAATTTGCTCAATATCAAATTCAATTCAATTTTATTACCAAAATGGTTCAAAGTTTTATTTTGGCAAATTTTACAAGGGTGAGCTTTCCTAAATTTTAAGACGCACAATTTTTTGAATTGGATCTTTTTTTTTTTGATCTTAACAATTTTGCTCATTTTCGGAATATTTGGGGATCTTTAAAAGATCTACGGTTTAAATTGGGTTGTGATTGCGTATTGCTCTAATCTACATTTGAGTATGAAAAATGTTTTACTTCCAGTTAAAAAACAGTGCTTCCAATACATAATTTCCTCAATATTTCTTTTTCATTTGCCAAATATTCTTGAAGGTTAGCCATACCTACTGATTTGTAAGACATTTTCTACATATTTGGAGATCCCGAAAAAATATTCCCTAAGATCCCGCATTTTTACCCTAATGTGAGTGACGTGGGTACCCCGGTATCTTCTGCACTTTTAGATGTCTATTTTTATATGTTTTACTTCCAATTAAACTTTAAATTTTATAAGAGTTTCTAATTCAATTGGTAGATTACGAACATATTTAAAATTGAGAAATGTTGCAACTTGGACGAACGTTTCCATACAAAATGCATGTAGGTACTAATTACTCAAATTAAGATATTTTTCTTTACTCACATGATTTCCAATGACCTCATTAGCCATATGCAACTTACCGTTAGTTTCTTGCCAAAAATAGCAGGTGATCATATTAGTTTTATATAATTTATAAACATTAGAGCGGCCTTTTTTTGCAATTTACCTTTAAAATTGACGTTATTAGTTCAACAAATTTGCAAATTACCATGAAAAGATACATAGTTGCACTGCATTTACAAATTTAAAATTTATTACAAAACTAATGAATATATTTGTAATTAAATAATTGGAGACAAATGGAGTTTGTGATTATAAGAATTCAACCCGTTACAAATGTAAACGTATACTGCTGGAAATATTGATGCTGTTAATGAAAGTGTGCAGGAAAGCGAAAAATATCAATTTGTTTCGATATAGTGTAAAATGATAGATAGTTTTCCAATTCAGAACATTCGTAACTGATGCCTAGTCATTAAATTTATGGTTCATTATCATTCACATAAAAAAAATTTGGATAAAAAAACTTAATTTTATAAAATTTAACAATTTTTTGTGTTACCACATTTAGCAACAGCATATATCCAACATATACGTAATTATCTTTACCGTTTGTAACCTTGAACTGAGTATTAAAAATATAATTGTTTCCAACCCATGTACAAATATTAAAGGCCTGAACTAAATAATGCACACAGTACGCATAATATAACAATTGGTTTATTTAAACAACAAACATAAAAATATGCTAGCAACACACATTACATATAGCCCAACCAACATGTTTTGTACTGCTTCAATTGCAAAATAAATTTGTAATACTAGGTTGCGTGTATCCATGTGTGATAATTCAGGAACCGAAATACGAGTTTGTTTATTTATAGAGAATCAACCCAGCATTATTTTTTTGTGGCTGTTTGCTTTTTACTATATAAAACATATCTACCTAACTTACACGGTTTATTTATATACTGGTAAAGTTTTTACCTGTTTTTCCGTGGATTTTCGCCATTTTCAGTTTTTTGGTTCGCAAATCCTTATCTTTGAATTTGTTTGTATTATTTATATACATTTTCTGTGTTTAGTCTTGCTTTTCACATTTTGGAAGTTAAATACAAATTATTTGTTCGGTTATGTTTAGGCGGGAAAATGGATAATAAACAAAACTACACACGAAAAAAATTAAAAACACAATACGTTTTTCCGTTTTCCCTGGTATTCGGATTTATGCTAAAGCAACATGCAAATACTTATATGTGAATGTACCAGGAACGGTGTGGCTGTATTTTCTTAATGTTTACATAAATCCAAAAAAAATATAAATAAATTGGGAAATAAATGGTAAACATTTTCTTCAGATTGTTTTGCTCTTAAGTATGTTCAATATTTATATAGAGCAATATGAGCAATTTTACAAATTTGCTTTGAGCGTTGTGTGATACGAAACAATAATTTTTTTAACACAGCATCAAAATCTTCGAAGATATGTGCCACTGTTTCCGACAAAATAATCACTTTGGCCTTAAACCATGTTATAGTTTACGCTTTGATAAATTTAGTACATTTATGGGAGCGTGCGCGGGACGTTTTTCGATTTATATTCAATATATTGGCAAACTAGCGAGATCTAAATGAAACATACTATCCGAAATTTCAAAAGTCTTTGACCCTAAAACATCGGATAGGATGATGAAATGTCACGACATGGTTTCATCTTTTAATCCATGGTATTTATTCAAATTCATGTATTTTGTCATGCTTTGGAGATCATTTGCTGCATAATGCTGTATTAAAACACTTTAAGTTATCGCAAATACACGCCTCGCTCAGATGAAATCATTTTTAATTCCACGACTCGAGCTATTTGGAGCCTTTACTGATTCATTTCTAAAGATTATATATTAAACATCCCAAATTAAGAAAATTGTTCCTGGAGATCAGTAATTCAATGTACATTCGAGTAAGAATCCTACTGATATTGCATCGAAAGATATCAGCCCACAATTGTTGCTAAATTTTAAACAATGGAAGCCAAGCCCAAACTTGGCCGTCCAACAATCTAACAAAATTTAGGACAATGTGCGAAAAATGTCGAATTGCAGCGCTCGTAACACACAATTTAGTGAAATCCAACGAAGTTTGGATACACCTTTTAACCAAATTCTTTTCCTTAATAAACACATTTTTATGAATCACTTGTTTTTTGTTTCGCAGAATATTTTGAATATTTTTCAAAAAGTTTAAAAAATCACTCGATCGATTTCGACTTGTTAGGTCATCATCAGGAGTATCTACACAGTGTAGATACTCCTGATGATGACCTAACAAGTCGAAATCGATCGAGTGATTTTTTAAACTTTTTGAAAAATATTCAAAATATTCTGCGAAACAAAAAACAAGTGATTAATAAAAATGTGTTTATTAAGTATAAGTGTGTTTCGCCAAGTGCCTACGGCAAATAGCGTAAAAAGCAAATTCTTTTCATTCACCAAGGTAAAAAAAATTGTATCAATAATTTTTCAGAATCGTTTAACATCAAGAAAGTCTAAAACGATATTTTATATAAAACCCATTTACTCAATCGACATCCGGGGACTCGTTTAATATTTACAAATTGTTCAATAACAAAAAAAACAACAACAACAACAACTATTTTAATATGAACAATATTTCTCCATGGTACGATTAAAATTTCGTATTTAAATAATAATTAAATTTATTTTAACTTAACTTTTGGTACTGAGAACGTTCTTTGTTTCAGTAATTTCGTATTTTTCCTCAATGTCGAATTTTTGACAACAACAGCTACAATTGGCAACATCAACAATTTTAATATTAACAATAAATAAATCTTAATTTTTGGTACTGAGGAGGTTTATTGTTTCAGTAATTTCGTATTTTTCTACAAGGGCGTATTTTTGACAACAACAACTATAATTGACAAAAAACAACTATTTTATTATAAACAATAAATCTCAGTGATTGGATAAATTTCCATTTTAAATATTAATTTAATTTATTTTAAAAAATAAAATTTTTGGTTCTGGTTCGATTTTATGTTTCAGTAATGTCGTATTTTTTCGTAATGGCGTGATTTTGACAACAACAACTATTTTAATATAAACGACATTTCTTAATGATTGGATTAAAATTCAGTATTTAAATTTTTTTATCTTAATTTTTGTCACTGAGGAGTCTCTATGTTTTAGTTATGACATATTTTCCCTTAATGTTGAATTTTTGACAAGAACAACTATCATTGACCACAAAAACTTTTTTAATTTGAACAATAGTTCGAAATGATTGGACTGAAATTCCGTATTTTAATAATAATGTAATTTATAACTTAATTTTCGTACTGTTGAGATTCTAAGTTTCATAAACTAGTATTTTTCCCTAATGGCGAATTTTTGTCAACAACAATGACCTTTTTAATATGAACAATAATTCGAAATGATTAGATTAAAATACAACAATGACCTATTTATTTTTTACCTGTATTTAAATATTAATTTAATTTATTTTAACTTAATTTTTGTACTGAGGATATTCTTTGTTTCAGTAATGTCGTAATTTTTCGTAATGGCGTGTTGTTACAACTATAAACCTATAATTGACAACAACAACTTTTTGTGATTTAAACAATATTATTCAATGGTTTACTTAAATAATTAATAATTTATTTTATTTTAAGTTAACTTTTGGTACTGAGGACGTTCTTTGTTTCAGTAATTTCGTATTTTTCTGTAATGGCGTATTTTTGGAAACAACAACTTTATAATTGACAACAACAACTATTTTAATATCATCAATATTCCAAAACGATTGGATCAATATTCCGTAATTAAATAACAAATTAATTTATTTTAACTCAATTTTTGGTTCTTAGAAGACTCTTTGTTTCAGTAATGTCGTATTTTTCCTTAATGGCGTGGTTTTGACAACAACAACTTTTTTAGTATTAATAATATTAATCAATGGTTTACTTAAAACTCCATGTATAAATAATAATTTTAGTAATTTTAGCTTAATTTTTGGTACTGTTGAGATTCTAGGTTTTATAAATTAGTATTTTTCCCTAATGGCGTATTTTTGATAACAACAACAACTTATGTAATATGAGCAATAATTCGAAATGATTGGATTAAAATTCCGTATTTAAATAATAATTTATTTATTTTAACTAAATTTTTGGTACTGGTGGGATTCTATATTTAATAATGTCGTATTTATTCGTAATGGCCGGATTTTGACAACAACAACTATTTAAATATGCACAATATTTCTCAATGATTGGATTAAAATTCCGTATTTGGTTCAGAGGAGATTCTTTGTTACAGTAATGCCCTATTTTTCGTAATGGCGTCAAATAGTTTTGGCTGCATTTCTTGGCGACCGCTTTAACAAAATCCTTTTGAGTACGAAATGTTGAATTCTCCATAACATTGATCATGTTGCAGTATACCATTTATACAATTTTAAATACTGTTGAAACCTATCTACTAAAACTGTTAGATTTAATCTTGGCCAAACTACGTAAAATTCACTTATTGTTAAAATTTAAATTCAAAACATTATTCAATATATAATAATTCTACAATTTTATTACAATAAATAACCAATCTGTAAAACTAAATTAAAATGAACATATTTGAATATTTTTATCTGTCTATACCGGAATATAATCTGTACATAACATCAAATATTTATAAGTTAAATAATTTAATAATTTACAAAATTTTCAAAGATTTTCCTATACAAATTAGTTTGTCTTATGATCTGCTTCTCATCCAATCGTTCACAAACACAGAAATAAATTTTATTTTCCGGTATGTAGGTGCTCTCATTTGAATGCTTCGTTTGCATATAGCTTGTAGGTATAATGTGGTTTTAAAAAATTTTATTCTTCTTGTTTTAGTTTCCAGAAATTGAAATTTAGTGGTTTTATATTGCAAGCAAAAATTAATAATTTTTATGTACGAGTAAGTAACCAACTTTCAATAAAATAAATTTATTTAAATATTATTCTTTAATAAATTTTTTTCATTTTTAAATTAATCTTTATCTGATGTACCATATTTTTTGGTATGCACAAGCAATTTAAATTTATCCTTTAAATAAAATCTTTAAAGTTAAAATTTTAAATACATAAGGCTTAAAGGTTAAACATGCTGTACATTTCGATTTAGCCAGTTATTCAGTAAAATAAATTAAGAAATTTTCGTCTATCGAAAAATATTGTAATTCTATATTATTTCGAAAAGTTATTCACCTCTGCGATATTTCCCCAGATATTGCTGTTCACAACAAGGGATGCCATGGGTCGCCAGGATGTTTACTACGAGGACCCACGTTCGTTTGACCCAACTCGAATGTCTGCTTAGCGATCCGATTTTGTGTCGGATGATTTTATGAAACTTATTTTATCAAATTTTTGGAGATAATGTCGTATTTCATGGTTCATTATTTTGCTTGCCCGAGCATCATACTAATTATTTAATTATTTTACGTTCGAATACAGTTAGTTCTTTCTAACTATTTCTTGCTGTTATTATCCATAGCTAAAAACTAAAGGTGACAACTGATGTTATATCTACAGAAATTGATTTTTTCTCTGCTACTACCGAATCCCCATTTAAATTTTTTTTTCTCGTTCCGCGTGTCTCTCATTGAAAGAAGGTTATTTCTAATGAAATACTTATTAGGAAACGATATTGCAGCTCAAACGATGTTGCTTTTAGTGATACTACAACGTTGAAAATCTGTATCTATCTCTAAATTATACTCCGATATCTATCACTAAAACTCACACTTTTAATGTTAAGCTCACATTCATTGTGCAATTCTTGTTTTTTCCGTCTGCAAAACCAAGTCGCTCGCAATCCAATTAAACATTATTAGTACACGATAAAGCTGTGCCAATTGTTCTTTTTAATGCTTCATTTACTGAAGTTTTTATTATATTTCATTGATCCTTCATGGAATTGGGCTGTGGATGAGTTTCAAGAAGACCCAATAATGTTTTCTCATAATTGGTTCTATTATGTGCAAGTTAAAAGCAAATAGTGTGTTAGCAGCATGCATCGATTCACCCAAAATGATTATCTTTTTCCATAATTATCGTCGCTGAATTTCTGAAATAATCTAGAGATTATGTCGAGGTTTCGTAAAAATTTGTTTTTCTCATGTTGGGTTGTTAGCTAAATGCAAACAAAGATTAAGTTAACGGAACGCACAGCGTTTCCGATACAACTACTTCGCCAAAAATTACACCCTTGTATCTCCAACAGACATTGTACTCAATTCGACCGAGTTTGACTATAGGATCTGTCACATGATCATAGTATCATCAACAATAAAGCTTATTAATCTGGAACGCCAAACCACTCAATACCATTTTAAAGATCGAATTATCGAAATATTGCAAAATGACATTTTTGGCTTATCAAATGGTAATATATAGTGGTAATATATACCTTTGGAAACCAAGCAAAATTATTTTCTGCATTATCGACATTTTTATCTTTCCAACTCTAAACAAAATCTCGTTCATTTTAAGGAATGTTCAATATATACATAAAAAATTGATAAAACTATAATCTTGTGCCTTGATAGGTTAATTTCGCTCATTGTGGCTAATTTTCTAAGCTAATGTAAGTATAATAGTGTTAAATTGTATGGGTAACTGCAGCAGGAAAACTTTCGGATTTCAAAATGAAACTTTGCAAACCGCGGTACAAAATTGGGCTTAGCCGCGCTTCAACGTTTTCGTTTCTTTTGATAACTTTTTCGCTGGACCAAACCTAGTACGTGCACTAAGTGATATTAGATTTGCAGCAACTGGAACTTTGATGGAGAACAGGCTTAAAAATATAAAAATGAGAGATAAAAAAGTCATAAATAAAAAAGAAAGAGGATGTTTTGAGACCCAGGTCGACATCGAAAACAAATTAGTTACCACGCTGGAAGGATAATAAAACATTATTTTTGTTATCAAATTGTTTTGGAGTTCATCCTGTAGGTACGGCAAAAAGTGTTGAGTTCATGCAGAACAAACGAAAGTTGACGTTTCACAACCATTTGTAGTTATAATGTACAACAAAAATAAGGGTAGAGTTGACCATGTAGATAACCATATTTTAAACTATCGAATGTGTATCAGGAAGCTGGACTTTAGCTAAATCGTATAATTTAAAAATAGACCAACTAGCGTTTAGGCGGCATTAGCAACATCCTTTCATACTCGATATGGGAAACTAGCCTCCAAAGGCAGAACAATAAAAAAGCGGTTTTCTGCCTAAAGTACCATGCACGTGTATTAAAACTACAAAAAGGTTAAGATGTCACCATTGTAAATTGTAAACTATTTGCAAATGCTCAACATGCGATTTACCATTGTAGAACAATTGTTCCGTAGACTATCATCTTCAATTAGCCTAGATTGGTAATTATTTTATACAATAACTACATTAGTCGTGAATCCGTGAAATATTATATTTTTCACTTTAATGATAAAATAATTTTCGTTTTCCATTTATAATCCAAGTAATAAAAAAATTGTATATAAAAATAAAAAATTACAAATTGTTGTTGTATGCTCAATGCTGCGTTGACGCAACACCGCATATCTAAACCCTTAGCTAATTTTCATCCAGTTTTATTTTGTTTAAGTTTATTATGAATGTCGTCAATTCAAATAAACAAAAATTTCAAAAATATCTCGAAAAAAACTTCTGTCACAAATGGATTCCAGAATTGACTCAGTTCTATTGGACAACAAATACCGTTGAAAAAACTATTTTCTGACTTAATTGTTCTAAAAATTATTTTCTGGTTCTCATGTTTGCACTTCTGATTGCAAGTTCCTGTAAATGTTCATTGCCATTAGAAAAATACAGTGAACAACAAAAACCGTTGAATAAACAATTTTATGACATAATTGTTCTAGAAACCAATGATGATCGCACTTTTGATTGCAAGTTCCTTGTAAATAATATTAACTGCCATCCGAAAAACATAATGACTGAATTTGAACTAATCTGGAACTGGCCGTTTCCCATTGAACAACAAAGGCGTTTTAATGAACAATTTTCTGGCATTAAGTGCCCTAGAAACCAATAAAGTGGGCAGTTATGAATGAATATTCCTTTCAGATAAGTTCGAGGCCGTTCAAAAAATGATGTTCCTGAATTTGTGCTAATTCAAAATTAGTCCATTTTCATTGAACATCGAAAAAAGTGGCATGAACGGTTTTCTGACATAAATTCGGTAAATATCTGATAAATATATGCAGTCAGAAGTGTCAACTTCTTTGCTATCTAAACATTTCATTCAATAGTTGTTGATGATTGATTAATGGGATTATTAGACCAATTCTGATAGAACATGCCTTATAGAAATATTCTATCTGAAGTGTTTATTCTTGGGTTTAAGAACATTTTATTTCTACTGCTTATTTTATTGTTCATCATAAATATTATTGAACGGTATGGTATACCTCTGTATTTTACTTGTTTTTTGGTGTTTGTTTTGCCTTAATTTATGAATGAAAATTTATAAAAATTATACTTCTATAATAAACATAAATTTTGTCAGTTCATCGACCTTTAAAAAATAAGGCTTAAAATATTTCTAGAAATCGGTTTATTTTTTGGTTTCGTCTTTCCGGCAAAATTTGAAATTTTTGTTTCCCGTTTTTTCGGCTCATGAACTAGCATTAACTTTCCCATGAACTTTAATTAGCTCAAATTAGGCTTAATCTATATGCAGTTTGGTTTTGAAATTAAAATGTTTCCCTGCTGCGTTTATACCCACCTGTTAAATGATTCGAAATGGATTAATCATCATTATTTTTATCCTTTAAATATTTATTCTGCCCTATACGCATTTAATGTAGTTTAATTTTTATATTATTAATTTGTGTTAAACTCGTAAGGTACTAACAATACATGAGGTGTTTGGTTACAAAATATATACACCTTTAAAAAGTTATACAAATAAAGCAGAGAAAAATATTGTTTTAATTTATGATCTTATCAAAATCTACAAAACCTCTAAGAGAGATTTTTATTTCTTACGTCTTCATTATTATCACCTTGGGCAAACTTACGCTTCAATTCTTTTTTACGGTTCTTTTACTAATTCTCAAATTTCTATATCAATGTAATATATGTAGCTTTTGGCGGTGTAAGCGTCAGAGATGTGGTTGTTTTGGCTAAGTGGGTTTGTCGGGTATCTGGCCGATCGGCAAATGTATTGTCAGCGATATGTGCTCGCCTACGTTTATACTAGATTAAAATAATAAACGATTCAAGTTAGTACAATTGCATGTAAATATAATACACTAAATAATATTACAAGCAAACTGTACAAAATAAAAATTCATGTAAACTACTTGCCCCTCAGCCTAGGGTACTCAGAGGGCTTCGGCTGTCTCTGTGTACACCTAGGTAACACCAAGGTAGCCGCGTCCACGTCGCGGGGGGTGGGTACTGCTTCGGCAGTAGCAAAGTGCTACCGGGGACCAAATGCCAGTGGTATAAACTGGCTAAAACAAACAATGAATACAACAAATACGGAATGTAATACCCCAGGTGGTACAGCAGCAGATATGCTGACAAATCCACACTCTTCGGAGGCAGGCCCAATAGATTCTGGGGTGGGCCAATCATTGTTTAACCCATTTGGACGAAGTTCCAAATTACCAAGATCACCAAAATCTTCAACTGAAAATATATTTCAGTACGAGAAGGAAAATGCTGAACTCCGTGAACAACTACGAGAAATAAAGGAATTTACAACTAAATTGAAAGAAGAATTTACAATTTTAAAGAAAGAGAACGAAGAACTCAAAAAAGCAGTTGAAACACGTGCAGAACTTGGTACGAAACCTAATCCTGCAATCGATGATGAAATCAATCCATTCCATACGGATGAAGAAGAATTGGAAAGAGAAACAAATTGGATGTTGAAGCGAAGTAAAAGACCAAGTAAGAAAAGGAAAGCTCAACACTCACCAGAAATGGCAGAAACTTTACCATCAACTTCAAAAGAGGTTTCTAGAAAACAGTTAATCATCAAGAAACAAATAGCTCTAGACCAACAACCAGCTAAACCAAAAGAGAAATCACTTTCACCAATAAATGTCGATGAGGTAGAAAAATCATCCGAACGGCAACCAGCTCAACAAAATGAAGCACAGACAAAGGTAAAAGCCCCACCACCGATTTTCATAGTAGGAGTAACGAACTACTCAGAAATCCAAAGTGTAATGAGTACTGTTACGGAACAAGAGTATAAAATTACTGCTCTGAACAATAATGTATGGAAGATTAACACTTCAAATCCAAACGCATACAGAAACTTGTCAATGAAGCTGAATACTCAAAAATATCAGTGGTACACGTACGAAAATAAAAACGAGCGTCCCATCAAGGTCATGGCAAGAGGGCTACATCCAACCTGTGAAATTAATTCAATAATGGAGGATCTAGAAAATAAAGGATTTAAAATCTTTGATGCCGTAAACATTATTAAAAAAGAGAGACGTAGCGGAGAGAACCGACTAGAAGCGGTTTCAAAAAGAGGGCTTCCCCTGTTCATGCTAACGTTTGATAAATCCGAGAAAATAGAAAACATTTACAACATAACTGGCATACTCAACATGCGAGTAAAGATCGAAGCTGTTAAAAGAGGCAGTACAAGAATAGTACAATGTAAAAAATGCCAAGGCTTTAACCATACGCAACGATATTGCGCGCGCGATCCAAGATGTGTGAAATGTGCTGAAAAGCACCCAACACAAACTTGCAAACTATCAAAAGAAGAACCAGCAAAATGTATAAATTGTAATGGGCAGCATCCAGCCAGCTACCGAGGATGTGAGGTTGCCAAGCAGCTACAAAAAATGAGGGATCAGGCACGTAAATCCCCTCTAAATCATCCAAACAAGAATCGAGCAAGAAACGAATCCTCTATGCGTAGGGAGAATTATACATATGCACAGGCCGCTTCAAATTCGAAAGAAAATGAGGCAAACGGTACCGAAAATTTCAAAAACACTGTCCAAGCAATTCTAAATAGCCTTGAGGAACAGAATAAACTAAATAAGTTAATTCTGAATCGACTTAACCTGCTGGAAATACCAAGTTCCAAAGTAGTTAAAAATAAATAATGTCTGCAATACCTAGTTCAACTCATAATTGCGGAACAGAAACCAGACATCAAAACTACTCATTAAGAATAGCCATATGGAATGCAAACGGATTAACACAACACCTAGAAGAATTAGAACTCTTTCTAAATACAGAGAAAATTGATATATGCTTAATATCAGAAACACATTTTACCAGCAGCTCCTATGTATCAATCCGGAGATATACTTGTTACCATACCACACACCCTGCAGAACGAGCAAGAGGAGGGTCAGCTATATTTATTAGGGATAATATCAAACATCATGAAGAATTAAAAATAGAAAAAGAATCCATGCAAGTAACCACCGTGACGGTTAAATTTGGTCATCACAACACCTGTAATATATCTGCAATATATTGCCCCCCACGGTATAACCTAAAAAAAGAAGACTACATTAATCTGTTCCAGAAATTAGGAAGTAACTTCATTGTCGGAGGTGATTTTAATGCAAAAAATACCTTCTGGGGTTCAAGATTAACCTCTCCAAAAGGCAAGGAATTACTTGCAGCTGGCCAATACTCAAACTGTGAATTTTACTCAGGAGGAAAACCAACGTACTGGCCAACAGATCCTAACAAAATCCCAGACCTAATAGATTTCTACATCACTAAAGGCATATCGGAACGCTACATCTTCTTAGAAAATGATGAAAGTCTAATATCTGATCATTCTCCTGTTATTATGACGGTTAGTGAAAATGTAATAGAAAAAACAAATTCACCACAACTAACAAACAACAAAACAAATTGGGAATTGTTTAAGCAGTTAGTGGAGGAAAAAATAGAACTTCAAGTGCCAATCAAAAGTGAATATGAAATAGAAGAGGAACTAGACCGGCTCCTTGATGTCATACAATGGTCTGCTTGGGAATGCACCCCCAAATTATCATCCAGGAAAGAAAACGCCATTATTTACCCAATAGAAGTAAGAGAATTAGTGCAGGAAAAACGAAAAGCCCGAAAGAAATGGCAGAATACACGTGCGCCGCAAGATAAAACCACCTTAAACAACTTGTGCATCAAACTTAAGGTACTCATAAAAGCAGTGAAAAATGAAACAATTGGAAAATATCTCTGTTCTCTAGCCCCAACTAAAGATACCGACTATTCCCTCTGGAAAGCAATAAAAGGGTTAAAACGACCAAAAACGCAGATCCCCCCAATCAAAACAAACGATGGGAACTGGGCTAGAAGTGCGAAAGATAAAGCTGACCTGTTTGCTGAACATCTTGAAGAAACATTTCAACCTCTAGGTCGGCAGACCAGTTACGAAAACACTACTGATACGCCCAGAATATCTGATTTCGAAGATATCAGGCCTGTAACATTGAAAGAACTAAAAGCTGAAATTAAGAACATAAAAACAAAGAAAGCTCCTGGTTACGATCTGATAACAGGGCAAATAATAAAGGAGCTGCCTGAAAAAGGGACCCGTAAATTACTGCACATACAATCAATGCGATCATCAGGAAAAACATGTGCCAATGCAGTGGAAAGTAGCAGAAGTAATAATGATTCCGAAACCGGGCAAGCCACCGAATGATAGAAAATCTTATCGGCCAATTTCACTTCTACCAACACTAGCGAAATTGTTTGAGAGGCTGTTGCTCAAAAGATTGAAAATAACCATAGAACAACGAAACCTTATCCCAGAATATCAGTTTGGTTTCAGAGAGAAACACTCAACTATTGAGCAGGTTCACAGGCTTACAGATGTCATTGAGAATACATTAGAAAGGAAAAAGGTTTGCTCTGGTATCTTCTTAGATGTGGCACAGGCCTTCGATAAGGTATGGCACAGAGGTTTACTCTTTAAACTACATAGAGATTTACCAAAACAATATTACATGATTTTAAAATCATATATAGAGAATCGCCACTTTCGGGTGAAATATGAAGATGAATACTCCGAGCTAAAAAAGATCTCGGCAGGAGTCCCTCAGGGTAGTGTTTTGGGACCAATTCTTTACCTACTCTACACCAGAGATTTACCTCATTTAAACGATGTTACCGTTGCAACATTTGCTGATGACACTGCAGTTCTCTCAGTAGGAGACACTATCGAGGAATCGACAACGAAACTTCAAGAAGCATGTGACAAAATCATAAAATGGACAAAAAAGTGGCGAATCGGGCTCAATGAATCGAAATCCACGCATGTGAATTTTACTAATCTAAAAGTCAGTTACAAACCTGTAATCATTAACGGTCAGCAGATTCCGTATGCAAATAAGGCTAAATATCTAGGGATGACCTTAGATACCAGGCTCAGATGGAAAGAGCACGTTAAAAAGAAAAAAGAAGAACTTAATATCAAATATCGAAAAATGTATTGGCTGCTCGGGAAAAACTCGGAATTGTCAACCGAAAATAAATTGCTATTATATCAACAGGTGCTAAAGCCTGTATGGACTTACGGAATACAACTCTGGGGCTGTACAAAGAAAACCAACACTAAAATAATACAAACTTTTCAAAACAAAGTGCTACGTGGTATAGTTAACGCTCCGTGGTACATTAGGAATGATGACCTTCATCGGGATCTAAATATCCCGACGGTCCAAGAAGAAATAAAAAAACTTGCAGTAATACATGGACAACGTATTTATCAACACGTAAATGAAGAGCTTCGTGGTATGTTGGACACCTCCCATGCAGTAAGACGATTGCAGAGAACGAAACCAATTGATTTAATGGATTAAGGACACCAAAGCAAAGACTACTACTACAGTAAATAACCTATAAATGGAGCCGGCCAATGGGCGTCTTCTCATTCACAAGTGACTAAATTAAGAAAGAAAAATTACTAGATGAATTGTATTCAGTTGTAATAATTTAAATAAATAAAAAAAAAAAAAATTGTAAACTACTTTCGGTTATGCATATATATGAAATAAAAATTGTCAAGCACAATAATAAAAATATCAACGGAAATAAAGCGATATTGGTACGTAGTACATTTATTTTATGTGCCATCTTTTACTGGAAAATATAAACAAGTCACGTAGGGTCATTGGGAAAAATCTAGTCCGATTGAATATAATGAAATCTAAAACAGATTTTTTTTTTTGTATCTGGACGTGATCAATTTAAAATAATCTAAAATCATAAAACAAATATATTTTGTTGTTGTTGGGTGTGTGCCCTATTTTAGCCATCCGTACTGTACCGAAACATGTTTTTTATGAATATAAAATACAAAAATGAAACGAAAAAATTATATTGAGTTATCAAATTTTAGTTTAGTGAATTTTATGTTTGTTATTAAATTTTTAATAATTTATTTCATTTTAAGTTGATTTATAGTGCGTTAATTAATTGCAATTATAAGAGATGTACAAATTTAAGAGTAGTAGGGATTTTGTAAGACGTGTTGATTATATTAGTAGTCGAAGCTAGATGTATATGGAGACGTAATTATATTTTTTTTGAACAATTTTCAAAATTAAATTGAAATTAAATTTTGTCATCACAAATCCACTAATTCTTGTTTAACTTCCTTTAATAGAGTATGGCCGAAAATGGGCGGCCAGTTTTTATTAGAATTCGGCAGTTATGAAACAGTTACCATTACGAGAACGGTTCTTTTGTCTTTTACTCACACACATGTAAATTTTCCATTTCACCATAAAAAACAATACCACTACACATTACGCTATGAATTTTCAATAAATCTACATTGTTTTGTAATTGGCACCATAAATTACAACAAAATAAATAAATTAAATTTAAATTTGTTTTATAATGATTTTAACTGAAAATAAAAATACTATTTGTCCTAAATTATTATTCCAGTACAGCACACACATAAATACATTTACATGCAAAATATTCGATATTAAATTAAAATATTTATACTCCATAAATTTTACAATATTTAATTTATTAATTATGCCCATAATAATAAATAATTTATAAAACACGTACCGTATAACTACACAAATATTATACATGCAAAATATGCTTTGATGCTTTATGCTTTTATGTTGCCTGTTTCATTATAAATATAATTTTGCTCATATAATCTGATTTTAAGAGATTTTAATCAAAAAATTTTACACTTTGGGGGTTAATATTTAAAATTATTTTATATTAGGTATATAATATTTTTACTGTGGCTATTAAATAAATTTAATATTAATAAAAAATTGTAAAAAGTAATATTTTAGAAATTTTGTATAACCCAATTTAAAAATTAGCTTAGGGTCAATTGTTCAACTCACACCGTATACTAAAATTTCCATATGTAAAATTTCCAAACGGAAATAAATACTTTTGTAGCCAGTTCACATCCGAATTGTTGGAGATTAAACGGTCAATAAATGTTTTTCTCAATTAATTGATTGTATCATGAGATGTATCGCATGTTGTACAATTTCCTTGAAAAGGAAGAAATATTATTAAAGTAGAAATCACGTAATTCATGTCACAAAAAACTTGTTATAACGATTGCGTCTGTAACGTTCCATAAAACACAAGAAACTGATTATTTTTGTGGATGTAAACGTGACGCATGAAAAAAAATTATTAATAATTTTGAAATGTGAATATTAATGGTAATTTTGTAAAATTTAGTAAAATACCAACATAATATAAGAAAATTATATTAAATAAAATGTAAATAAAACTTCTTTTAAACTATTTGCACAAATAAAATTATCAAATGCAAGAAGTGAATCATTGCAATATGGATCAAACCTCTAAAGCTAAACTATTAAACATGCACGAAGAGAAAGTTAATATTCAATATGTGAAATTTAGTAAAATTAAAACTTATTAGATCATAATATGAAATAATCGTTCACAATTTTTTTTAAACAACTTTTAAATAGTTATGATTAGAATATAATTATTACATGCAGGAAGTGGATCATTGCATTGTTAGAACCATTTATGTATTACAGTTGCAATATAAATATTAAATGGATTTATTGTTATAAATGGTCATACTTTTTCACTGTGTACTTTATCATAAACTTTTTTTCCCGTGTGGAGATGCCGAACTCCCATCGCGCGTCCCCAGGTGGCAGATAGGGGAATGTTCTTTAACCGGCTTGCCGGAGGGTAGTAAAATACCATCCGCGGACCAAATTTGGATAGGGGAAGGAACCCCGAACAATAAACCAACCATTAAAGCAATAAGTTTACAACCAAACGGAATGTATACCCCAGGTGTTACGCCAACTTTACAGTTGGACAATCCATCCTCACACGAGGCAGGCTCAACGGATTCTGGGGTGAGCCAACCATTGATAAACCCATTTATTCCAAGCACAAGTATTTGTAGATCACCAACTATACAAATGCATCCCGCTATTCAGCAAGAGAACGATAATGCTGAATGCAGTCAGAACGGAAACCACGATGTCACTAGAGAAAACGATGAGTTAAAAAAATCGTTAGAAAATTAAATGAAAATCAATGAACAGCTATTCAAAGACGTGCAACAGCTTAAAGAAGGAATTGCTGTAATCAAAAATGATAATCAAGTCAAAGAAAATAATATAGCTATCTATGAAACAAATGAAGACGAATTGGCGTATGAAACGAGTTTTATACGAAGGCAAATTAAAACTAAACGTCAAAACAAAAAAAGAAAATCAGAATCTTCGCCTGAAGTGGAACAATCAATACAGTGTCAGAAAACCACAACCCCAACGACCTGAACAGTCAACTACGAACCTAGTGAAGGTGCATAAAAACGTATCACTGATACCGAAAGAGAAACCACTGCAACCAATTAAAACATCAAACGTAATCATCCAAGGGGAAATGCAGGAAAAACAACCAGGGGCGAATAATCAAAGCTTTACCAGAAAAAGCACTAAGGAAACTACAGCACATAATCAATGCTATCTTTAGACTATGTTATGTTCCGAGACAGTGGAAAGTAGCGGAAATCATAATGATTCCAAAGCCCAATAAATCACTAAACGACAAAACGTCGTATAGGCCTATTTCTTTGTTAACAACAACATCAAAAATTTTCGAGAGACCGTTTCTCAAGAGATTAAAACCAAATATAGAGAGCAGAAATCTTATTCCAGAACATCAATTTGGGTTTCGAGAAAGGCACTCAACGATAAAACAGGTACATAGGATTACTGATACAATTGAGGAGGCGCTGGAAAAAAGGAAGTATGCTCAGCAATATTCCTAGACGTAGCCCAAGCATTTGATAAGGTTTGGCACCGCCGTCAAGAATAAGCTCCAACGAGATCTGAAAAACCAACAACATTTTGAATTGCTAAAGTCTTACATCAACGACCGTTACTTCCGGGTGAGACAGGATGGAGAATACTCGAAACTGAAGAAAATATTGGCAGGGGTCCCACAATGCAGTGCTCTAGGCCCCGTATTATACCTCCTGTATACGAATGATCTACCAGACAGAGAAGAAGCTAGAATAGGAACGTTTGCTGATGACACAGCTGTTATGACCACCGATGCTAGTATCGTTGAGTCCACCAGGAAACTACAAAATGCTGTTAATGTAGTGGATAGCTGGACAAAACGATTGAGGATAACACTTAACGAATCGGAAATCAACGCATATCAACTTTACAAATAGGAAATTAGAATATATTCCGATTAGTCTGAATTCACAACCAATTCCATATTCTGATAATGCTAAGTATCTCGGCATGACGCTAGACTCTAAACTCAGGTGGAAAGCGCATGTTAAAAAGAAAAGGCAAGAACTGAATTTAAAATTCAGAAAAATGCACTGGCTTATTGGAAGAAACTTCGAACTTACAACGCACAACAAACTGCTGTTATATAAACAAATCTTAAAACCTATCTGGACGTATGGTATTCAGCGTTGGGGCTGCGCCAGAAAAACTACAGTGAAGATCATTCAAATATTTCAAAACAAAGTACTACGTAGCATTGTGAATGCTCCTTGGTACATTAGAAATGACAATCTCCATCGACACCTAAACATGGAATACGTCAGCGATGAAATAAAAAAATTTGCAAGAAGTCATGTACTGCAACTGCAGCAGCATGACAACGAAGAGCTGCGGAACTTACTGGATCGCGTCAATGGACCAAAGCGACTAAAAAGAACAAAGCCTTAGATATAATGGTTCCTTGAGCCGCTTAAGTCAAAGGACTAGCAGAGCTGGGAGCAATAGGTCTCATTCCATAAGAATACACTACTAAAATAATAAAACAGTTACTAGATAATCTATAATATTAGTTGTAATATTATACAGAAATAAAGATTTCTTAAAAAAAAAAAATAAAAAAAAAAAACAAAAAAAAAACAAAAATTTGATTTATTATTCCATGCGCGAAGTGAAAGTAAATGTTTATTTTGCAATATTTAGTATAATACACGGTACAATAAAAAAACTTCACATGTGGATTTATTTGGTTTGTTAATTCAAATCATTTAAAAGTGAGAGTGCAAATTATATTTAATTAAAATATTTATTGGCTTATTGACCAAACAAAATATTTATTAGACGTGCACGAAGTGAAAAATTATTTGTAATTTAGTATCACCGTATACATACCAAAAAATTATATTAAATAAAATTTAGATGAAATTTTTTTCAAACTATTTTTACAAATAAAATTATTAAATGCAAGAAGTGAAGCATTGCAATATTACAGCAATATAAGTATGTAATAAAAAAGGAATTAAAATATAAAACACAATTATTTGATTTATAATTTCAAATGGATGACAACTATAAACTATATTACACCATTGATCGCATTTAAACTATATAATGATTGGCTATTAAACAAACAAATTGTTACATGCACGAAGAGAAATTTAATATTCAATATGTAAAATTTTGTACAATTAAAACATATTAGAACATAATATGAAATAAATGATAACTTACTTTTTTCGACAGCATTTAAATAGTTATAATTAGAATATAATTATTACATGCAGGAAGTGAATCATTGCATTGTTACAACCATTTTTGTATTACATGCACAATTTTAATATTAGATGAATTTAATGTTATAAAAGGATAATTTTTTCGCAGTGTACTTTATTATAATCTTTTATTGTTATTACATGCACGAAGTAAAAGTTAATGATTATTTTGCAATATTTAGTATAAAATAAAAACAACAACATACTATAAAATTATATCAAATTTGTAAGTTAAAACTGGTCAAAAATGAACACTTTATGCTGCATATTGCATGTAATCTAAATAAAATTATTTGAAATTTAACTATCACTTATTTTACAATATTAACTTAAATAGTCTAGTTGTTTATTTTTTCACGCGAGAAGCGAATCAATTTATTGTGTCGGCTGTTATATGTATAAATAATAAAAATATAAAACATTTACTTATTTAATTTCTGATTTAAAATAGATTAAAATTTAACTATTTTATGTTTCGTATTGCATGTAATCTAAACATTTAATGGATAATCAAAAAATAAAAAATTACATGCTCGAAGTGAATATTAGTGTTTATTTTGTTTAATTCTGTACAATAAGAAACTAGAAGATGATCATGTCGCATAAAGTTACAAACAAAATTTAATATATGTAATTGCAAGGGCGAAGTGCACTCTTCCTTTATTACAGCAATAAATGTTTTAAAGTTGTAATTAAATATTTAATGCAACTTTTCACTTAAAAAATTAAATAACTTAAAACTTTATTATGGTCCACATTGCATGTTTTCAAACTATTTTTTTTCTTATTAAACTAACAAGCTTAATTTCTTTTTACAACACGTACACAGTTAAAATTATAATTTATTATTACATGAAGGAAGTAAATCCTCTCATTATTACAGCCATGTATGTAGTACATATAGTTGTATTTATTGAGTAAATTAAAAATTATTATAAATGATGAAGCACAAATGTTTATTATTATGTTGCAATCTGCCTAAATACTTATTGGCTTTAAAAATAATTTAAATACTACATGCTCGAAGTAAATATAAATGGTAGCTTTAAAATAATAAGTAAAACAAACACATATTACAAGAGTAGGTCTAAAATTTCTTTTACAATACAATGGGAGAATAGTAACAAAATTGAAATAATTTTTTAGTAACTACATGCAGTAAGTAAACCATTGCATAAAATTTTAAATTAAAATAAAAGCTGCCTTGATTTGATATAAAAATGCGTATGTAAAATTAGTGTACATTATCATGCATAATATACATACATATTGATTTATAAAACAAACAAAAAATTGCATGCACGAAGTGAATATAAATGATCATTCTAGTAAAAAGTATAATATTTGTGGTCATAACCAATAACTGCTAAAGTTGATTTCAAATTTACGATGATCAAATTTTCCAAAGATTTTAGATATTCGCTTGAATTCTGTATGGCTAGTTTTATATTGTCCTATAACGCGACTGTATTTATGCTTCAAATAATTGCTGTACATCATTTTATTATTTGACAGTGGCTTATTGGCAAAAATGCTTTGAAAAATAAACTCGACTTAAGCAGTTGTTGGTTGTGATCATAGATATATGAAGAAATATTTATTTAAAAAATGTATATAAGGATCATATTTGATATGTAAATTTTAACTATTACCTATTCTACAATATTTAAACAAACTTTCTACACTAACTGCCGTAGGCACTTGGCAAAACACACTAATATTCAAACAAAAAATATATGTGTTTAATTATTACATGCAGGAAGTGAATATTTTTATAAATAATTGTAAATAATTTAAAAGCACCAGATAAATCTTAATATTCATTTTGAAAAATTTTGTTAAAGTGATTTAAAATTTAAAATGAAGAAAGTAGAAACTGCCGTAGGCACTTGGCAAAACACACTAATATTCAAACAAAAAATATATGTGTTTAATTATTACATGCAGGAAGTGAATATTTTTATAAATAATTTAAAAGCACCAGATAAATCTTAATATTCATTTTGAAAAATTTTGTTAAAGTGATTTAAAATTTAAAATGAAGAAAGTAAATTCTTCTTTTATTACTAATAATGTATTGTATAAAAACTATTAAATGCGTGTATTTAATATGCAAATACAAATATTTCCATAGTGTTGGTACACACTGCAATTCATCTCAATACATTTTGACTTATTTAAAGATCAAAATACTCCAACAAAAAGTTATTATAAATATTTAATAAGAAAATTAAATAAAACATCAACTTTCAAGAAGATTATATCAAATATTATTTTACAATATTTTCAAAAATCAAATAAGATTTCAACTCTAAACGCATTTAATTGATATATAAGTTAAAATGATCCCGAAATGTACTTTATTACGTTGCATTTTTCATTTAAGCTAAATATTTATTGGTTTACAAAACAACCAAAATATTACATGCAATAAAATTGTAACAGTTCTTGTATAATATATAAACACATAAATACTTACTTATACATAAATACTTTAAGGGTTATTCCTATACGCAAGAAGTGAATCTTTTCACTGTAGAACCGGGTGTGTAGTAATTATAAAAATAAACATAAATTAGTTATATTTGATTTGTTAGTTTAAATTTAAAAAATGATCTTGCAACCTAAACATTTATCGATATATTCAACAAGTAAAATATTACATGCACGAAGTGAATATTAAACTCAATTTTTGAAATTTAGTAGGATTAGGATTACAAGACAACTATATCAAATAATGCAGTTTGATAAAAACTTTTATTACAACATTTACCCGATTAAAATTAGTAACCAATATTAAAAGAAGGAAGTGAATTATTTTTTTTTATAAAAAATCAAATTTATTAATAATAGAATTTATTATGTTTTACATTTCATGTAATCTAAATACTTTTTGACAAAATATTTCAAACCAGAAATAAAAATTAATATTCATTTTGAACTAAACAATAAAATAACAGCATACATGCAATTTGGTAAATTTCTATTAAAACTTCTTTTATAACATATACACAGTTAAAATTATATTTCAACTGTTACTTATTGGAAGTGAATCCTCGAATTGCTACAGCAATATTATTTATATGTTAAAGTTATTATTAATAATATCAACGCATTCATTTGGTTTGAAAATTCAAATTGATCAGGAGTGCACTTTGTGATGCCGCCCATTGTATACAGTATTATTGTTATTTGCCTTATGAATCAATTCAAAAATTACATGCACGAAGTAAATATGAATGTTAATTTTGAAACATTTCGTAATTTGCTGTTAAATAAGATAATTACATCACATAAAGTTTCACTAATATTTATTTTACTAAATTTGAACAAATAAAATAAATGTTCAATTTTGGATATTATTATTGGTTCAGCCGAATATATAATATTAAATATTAATAGGTGTTAAATCTCCAAGGTATGGCCAAGGCGTAAACTTGGCTTTGGATAATTTAATGTTTTTGCTACCTACTAGATTACCACTGGTGAGGTCTAGTAGATAGTAATGATGAGAGTGTTTTTACGTTGTTAATTAACTTCTACTTTATTATACAAATATGTTTTTCTTTTATACAACTAAATTGCATAGTAAGCGGTTAAGAATACGTATTACATATAAACATTGCTTATATACATAGGTAATGCAATTAATGCCAAATATGCATAGTAAGCGTTTAAGACTAAGTGTTACATATAAAAATTGCTTACATAGTTAATGCAATTAATGCCACGGTCGTTGCATATATATAATAAAAAGTGCAAGTTGTCATTAAATATAATACATTATGCCATGTTCAAACCCGTGATTGAACATACTGCGGGTCTCTACAATTGAGAGACCTTGGCCGTGGCGTCGGCCGTTGTGGTGGTGACATGTCTTCGGAGGAAACCCGGTGATTTGTCTTGCGTCTGCAGAGATATAACAAAATTATGACCACTCCTATGATCACTATGGTGTAAGTCATCACGTAATGATGAATGTGATGCCCGATATTAGAAGAGTCCATTGATTTAGGTAAGGCCGTTTCCTTTAATTTTTGTTTAGCAATGGCCGTTTCAAGATTAATTATGTCCTTATTTAAACTGAGGTCCGCTGAATTGTTGGTGCCTCCCTCTGATGGAATCGTCGGTTGCTCCGATAAATATGATGAATTTTTCAGTTCACTCTGAATCTTTATTGATGCAGCAAAAGAAGAATTAATCGTATAGGATTTTTCGTCGATAGTTGTGAGATAGAAATGCCCGTTTTTTAAAGTACATTTCCGATCCAGACTGAGTATCCCAGAATTTTGCAGCTTCATTGTGGTTATCTGACGATCACATATTAGATCAACGATTTTTGGTGCTGTTACTGAAAATAGCCATTTGTTTGTGTCTAATGGCATCCAATAGTTCAGTTGGTGCAATATAGTTGTTGTACAACCGTTCAAATTCTGCGCTACATGTCTTAATAGGTTCATTTCACATTGTGACTGATTTGATTGTATGTTGTAAATTGGCGAAATGGTACATAAATATCCATTATTTTTAATTTGAACGCATTGTTGTAGTTCATCGTTAGTTAGAGGAGCGAAACGTTCTCGATGCATATTTACTATGAGGTATTCTGTCGTTCGCATTATTATGTGTAATTGACCATTTTCGATTTTTGGGATTGGTACTATGTGAAATAATTGATACGTCTCCGAATATGCTAAAGGCATCTGGATGAGGAAGAGGATATGATTATTCGTGACTCTTGTCTGCACGGTTAGCAGGTTGTAAATGTGCCCAAGACTATTATCGTCATCGCCTTCAGGGATCATCATGTTTGGTGAAATATAATCTTTAATTCGGTTGATTTCCTCTTTCAATTGTTGAGGGGCCAACAGGGCTGGATGGATGTGTCCTTGATGGGCATTTATAATAACATCGATAATAACTCGTTGTTTATCTGCTATTCGCCTCATGATCATCATTATTTGAATAGTATATGTTGTAATAGATTGTACCCTGTCATAATGATCACCATCTATGGATAATTGTTGAATTTTTCCATCGAGATATAAGAACTGCTGTGAGATAATTTTAAAATGATTAGCAGTCGTCTCTCTGTCGTGTTTAAATACATTGATTGTTGAGTCTATGATTGACGTTTGATTTTGGATTAATGCCAATAAATATTTCTCATTATCTTCTGCCTTTTCCAGTTGATTCTCTATATGTGAAGCATCTCTTTGATTCATGATGCCGAACGCATCACCGAGAATGTATCCTATTGTATCACCTATGTCACGTTTCTTCAGAGCGTGGTCCTTATTCGTTGACATAAGTAGGGCATTTTGCGATGTAATTTCCTGCATTTGTTCAGTTAACTGGTGTACCACTACATCACAGAGTTTTGGTCTCTTCCCCCCCCGTCCACCCCGTTTGACAAGTGTTATTTAGATGACTGATGTAGTATTCTATAGAGCTGATGTCGTCCCAATATCCTGATAGGTTGTAGTTTACAATGATTTTCCACCGCAATGCCATCAGGTTAACAGTTCCGGTGTTGTGAAAATATATGCCGGCGTCCGTTGGTAGCGGTTCCACAGTGCTTTCAGTTGTTCCAAGGGAGAAGAGCCCTTGCATCATGCCGAGCATCAAGATTATTAGTCTCATCGTTGCTCCTTTTTTGAATATTACTTTATTGTGATATACTTGTCTTTTCTTTTTAACTTCTCGGGGAGGTTGAACACGTAAAGGTATCGTTGGTTGTTGAGGTTGCTCGACCGGTGAATGTGTATTCGTTTGGTTGGTTTCGTTCTCATGTTCTATTGGTAGTCGTGAAAGTTTGTGAATCGGTCTTTTTATAAGAGTCCCTCCCGGGCCACGAAGTGAGACTACTCGGACCTTTTCGTCTATGCCTGGATGTATTTCCATCACCCGACCAGTTAGCCATTTTAATGGAGGAATTTTGTCTTCTTTGATGAGAACCAGGTCCCCTATCTTCATGTTTGGTTGTTCATCTGACCATTTTCTTCTATGTTGAAATTGATTTAAGTACTCGCTATGCCATCTTCTCCAGAAATCTTGTTTAATTTTTTCTACAAGTTTCCAACGTGTTATGCCGTGAATGGTTGTTTCTGCTATTGTATCTTGTGGAATTGCTTTTAGAGGTGCACCGATTAAAAAGTGCCCAGGCGTTAAGAAGGTAACATCTGTAGGATCGGTTGATAGTGGTGCCAGTGGTCTTGAATTTAAGCAAGCTTCTATTAGTGAAGTAACCGTTGATAATTCTTCAAAAGTCAATGTTGCTTCTCCAATGACCTTTATTAAGCATCTTTTTACTGACTTAACTGCCGCTTCCCATAGTCCTCCAAAATGTGGTGAAGCCGGTGGTATAAAATGCCATGTTGTTTCATCATTTGCTAATAATTGTGCAATTTCCTTATTTGAATTACGAATTAGTGCAGCTAATTCGCGCTCAAGTTGATTTTTAGCACCGACAAAGTTGGTACCATTGTCGCTATACAAATCACTGCATAATCCTCTACGTGCAGTGAATCTTTTGTATGCCGCGATGAATGCTTCAGTAGTTAGATCACTGACTGGCTCAATGTGTATGGCCTTGGTTGTCATACAAACAAAAATCGCTAAATAACCCTTGTGTGCCTTGTGACCTCTTCCCTTTGTTGTTCGAATCAGAAGAGGTCCCGCATAGTCGACTCCAGTTCTCAAAAATGGTCTTCCGGGTGTAATCCGGGCGGCTGGTAAATTACCCATTAGCTGTGTTCCTGTTTTTGTATTGAAACGATGACATATTGTACATTTCGATATGAAATGTCTTGTTAGATTCCGACCATGGATGATCCAGTACCTGGTGCGAAGATGAGCCAGGGTTAATTGTGTTCCTCCATGCATTGTTTGTTTATGTGCTTGTTCAATCAATAGTTTAGTAATGGGATGATCTCTTGGGACAATAATCGGATGTTTCTCGTCGTAGCTCCAAGAGATTGTGTTTTGGACTCGGCCACCAACGCGTAGGAGATCATCGTGCATGAAAGGAGACAAAGATTTAATCTTACTTTTATTTGCCACTCCTTTCTGGTTTGTAAGATCGTAAATTTCGTTCCTGAAGCATTGCCTCTGTGCCAGTTTAATCAATACTTGGGTAGCATTTTTTAGTTCTTCTGCCGTGGGAACTTCTTGGTTGTTTACAGTATTCCTTCGGCCTTTGTCAATAAATCTCAATACATATACTAGAATCCTTTTTATTTTATTGAAATTGGAATGTCTTCGATATAAATTCTCAATCAGGTTATTTGATGTCACTGTCGTGGCCCCAACAATCGGTTGTTTCAGCTCCAATTGATCTGGCGTTCCTTCTAGTTTCATTGGTGTTAGTTGGATTGCCGTTTTGAAGACGTGTTGAGGACCGTTCCACCATAAATTGTATATGATTAATTGATTGGCCTCAATACCCCGGGATGCACAATCTGCGGGATTGTCGGATGATTTTACATAAAACCATTGAGATGAGGCAGTTAACTTCTGGATTCCCGAGATCCGATTTGCTACGAATGTTTTAAATTTGTGGGGCTTGTTTTTCACCCATCCCAAAACAATCATAGAATCCGTCCAAAAATATGTTGGTGTTTTATCGAATTTCATGTCCAGTTGTACTTTGCTCATTAGATTAGCAAGCAGACTGGCTCCACATAACTCTAGCCTTGGTAGCGTTAACTTGGTTGCTATTGGTGCCACCCGTGTTTTTGACGTTAACAAAGTTGCCTTATTTAACGATCTATCGTAAAAATAGATTACTGCTGCATAAGCCGCTTCTGAAGCATCACAAAATCCGTGCAACTCTCCTGGTAACGTAGAGTTGAAGTTGATCCACCTTGGGATTTTGATCGCCTCTAGCTTCGGGAGAGAGACATAGTATTGGCGGCATTTATTTTCGACGTCTTCAGGCAGCTTCTCATCCCACGTAACGCCTGAGATCCATAGAGTTTGCATTAAAATTTTGGCTCGTATTAGGGTTGGAGACAACCATCCTAATGGATCGAAAACCTTTGATGATTCGGATAACATCTTTCTTTTTGTCATGATCCCATTTTTTTCGTTAAGGTTCACCTTGAATTCAAAGGTATCTGTTGTAGGGTTCCACAGCAATCCTAATGTTTTTACAGCATCGTCGTTAATTATGATAGGCTCGAGAGCTCTCGACTCTGAACCGACAGCTTCTAATAGTTGAGGATAATTAGACGCCCATTTTCTTAGATTAAATCCTCCGGTTTTAAGTGCACTGATAAGTTGGTTTTGTGCTTTTTGAGCTTCTTCAAGGGTGTTACCTCCTGATAATACGTCATCCACGTAGAAGTCGCTCATTATTATGTTGGCCGCAATCGGGAATTTCACTTTTTCATCTGTTGCTAACTGCTGCAATGTCTTGATAGCCAGATATGGCGCAGATGACATACCGAAAGTTACGGTTGTTAGCTGGTATGATTTTATAACTTCATCTCGCGTCTTCCTCCATAATATTTTCTGATATTGTTGATCATCAGGATGTACTTTTACCTGTCTATACATTTGTTCTATATCTGCTGTGTACGCCACCTTGTATTTTCTCCATCGAATTAAAATTGACATCAGATCTTCTTGTAATTTTGGACCCACGAGTTGAATTTCATTTAGGCTGACGTTTTTATCGGTCTTAGCTGATGCGTCAAATACTACTCTTAATTTTGTTGTAGTGCTGGTGGTTTTGACTACTGCGTGGTGAGGAATGTAATATTCGTTCTGCGTATGTTCATTACTTTCAATGAGGTGTCCCTGGTTGAAATACCCTTCTATACACTCTCGATATCTAGTAGAAAATTCATTAACTACTGACAAACGTCGTTCTAGTTAAATGAACCTAGCCAGTGCTCGCTGTTTGGATGAACCGATTGATGTTATGTTTTGTTGAAACGGAATACGTACCATGTAGCGGCCGTCGATGGTTCGACAGTAATTCTGTTGATAATGTTCTTCACACATCCTTTCTTCTTCTGTCATAAAGTTTTTGGGTGATATCTCTTCCACTTCCCAGAACCGCTTTAACTGGTTTTCAATATCTACAAAGGTAACCATGGATTGGACGCTCGAGGATTTTTCGTTTACAATATTTCCAAATATGATCCATCCTAGCTCCGTTTGTTGGGCGATTGGTTCGCCTTGATTTCCTTTTACAACTTGGTTCATCAGGATATTTGGGTAATAATCCGCACCTAATAAAATGTCAATTTTATTTGGTTGGTTGTAAGTTGGATCCGCCCACAGTAGATTATTTAAATGTTCCCATCTTTGATTATCGAAATGTTGTTCAGGTAGTGGCCGAGTTATATTCGGCAATACTAATGCTTCCATTTCCATGGAGAAGTTTGAAGAAAATCGTGCTCCTATTCGAAAAGTGACTAATTTTGTGGCAGTCGTGATATCGCTATCATTTAAGCCACTAATCTCCACATGCGTTTTTATCGCCGGTTGTTTGATTTTCTTCGATGCCTCGTTGGTGATAAATGAGATTTGTGAACCGGGATCTATTAACATACGTAACAGGGTTGGTTGTTGTGTTCCATTTTGTACCTCAACCATTGCTGTGGCCAATAGTGTACCGGATGGTTGTTCAAATTGGTTTACAAAGTGATTAGTCACTATGTATGTTTCGTCTGCTTCCTTTTTCGGATTGTCATCCACCCTTTTGGTAAGCATTGTACGTTGTGGGTGATTATTAGAATGTAGGAGGGTGTGGTGGGCTCCTTTGCATACTAAACATCGTGTTGATTTTAAACACGGTTGATGAAATTTTTCCAAACATATTTTACACAGATTGTGTTGATTGATCAATCTGCTACGTTCCAATGTAGACATTTGTTGAAAATTCAAGCAGTCTTGAAGTTCATGTGTCTGCTTGCAATTAATGCATGTCCGTTGAGCTTTTACGTGTAGATTTTTAAGTCTTGCTAATTGTGGAGTGGTGCCTGGTTGTTGAGTTGGTCCGGAATTGCGAAAGGTGAGTGATTTTGGTCTGGCGGCTTCTAAGGCTTGGAATCTGCGTTCCAAAAATGCCAGAAATTCCTCTATTGTTGGCATCTCACGAGGATCGGGAATGGTCATCTCAAACAGCCTCAAACTTTCATTATCTAGTTTTCTGATTACAATTGGAATTACTATGTAATTCCAAGATATGGTTATTACGCCCAAGTTTTTGATGGCATGCATGCTTTCCGTTAATGTATCATATAACGATTTCATAGTTGTTGCTGATTCTGCATGCATGCTGGGGAAATTCAAAATGTGGTTGATATGTGTTGTTGCCATTTGCCGCTTATTTTGGTACCGATTTACCAATAGCTTCCAAGCATCTTGGTAATTCCCCCCTGTTGCTTCCAGATGACTAATGATTCTAGCTGCGCTACCTTGTACTGTTGTTTTTAGTTGGTGCATCTTGACGGTGTCGCTTAAATCGTCATTTTCGTGAACCAACTTTCTAAATAAGTCGTAGAAAGCTGCCCATTTCAGAGTTTCTCCGTAAAACTGCGGTATCTCAATCCGTTTTAATTTTATCTTGTTTTTTTTCACTGCCGGTTGTTTGTTGTTCGCGTTCATTTTTAACCAATTTACAACGTAAGGTTTCACTTTCGTTGACCAATGCAGAGTAATAATCGTCGGTAAAGTAAGTTGTACGCTCTTCTTCGCCTGCATTTGCGTGCACCAATATGTCTTCGTGTAGTTGTTCTATTTGTGCTATCCTTGCATTCAGCTGTTGCAGCTTATGTTGTAGTTGGACATGATTGCCCTGCTTTCCTAATAGCTCATTTGTATCGGCTATTAACTTATAGCAAAGACGCATTTTAACATCTTGTGTTTTGTACCGATGTGCTTGTTCTGGTTCAAGCGCGAAGTTGTTCGTGGTACTGCTTTTGCTGTTGGTACTACTATCGTTTGTAGCACTACTATAGTCGGTTGTTAATGGTTTTTTTGTTGGTGATCCCATTGGAATTGCCTCTCGTGTTGCTATTTCAAGTTTCCTTTCTATCTCACGCTTAAACGATGTGTACAGTTGTTTTACTGTGTCCCGCTCAGCCCAGTAACTATGCGTTGGATCGTTGTCGAAGTGTTGGTCTTTCATTTCGTTGTCTGCATCCGTGTAACTGGACCACCAGTCATCTAGTTTTCCCAGTTTATCTTCTAAGTAAACAGTTGTCCGTCTACTTTCGGAATCCTTGCTGTAATTGGATTTTAACCGCTGCAGTTGTTCGACACGCGTACATTGCTTTCTATATAAAGCATCCATATTTTTGTTGTAATGTGGCTCGAAATGATTATGACCAGTAGCTCGAAGTATTTTGTATACCGCTTGTTTTTGTGGTTGTTAGATTCGATGCCTGTTGGTTATTGGCTCGAAATTTATATAGTCCGCCGGTTGTTGTTTTGGCGTCGAAGGACCAATGTTAAATCTCCAAGGTATGGCCAAGGCGTAAACTTGGCTTTGGATAATTTAATGTTTTTGCTACCTACTAGATTACCACTGGTGAGGTCTAGTAGATAGTAATGATGAGAGTGTTTTTACGTTGTTAATTAACTTCTACTTTATTATACAAATATGTTTTTCTTTTATACAACTAAATTGCATAGTAAGCGGTTAAGAATACGTATTACATATAAACATTGCTTATATACATAGGTAATGCAATTAATGCCAAATATGCATAGTAAGCGTTTAACACTAAGTGTTACATATAAAAATTGCTTACATAGTTAATGCAATTAATGCCACGGTCGTTGCATATATATAATAAAAAGTGCAAGTTGTCATTAAATATAATACATTATGCCATGTTCAAACCCGTGATTGAACAATAGGAATTTAAAAAAATTCATTTATTTGATTTATAAATTAAAATGCTTCAACAGTGATACAGATTGTGCTGCATATTGTATTTAATATAACGATTTATTGATTTAATAAATAAACAAAATATTACATGCACGAAGTGAGTATGTTGAAGTTTATAAAATTTAGTAAAATAACCACAAGAAGCTTATATGAAATGAAGTTTAACTTTGTTTAGAACTAGATTTCAATAACTACATACAGTAAGTAAATCCTTATATTGTTACAAACAAATATTGACTTAAGTTTGAATTAAAACATTAAATGGTTTATAAAATAAAAATTCAAAAGTGAACCATATTGTGCTGCATATTATAGTGTGTAGTTGTAAAATTTAGTAATGTAACAACCAACAAGAAGCTAGGTTGTAGTTACCCCTCTTTAACAATATTTAGAAAAAAAAATTCATATAAATTAATTTATGCAGAAAGTGAACCCATCCATTGAGAAATAATTCTGTATTAAATTTGTAACTAAATTAATAAATGCATTTTTTTGCTATACCATCAATACTTAGCAATGTTATTCATTGTGTGTAATTTAAGTATGTATTTATAAACGTATAAACATTAGTTAATTTTAAATTGAATAACCGAACGATGTGAATATGCCGAATCACTCGAATGATAATGTGGTACAAGATTTGCTTTCTAATGTCGAAGAAATTGAAGAAACCTATGATAGTGATCTCCAATTAAAGTGAAACCGCTGTATTCGAAAAAGGCTTCGAAATTTTGTGACATACATAAATATACAAAAAAATGAAGTAGTTCGTAAAACAAAAAAATTTCAAAGTCGACGACAGTACACTTACGCGTATTTTTTTGAAATTAAGAATCAACTAATCAAAGTTTGTAAGAAATATTTTCTTGGTACTCAAACCATTAGTCAAACACTCGTATATACGGCACACACTAAAAAAATTATTTGTGGTTGTGGAGTCATCAAAACAGAGAGCGCATAATAGGGACAGAAATTCGGATACGGATAAAACTTCCATAATGGACCATATTTCCTAACTTGGATCCTACTTTGTGTATCGCTAAAATGTATGATTTGTAAACGATTTAATGTCGAGAGGAGATTATTCGCCCACAGAAACCAAGTTACTATAGAAATATTTGTTGTACAAAATTTAACCTTGACTTTCATAAGCCTCTGAACTTGATTTACAGAATGTGCTAACTTTTCCCAAAACTAAATTGGGAGTTGCATATTTCTTATCAAAATTAAATATGTACAATCTAACGGTCATTTTTCATCCATGAAACATGCTTATTGTGCTATTTGCACGGAATGTACTGGAGGTCGGTCTGACAAAGATATCGCTTCAGCGCTAACTAAAATCCTTAAAAAAATTTTTGAAACCTCGTCTTTTAAAAAGTTCATTACTTGTTCCGATTTGTGCGTACCAGAAAATAAAAATTCACAGATGGCCTCAGCAATTCTATATTTTTAAATGCTCATCCTGAAATCGAGGAAATCTCTATGAAATATTGTGTTCCAGGACATATCGCAATGCAAGAAGTTGACAATATACATAGTCAAATCGAGGCAGTTTTAAGAAAATCAGAGTATTGTTCACCGATGCTTTTGATTCGGCTGCTAAAACTGGTGAACAGAAAAAAACGTTCGCTGTGATTCACATGAAACCTCATGATTTTAACGACTTTGCTGAATATTCAAAAGCTATTATAATTTCAAAGACATTTTTAGAAAACTTAAAATTATTCGATTTTTGCAAGAAAAATATACAATACAGTACTGTAATGATTATGACGATTCACAATTCAAGAGCATTCGCATTCCTATACAAAAAAATCTTAGTAAAAGGTCTGTTGGAGCATGATTTTATGGGGGAGTATTCGAGACGAGGATAATACATTTTACCGAGTTATTTTGCGGCTAGGTAAGAATATTTTAATATTCTTTAATCACCACCGTAAACCATTCTACTGTTGAATTTTTCTTGCCGGAACCGGCAATGAGACGATCTAATCCGTCCAGTGGATGTAGCCTATGAAATAATCATCAAAAATTATCATATTGTATAAAACGCTGATACCCTTAAGTGGTAATAGTCGTGGAATAATATTGCACCTGCTTAGTTACACTCGTATTCGTAGATACCTCGCTAGTTTTCTTTATAACGAAAACATTTTACTGTTGTTTATAAAAACCTTGCCCATATGGTAATTGTTATTGTATTCTCGAGTTCTTTTAGTAGTTTTCTGGTTATACAAAACTTTTTTTATACAGCGTATAATCAAGTTTTGTTATGTTCCACCGTTCAGCTCTTTAAACTTAATTCTTCTAATAGTAGTAACGTTAAAATTAATACGCTCAGTGTTTTTTCTCGCATAATGAATGCAAATTATGATGTTTTCTTTCGCTTATTTTGGTTTATTATCGTTAAGAGATTTTAGAATATATAATAGCTAGATAAGTCTTATCTGGAAGTGAAGTGTGTTTACGTGAGCATGCATAATAAGGTAAATTGTTAAAATTAGTTTTGTTTTAATTGTTACCTGACGGTTCTGTTATAAAATAATATATAGCAAATTAACTATCGTAAAGCTATATATTTTCACAAACATTTTCTTTAGTTTTCATATTTTATTTTTACAACCGTTGCTTGTGGTGTAAATCAATGCAGTAAACAGTATCTCATTAACTTTTCATTTTCTAGAAGCATTATATTTATTCATTATTGATATTCCATCACCGATGGCTACATAAAATATGTTTTGAGAAATTATACTGTTTTACAAAATTTTGAACAAGAGCCGTGCACAGTCAATTTTTTTGTTATGTACTAACAGCTTATACCGTATCATATAAAATCTAATAATATTGAAATAAAAAATAAATACCCTAAATTATAGATACTATATAGTATGAATACTCCTCGATAAATTGTGACATGAAAGCAACGGAAAAAAATTGGATTGCTTCCACAACATAAATGTGTAATGAATTATCAAGAATCTTTTTTTAGGAGGGATTCTTGCTTGATAAGCTGAAACCAAATAAATTTATTTTAACCGTAGCAGATTGCTTATCCATTTTGTTTGGTTAAACACAACATAAGAAATTATTAGTGTACAATTTAGTTATAAGAGATTCCTAATTATAAAAAATGTGCAAAATAATTTAACAATTTCATAATTAGGAAGTCGTGTAACAGCACTACTAACACTCGACCATATTAAAAATATAAGAGAATTCTTAAATTGGTGAAAAACAATATATTTTAATAACCCCTCCATGCAAAACTATAAAAAGAAGGCTCAAATCAAAATGGTTAACACCATGAAAATGTATATATTGGAGCTCAAAGTTCAAGATAAGGCTATGTAGTGGTAAGAATATTCGTTTTCTAATACTTTTACGCTAATCCCACTTGCCACTTATTTGTGTAAATAGAAATGACTACCATTCGACGGAAACTCATCAAACTTGTATAGAGCGGAATATTTTTCGTATTTTGCTTATAATTCGAGTTGGCATAATTTAATTAAACATAATGATTTTTTGTAACAAACACGAGTCTCTGATAGATTTAATTAAACAAAACTAGCTCTCAAAAGGAAGGACACATACACTGTAGTTCACTTGAATATGAACGACAGCCTTTTTAGAATATTTTAAGATCGGTCTAACATTTTCAAGATTTTTTTTACAGATAGAGCGCTTGTTTAAAGTTACAAAATATTTAAATAAAAATAATTTAGCAGGCCAGAACATTTTTATTTTATTTTTTATTTTTCTTAAAAAGTATATTTTTTTGTTTCACTTGAATAGAAACGACCATATAGTTTTCAATAAAGTGAAAGTCTCAACAAATTTAAACTTAAATGAAGTCATTTTTTTTGAAAAAAGTTACCGTTTTAATAAACACATTTTATTAAACACTTATTTTTTATTTCGCAAAATTAGATTTTTTGAATATTTTAATTAAAAAATTTGTTCAAAAAGTTTAAAAAATTACTACATCGATTTCGACTTGTTAGGTCATCATCAGGAGTATCTACTGATTTGTAAAAGTAAAAATTTGTTATATATAGTAGAAAAAAGAAAAAAATAAACAAAAGAAGAAGAGACAAAAAATAAGCAATAAATAGTAATAAAAATTAATCATCGATTAGTCATCGAGTAACAAAGTTCAAGGTAAATTTAAATACATTTAATTACCCGACGTATTAGTCAAATTATAGAAAAGGACGAGGTCTGTTATTGGTGAGAAAAGAATTTCTCTCTGTTCGTTAAGGATATTTTGGTTAAGAAATATTGATTTTCGAATTTCGTAAGACTCTAAAGTATCTAAACGTCTGCCTTTAGGTTGTATATGTAATATGTCTAAATTGTTCAAGCTAGCTGTATGATTTTGTAAAGTTAAATGGTTATGGAAAGTTGATTGATTGCAACCAGATAAATTATCTTTAGCTCTAACTCCAAAATTTCACCCAGTCTGGCCAATATAGGAGAAACTACAATCATTGCAATTAATCGTATAAACGCCAGATTTGGAAAGGCGATCAACTCTAGGTTTATTGTTAAAAATCATTTTCTTTATTGTGTTATTATTATAAAAAGCAAAACTAATATTGGTGTAATTGGACACGGTGTTGGTAATCCGTTGGCTCGTTTATATACTCTTAACGACGCCAATTTTCCCGCGTTGGACTATCCGGTGGATAAATATCCGTTAGAGTTTTACGCTTTTGCTTTTTATTCAATAACTTTAATATAGTCCTAGTTGCATATCCGTTATTCGTTGCGATTTGTAGAATTATATTAGGCTCTGTGTTATAATTTGAAATTGTCAATGGGATATTTATTAGTCTATCTATGAGTGAGTGGAAAGCTGACATTTTAATATTATGGAGATGGTTTGAAGAATTAGTGATAACAGCGTCTGTATACGTGGGTTTCCGATAAATTTTGAAATCTAAAGAAGAATTAATCCTGGTTATTGTAATATCAAGAAAGTTTATACATTTATTTTCTTCTTTTTCTAACGTAAAGTCAATAGTGGGATATTGAGAATTTAACGAAGTAAGGAATGAGTCTGACAGTCTATCAGTTCCATTCCATAGACATAGTATGTCATCAACATATCTATACCAAAAGATTATATGACGAAAATAAGGATTGTTATTTGATAAGATCAATTCTTCGAAGAAATTCATGAAAATTTCCGCCAACAAAAGTGAGAGAGGGGAGCCCATGGGTAGACCATCAGCGAATTTGAAATATGTATTATCAAAACAGAAATAATTTGGTTTAATACAAGTCTCAAACACTAGCTTCAGTTCACAACGTAAGCTCTCATCTACAACATCCCTATCTAAGTAATTACAAACTATTTGGGACAAAGTGTTAATTGGAATAGAAGTGAAAAGACTGGCAACGTCAAACGAAACTAGTTTTGAATGTAGTGGAACGTCGACGTCTTGAATTTTGTTAATCAATTCAATCAATCAATCATCAAAAACAACCTAAAGGCAGACGTTTACATACCTTAGAGTCTTGCGAAATTCGAAAATCAATATTTCTTAACCAAAATATTCTTAACGAACAGAGAGAAATTAATTTCTCAACAATTACAGACCCCGCCCTTTTCTATAATTTAACTAATACGTCAGGTAATTAAATGTACTTAAATATATCTTGAATTTTGTTACTCAGCCCCTTTTTGTCCCTCCTTCTTTTGTTTATTTTTTGCTTTTGTTCTGCTATATATAACAAATTTTTACAAATCAGTAAATACTCCTGATGATGACCTTACAAGTCGAAATCGATCGATCAGTTTTTTAAACTTTTTGAACAAATTTTTTAATTAAAATATTCAAAAAATCTAATTTTGCACAATAAAAAACTATTGTTCAATAAAATGTGTTTATTAAGTAGTAGTGTGTTTCGCCAAGAGCCAACGACAAATTTAACACATTTGTTTTTTGTTAATTCTGTTGTTTTGTTAAAAACTTCACATCCGCGCTCTGTATAGATAATGATAAAACTCTCTCTCTCTCTCTCTGGCACTATATCCCATCAAGGGATTTGGCCGCCTCAAATGAGGTGTCATAATCATATTTTCATTTCGGATGTCATCGCCAGGAATGGAACCTGGGACCTCCGGTCGCTGGAGCAAGCATGCTAACCACTTTGCCACCGGGCCGGCATGATAAAACACACAATGTTTAAATCTAAGTTCTAGTACACTAAGAAAAAATTTTGTATTGCAAAATAAATAGGCGCAAAATTGGTTCTATTAGTCTCGTTTTGATCTGAATACAAAGAGAAACTATTGATTAAAAGTAATATTAAAAGTATTAAAAAAGTAATATTTCAAATCTATGGTTTTATATTTAATTACCAAATAAAATCGAAATCTCCTAGATTTTATAAATGCATGTTTTTGCATTCTTTTGACTGAGGGAAATTATGATTTAAGAAAATATTTTAACTCTCAGCTGATTTAAAATTATTATACACGGAATGAAAATGAAAGAAAGATAAATTTGGACACATACGAAGTTATTTTTCATTTTGAACTTTTCGTTTAGTATTCGTATTACCGTGTACAAATGCACTTCGAATTATTGATTTTATTTTTTTTTTTTTTATTTTTACGGCACATGTTGCATTTCATTTGCATATGGTATTATGTTTTAGATCATAGCCGAGTGGTTAAACAGATGCGGTGCCTGAATTAGAAAAAGCTGAAATTAAAAAGGTGGGCTTAAAAATGGTGTTTTTATATGAAAAAATTGGACCTTTTTTAAGTCAAACTTTTAACAAATTTTCCAAATTAACAAAGGTGTTTTACAAAAACAAATTTAATGTCAAAATGACATAAGAAAGGCATATTTAATGTCATTTTACAAATATATTTTTTAATTCATTTTCAAAATGACTTAAAAAAGGCATATTTTATTTCATATAATAAAAATAAAATTAACTGTTTTTATTTTAATATACATAGAAATGCATGCGTAATTTTACGTTTTTAAGAAAATAGTTTCTTGTTTTTCTTATTACAGTTTTTCGTTGTATTGTAGGGAAAGATAAAAAACTGGCATTTCATTTGTGAATTATTATTTGTGTATTAATAATGAATTAAAATATGGATTTTTTAATTCTTTTGAAATTTGCAATTGTTTTTGCTCATTTTCAGTAATGAAACCATTAGTTGAAAATTTGGAATGGCTTTAGTTTACTTATTACAGTAAAAGCCCGATTATCCGGCCAGTTAACCGGAATTTTAATTTTTATGATTTTCTTTCCATTTTTGTTTATTTTCTTTTTGACATGCATTTTAAATTCATTTTGAAATTTGCAATTGCTTTTTGCACATTTTCCAACGCAATTAACCAGAACACTCAGTTAACCGGAATTCTAATTTTTAGGATTTTTTCGCTTTTTCTCTTTTTTTTCTCTTCCAAATGCATTTTTTAATTCATTTTGTGAAATTTGCATTTGTTGTTTGCACATTTTCATTAATGAAAGCATTAATTCAAAATATTGAATGGCTTTAATTTTCATATTACAGTAAAACCCGAATTATCCGGCATCCAATTAACCAGGAAACTCAGTTAACCTGAATTTTAATTTTTATGATTTTCTTTTGCTTCTGTCTCTATCTTTTCTCTTTCATATTCATTTTTTTTACTTCATATTGAATTTTCCAAATGTTGTTTGTTCATTTTCATTAATGAATCATTAGTTGAAAATTTGGAATGGCTTTAATTTTCTAACAACAGTAAAATCGCGATTATTCCGCATCCAATTAACCGGAACACTCCGTTAACCGGAATTTTAATTTTTAGGAGCATTTTTTTAATTCGTATTGAAATTTACAATTGTTTTTATGAATTTTTCGGTTTTTTGACATTTTTATTAATTCAGTAATGAAAGCATTACTTTCCACACTGTCATGAATGAAAGCATTAGTTGAAATTTTTGAATGGCTTTAATTTTTATATTACAGTAAAAGCCCAATTATCCGGAATCCAATTAACCTGAACACTCAGTTGACGTGAATTTAAAATTTTTGGAATTTGTTTTGCTTTTTTTTCTTTCAGAAGCGAAATTATTTTTATTATTATTCGGGGATTCATAGAAAAAGTACTTTCCTTTCCTTTTTTTCTGTTTTATGCATTATTCTATTTGAATTTCGTATCCCAACTAGGGTTAGAGAAATATTGAATATAATATTCAATATTTCTCTAACCCTAGTTGGGGTATTATTAAATATAAAGTACTCGTATGGGTGTGCTCGTATACATAATATGTATGTGTTTATTATTCGCAATAAATTCAATTATTTGATGTATAAAAAAATTATTTTCTGGTACATAATTTGAAAATAAATAAACGAGAATCCTTAAAAATAATGAATACAATCAAAATACTCTAAAAATTTCTAGTTTTAATGAAACATTCAATTATCCGGAATTTTAAATTATCCGGAATGCTCTCATCCCCAAGCATTCCGGATAACAGGAATTTTGCGTATACTATACGGAATGCTGATAACCGGGATGAGAGCATTCCGGATTGTTGAAAATTCCGGATAATTGAATGCTTCAATAAAACTAGAAATTGTACGAGAATTTTGCTTGATTTCATTACTTTTAGGACTCTCGTTTATTTATTTTCAAATTATGTAACAAAAAACAACTTGTTTATACATTAGCTCATTAAATTTATTGCAAATAATAAATACAACCATATTGTGGATAAGAGTACAACCATACAAGTACCCAAAATTTAATAATACATATGTATATTCAATATTTCACTAATCTAACTATGTAACATACGACTTTACACATTCAATTCTGATAGAATAATGCATAAAACATATAAAAGGAAAGGAAAGTATATTTTCAATGAATCCCCGAATAATAAGAAAAATAATATCCCTTGTGAAAAAGAGAAGAGAAAAGTAAAAAAAAATCTTAAAAGTTAAAATTACGGTTAACTGAGTGTTCTGATTATTGGATGCCGGATAGTTGGTTTTTCACTGTAATATGAAAATTAAAGCCATTCCAAATTTTCAACTAAGCTTTCATTAATGAAAATATGCAAACAACAATTAAAAATTTCAAAATGAATTTAAAAATGCATATGAAAGAGAAAATAATGAGAAAAAAGCGAAAAAATCCTAAAAAGTAAATTTCCGGTTAACCGAGTGTTCCGGTAAATTGGATGCAGGATAAACCGGCTTTTACTGTAATATGAAAATTAAAGCCATTCCAAATTTTTAACTAAGCTTTGAAAATGTGCAAACAACAATTGCAAATTTCAAAATGATGTAAAAAATGCATATGAAAGATAAAATAAAGACAAAAAAGCCAAAAAATCCTAAAAATTAAAATTCCGGTTAACTGAGTGTTCCGGTTAATTAGATGCCGGTTAATCGGGCTTTTATTGTTATACATTTTTACGTTTTTGTTCGATCTTAAAATACACATTTTATTACATTTTCAAAATGAATTAAAAAATACACATTTTATATCATTTATAAACACACTTCTTGAATCATTTTCAAAATAAATTATGATATGCATTAATAAACTCAGCTTTTTTTATTTCATTTTCACTACAGATTTTAAGTCAATTTTAAAATAAAATAAAAACGCTGGTTTGAAGTCCGAAAAAACACCATTTTTAAGTCAGCGTTTTTTAATTCAGGGAGACGACAGATGGTGGCTAAAAATATTAAAATACAAATTTTTCAGGGAAAAATAAATTTAACAAGTAAATGTTATAAATAAATAACAAACATAATAATCAATAATATAGGAGTTTAAATAATAATAATAATAATTTTAATAAAACAATAATAAAACAATATAGACAAAATATTAAATATTTTAATTTTTGTTTCAAATGAGTAACGTTTTGAAACAATTCCGTACACACTAAGTTGAAATTATAAAAATTCCATTTAAATTTAAAAAAAAACAATATTGCGCGTTTTTTCAAATCTTCTTTTAATTTAAGGTAGTTTTCACTGATAACAAGTATGTTTTTCTCTCATTTTGAACCACTTTCGAAAATCGACCAAATCGATTTTTCAAAAACAATTAGGTAATGGTAACAATAATCTGCATTCTTAAAACTCTATTTATTTAGCTATAAACAATTTTAGTCTAGTATCATCAAAATCGCAAATATTTAAGTTTTAAGTCCATTTGAAATAAATAATTTTGATGTGGAATGTTTTACGTAGCAAAAATTGATAAAATGTATTAATGCGTAGTAGAGTATGATATTGTTTACACTGTAAGACCGGAATTACATTATGAAAGATCTTTGACAAAGGTGTCTTATAAAACATTTTTATCGATTTTCTTTGATAGTGTAATATGCATGTTTTATAAAACTATCATATTTATAGAATATTTTATCAAATTTATTTTCATTCAGGTAAATTTGATAAATTATTTTTGTCATATTTCCTTTTCAAAATGGCGACCAAATACGGACGGCAAAAACCACAAAAAGATTAATTCAAGAACACCAGGCGAATGAATGTTGCTAAAAAGCGAAGTGCGGCCATTAGTCTGTCCTCCATACTTATTAAATTTTGTAAATGCATTTCCTGTCGTTTAATTAACGGCGACATTTTGTGGACAAAATTAAATGAATTATCATCCATTCTTAAATATTCTATAAGAAAATTTGAATTTCTTTTTAATTATAAGTATTCCTAAGAGAATGTTATTTTAGTTATTTCATAAATGAATAAATTTTAATATTAAATAATTTTTTTTTTCTAAAAATCTGTCTCAAATTATAAAACTGTTCTTTTTATTTTAAAATTTAAATCTAATATATTTATCTACATCAAAAATAAAAAAATTACAATTTCTACTGTTTAATATCTATAAAATATAAATTCCAAGACATTACACTAAAAAAATGATTTATTTATTTATTTATATGCACGGTAAAATTTTGGTTATAACTTATATACACCCCCTTATTTCAGCTTTCAAACTCATTCTAAAAAAATGTAAGGTCCAAGCATATTCAAATTGTAAACTTTTTTGTTATTGCTACATATACCATATGTTATATCGCTCATCTAATCACGTAATTCAGTTTGATTTAGATTCCAATCGTCCTTTTCTTTTAACAACATCTACACGGCAATATCATCCAGGAAGCCCCTTCCCACAGAAATGACAATTATCAGCAATACACAATAGCGTTTTATCTGGCACAAAAATGCATTATCGACACATTTTGTATCAGGTGGTAGTACATAATTCTGTTGTTATGAGCCGAAAATTACATGTAATTGAAGTTATAGCAGTAAATTTTCGCCGAAAAATTTTTTCATAGATCAATATCACATAATTCGAATGTTTAAAGGCAATATGAACTGGGTAAAATTAGACCAATACGTAAACTGCTGGATAAAATATTTATAATTTATCGTGTTGGATGGCTATGAATTTAAGTTGTACCACTAACAGTGAACACCTGTGCCAAAAATCAGGCCATATTTTATATAGCATCATAGTGAAATAAATTATAATCTGGACGCATGTTTAGTGGTAATTTGAACTGGGTGAAGTTCGACTAATTGGAAAATAGCTGGATCCCGTATTTATAATTTGTCTTGTCATCTGGACGCATGTTTAGTGGTAATTTGAACAGTGAACAACTGTGCCAAAAATCAGGCCATATTTTATGTAGCATCATAGTGAAATAAATTAAAAGCACGACGCATGTTCAGTTCCAATTTCAGTAGACAATGTACAGTGCGTCCACCTTCCAACAAAGCGGCACCTATTTGAGATGAAGCCAATGCCAGGTCAATTTTAATGCCAAAAGCAATGAAATTCAGAAAATTTTTCTAGTCCTTCCGGGAGCATTCACAGAGAAAATCGCACAAGTCCATTTTTCACAGCTCCTATCAAAAGTCTTAAGCAGACTTTTGTTGTTTATTCAATTGCGGAACATTTGTACGACCTGCTTCGGCTAATGCTTTAGTGTCGTTTTGTTGTTCTCTTTGTAATTCGTAGCTGAATTATCGTGCATGCAACGATTAGGTAATATCATGCTCAAATACGACAACACTTTATTCGCCAACACAGGTCTTCTATCATAATCAATGCCTCACTTTCATTTCTGCTTTCGTCCTTATATTTCACCTACAAATTGTTTAAATTCGAAGGGGAACACGGGGATATGATAATCGCAAAATATGTTCGGATTTGATGAAGTGATGAAGATATGACGGAATTTTTGAGCATATTGTCCTAGCCTGAATCGTTATCGAGCAAATGTAAGAGTTAACACTCCTCACGGTTAGTCGCAGACAGATGCTCATTAACGGTTGGACTTGGAAGATGGGTCGGCTCATGAGTTGAAACGACGTCGGACCACCAAAATTCATCAACAACAGTCGAAAATAGCAACATAAATCGTTATTAGATGCACAGTGTAGATGCCCCTCACAACCGTAGATCACCCATTGTCCGCTACTGATCGCCTACGATTCAATTGGTGTCCGTCATTGCATGTGACAGTGTCCACACTGTGGTTCCGCAACCAGGTCTCTTGGATATCGCTTAAAACATTTGCCATCGATCATACAGGGTGAGTCGTTGTTGAAAACTACGCAAGGTCCATGCATCATATTCTAAAACTTCACTGCACCCAATTTCTGATCAATGGTTTCATCCGGGATTTCGATTGCAATCATAGAATCAATTTCCCCCGATTTGATTTTTTTGAGGAATAAAACCAAAATGTGCGCGCGCATGAAGCATACCAAATTTCTGCCATTTAACGTAGTACATTCAAAAATGATCTTGGCCAAAAAAACGCTGTTTTATGATCAAATTCATCCAATAATTTTTAACTTCATCCAGTCCAAACTACCACTAAACATTGGCCCAGATTTTAATTTATTTCACTATCATGCTACATAAATTATGGCCTGGTTTTTGGCACAGGTGTTCACTGTTAGTGCCACAACTCAAATTCATAGCCGTCTAACACGATAAATTATAAATATTTTATCCAGCAGTTTACGTATTGGTCTAATTTCACCCAGTTGCCTTTAAACATTCGAATTATGTGATACAGAACAACAACAGAATTTTTACTACCACCTAATACAAATTATGTCGATCATGCAAATATTTTTTCGGCTGAAATTTTCGGTTAACTTCAGTAGCATCATTTTTTGTCTAAAATGGCTTATTTGTTTACATTTTTTGTCTTTTTATCAAAAATAAAATCCAAAAATTTGTTGGATTTATTTTGGCGTTTACTCACACATATTGTGATATTGTGTGAGTAAACGTCAAAAAAAAACACCCAACAAATTTTTTGGATTTTATTTTTGATCCATAATCAAAAAAATAAAAAGACTAAAAATGTAAAGGAAGAAACCATTTTGGATCAAAAAGGGATCAAAATTGTTGTGCCAAAGAAAACGCTATAAGTTAAGGTTTTATTATTATTAAAAATACCGCTAGACACAGAAGTCAAGTCAGGTTAAAAATAACTATTCAACAGTTAGAAGAATCACAATTACAAACAATTATACTGGAGTCTATAAACATAATTGAGTAAATTTAAGTGAAAAACTTAGCTAATAACAATCTTAAACAAATACGCAAAATGGACCTTTTTGCATTTTAAAAAAAAAGAGTGAGTTCATTAGTACTCTCAAGGTGATGTGTAAACATGGCGTGTCTATAGCGTGTGTACAGTTTACTTTGAAGGAAAAAGGAATGCAATTTTACTAACCAGGGCTGGGATGTTCTAACATCACCATGTATCGATAATTTATCGAAGTTTATTTCTCGTTTCTGTAGAATAAAATTTGTCTCTGTTTCATTTTTTATATCATTTACCAGCCTGCTAGATTGCAATATTGTGATGTTTCTACTGCGTTTCTATCACCAAATAATTTATTTTCGATTCTAGAACGAAAATAAATGAAATAGATATTGTTCAAATATATTTTAGTAGGTTGTGATAGCAATAGAGAAGAAATAATTGATAAACGAAACAGAAGTCAAATTAATTCTAGCTGAAAGAGACGTAGACTTCGATAAAATATCGATACATGGTGATGTTAGAACATCCCAGCCCAGGGTTTTTCATTTGTTTATTTTCGTTAAATTGGTCTATTACTCTTTTGGTATAATCGACGCAATTGGATTATGGTAGCTGAAATAACATACATATACTGTCGACTCTAACTTTTCTAATTTTCATTGAGCATATCCACACTAGGGTAACTTTTATCTGGTAATTTTTTCGTTTCTTTCCCTTTTACCAATAAAATCGGTTTTATCTACGCCGCAATTTTTTGATTGATTTTATTGGTAAAGGGGAAACAAACGAGTTACCGGATACTAGTTACACTAGTGTGGCATCAGCCATTGAAAAACTGCACAATGGTCGTTCCATATCTCGTAGTCGACATATTTCGATCTGAGTTCATGTGCAAATTGAATTCGTCTCGCAAGTAGTTTATAAGTGGTTCAGCTTGAGGAACAGCAATATTGAAATCCCCGCTCATAATCATCGGCAAAACGGTTAACTTTTACTTTAACTTTTAATCCGTGTGCTAGTAACCGAATTTATAAACAACGATCGTTGCAAAAATAAACTGTAAATTTATCATTTGGTTTAATTTGTGTGTAAAATTTATCGTTTGATATTGTGGTGGTCAGTGTTGTTTTCAAACGTTGACAAAAAATTCATATGGGTTAACCGAATTTAAAAGCAAAGAACGTTGTAAAAATAAAACTGTAAATTTACCGTTTGTATTGTGCTGGTCAGTGATTTCAAACGTTGACAAAAATTCATAGTAATCATCATGGGTTGCGAATGGCCAAACTGTTTTAATAACAACAATGTTAGTGCTAGTGATGAGTTAATTGAATGTAACGGACTATGCAAAAACACTTTCACGCAATATGTGCGGGTTTTCCGAGAACTTGGAAAACACTATCAAGCACGTTGCGATCGCAAATCACATCACATTATGTCTGTGGTGCATGCATTAGCTCATACAATTCAACCAGTGAAATCTTTGAAAAACTTGACGAGAAGACCAAATTCATATTCGACAGCATGACAGACCTCTCAAAAAAATATTCGCACACAACAAGATTGAACACCGATCAGTTTAAAATGCTAACAGACGAGCATCAGATCTTCGTCCAGAGCTTAACGTCTTTAGAAAAGCGAATCGAGAGGCTGCAAACAAACATCACGAGCATCTTGAAGGAAAGGTTATCATCGATTGACAAGACCATCGAACAAGCAGTTCTAAATGCAACAATTTCCGGAACTATGCCTCCAAATGAAAACAATGATGATAGTGTAGTCAACTACTCTATTCCTACGTCGAATCGATTTTCGTCCCTAGCACAAGAAATTGACGATGCAGCAACGATTAGCACTCTCCGAGAACACCTGAAAAAGGACATGACTCTGATTTGTGAAAAATTCTAATCCTATCTAACAATAGGAATAACGAAAACGATAATGACAAAAAATCCGCGAACAAACTGGATCACAACAAAAATCATGTGACAGTCGACAAACTAGGTAAAAACAAGGAAGACACTGGTTGTTGGCGTTTTATGTACGGTAAAATAATTTATAAATCAGACTGGACAAATCACGACTTGAAGATCAATTCATCTTTTAAGCGACACGCCCGCTTACCACATCTCTCAAAAATGACAAGGACAAAACAATTCCACAGATCTGACATCATACCTCCATCGACTACAAGCATCAAGAGTGCGCCATCGACACCTATTCAACCACTCACCGGTACGCCGCCTTCAAGTATCAACATTCCTCCACCGACATCCTCAATTTTCAGACGTAACGATCCCTCAAGACACACCGTTCGTCGGAAGAACCACACCGAAGAATACCCAAATTTTGTAAAAGGTCCAACAATCCATCCTGAGGGTGTGAGCAATGTCAAAGTCATAAATTCATTCACTTCCAACAACATCGAGGATCAGTCCACCATGAACATCACAAGTGTACCCAGTTCTAACAACAACGGAGGTTTAATTTCAGGCTCCCCATCAGCATCTTTCATTGATCCAGTCTTTCCACCAGCAGTGAGGATGGGTATTATCTCATCTAATGGCGATGGAAGATACCTCATCGGGCGCCTCAGAGAAGACAAAATCTTGGAAGCGGCAAAACTATACATTGCCCAATACGAGGATTTAAAAGCCGGCACAAGCTTCCGAGGAACAACGTTCCAAGACCTTAAGTTAATTCTCAGCAAGGAAGGATTTCCAACCTGTGTGGAGAAGTTGAAGGATATTCTGGTTAACTTTTACCAGGCATACGACATCTCAAAAGAAGAAATGGAGAAAACCCTATCTGCATTCCGAAATTTCACCACAACCGAGAGAATTAATCACCTGAATAATAGTAAGAATAATTTTAACCAATTTTATTTTAACAAAAAAAATTTTTAATTGACACGACGTGCATTTCAGAGATTAACTCTAGAAATGTCAATATAGATAGGTTGAACAACCATACCGATTATAACAGTGAAACTAATTTTATTAATAATATTGCCATAAATGTTGACCAACATTGCTTTGATATTTTTTATGCTAATTGTGGAGGAATTAGAAGTAAAATAAACTCCCTCTATCGAAGGTTACATTCCACAGAGTTTAAAATTTTTGCATTGGCAGAGACCTGGCTAAATTCTAGTGTTTCTGACAATGAGATTTTTAATTCTGATTGGCTAGTCTATAGAAAAGACAGAAATTATGATCTAAGAAATAACACAAGGGGAGGTGGGGTATTGTTAGCAATTCACAAGTCCATCCCCTCATCCGAAATAAATTCTGACTCTAAATTCTACGTTCCGATACACCCACTATCTGAACAGATATGGTGTACTATTAATTGCAGCAGCAAAACATTAATTATTGGTTGTATCTATGTCCCTCCAGCATCGAACGAAAATACCTATGAAAGTATTTTTAATTCAATTAATGTAATTTCAACTAACATTAATCACGATAATGAAATTTTAATTTTTGGAGATTTTAATAGACCACACTTACAATTTATTAGAGATCCTGACGATGAAAATTTACTTTTACCGACAAATACAAACGACAACATTGATATTAGACTACTAAATTGTACTTACGGCAACAATATGTACCAAATCTCTGATATTAAAAACAGTAACGATAGACAACTTGATTTAATATTTGCAACAGCTTTCGAACATTGTAACGTAAGAGAAGCTGATGATACTGAGTCTTGCTTTACTAATTCAATACATCATAAAGCATTAATAACCAACTATAGCCTATCTACTTCACCTTGCAGACTTCAAAACGAACCGATATACGCGTATAATTTCAAACAAGCTAATTTTAACTCAATTAAGACAGAAATTGATATGATTAATTGGCAAGAAGTATGTTCCTATGATAACCTAGATTTCACTATGGATAAATTTCATACTATTATTGATGGAATTATTTCAAGACATGTTCCCTGGGTAAAACAAAGAGGAAATAGAAAAGAATCTTGATTAGACAGACGTCTCAGGAATCTACGCAATAGAAGGAACAGAGCTTTTAAAGTTTTCAAAAATAATCCAACAACGAACAATAAAACACGACACCATCAGTTATATGAAGAATTTGAGTCCGCATCAAGAATAGCTTACAATAACTACATCAAACAACTCGGTGAGCACATAATTTCAGAACCTAAAAAGTTTTATGATTTTGTTAACTCTAAACGGAACACTAAAGGATACCCTGTAACAATGTATTTGAACGAGATATCGTCCTCGAACCCTAAAACTCTCTCCGATCTTTTTGCTGAGCGTTTTCAATCCATTTATAAAAGAGAAGCCAATGAAAGCAGTTTACCTGATTTCTACCAGGAAAACATATCACCCCGTTATGAGCTACAGAAAGTGGAGTTGGAGGAGAGGGACATTTTGACCGGACTGCGAAGTCTGGACATTAAAAAGGGATCAGGGCCTGACGGCATTCCGCCCATATTTTTGAAAGAATGTGCAAACTCTCTAGTTAAACCATTATATTACATCTTTAACCGATCTCTAGTGGAAGGAATCTTTCCTAGTTTTTGGAAATTGTCATTTTTGACAGCAATTTACAAATCTGGCGGAAGGTGTAATGTAGCTAACTACAGAGGAATTGCTGTCTTATCTTGTATTCCCAAACTGTTCGAAAAATTAATTCATGATAAGCTGGCAGAAACCATTGTCTCCAATCTTAATGATCAGCAACATGGATTTATCAAAGGTAGATCCGTAACAACTAACCTGACAATCTTTACTTCTTACTTATTAAAACAAATGGAAAAAGGATTTCAGGTTGATGCAATTTACACTGATTTCAGCAAGGCTTTTGATAGAGTGGATCATAAAGTGTTGATTAAAAAACTAGAACTCATGGGAATAGGTGGCTCATTACTCAACTGGTTGAGCTCATATCTAAAAGACCGAACTCAATATGTTCGCTTTCAAGGCCACATATCTCAAGCAGTACAAGTAAATTCAGGGGTTCCACAAGGTAGTCACTTCTGGCCATTGCTCTTCAATCTCTTCATATCGGACTTGTCTACAGTATTGCAAAACATCAAGCATTTATTCTATGCTGATGACCTAAAAATATATCAAAAAATCGAAAATACAGACGATGCAATTTGTTTACAATCAAATCTAAACAAATTGATATCGTGGTGTAACAGTAATAAATTAGACCTAAATGTTGACAAGTGCCACGTGATCAGTTTTACAAGGAATGTTGTTCTTCATAATACTGACTACGTAATTGATGGGAGGAGTTTGAAGAGAGTGGACGAAATAAGAGATTTAGGTGTAATAATTGACACGCGAGTCAATTTCCATAAACATTATGATGTAACGTTGGGAAAGGCATATGGGGTACTGGGTTTCATAAAAAGAAGAGCTAAAGAATTCAACAACCTACGGGTAACAAAATCACTCTATTGCTCATTTGTGAGATCTATCCTTGAGTATGCTTCGGTAACTTGGATGCCATATACCGAAAAGTATGCAATAAAATTTGAATCAGTACAGAAGCAATTCTTATTGTTCGTGCTCAGGCATATGTTCGATCCGCAAGATTATACCAACCTACCAAGTTACAATTCTAGACTCGACATAATAGGTTTAGATACTCTTTCATCAAGACGAAATTTACTCGCGGCCAGTTTCATTTTTGACGTGGTTAAAAAAACATCAACGTCGAAGAAATTTCAAATGCTGTGGTTTTAAATCAAGGACGCACTCGACATGCAAAGTACTTAAAAGAAGTTCACCACCCTACCAACTATGGAATGAATGAACCAATAAATAGAGCATGTAAAATTTTTAATAACCATATTGATGCTTACAAGCCAGGCACTAACTTGACGAAACAAACATATAAGAAAAATTTTAAGATGGCAATTTAAATAAATTTTTATTTTATATAACGGAATCTATTTTTGGGTTGCTACCTAACTACTATTGGTGAGGACACTAAGTACTCCGAGTCACACCAATCGTAGGTTTGTATGAACCCGTAAGAATAAACGTAGCAAGAACATCTTATATTTAATTTTTAAGTATCAAAATAAAAAATAGTAATAAAATAAAATTTGTACGAATAAGTTAACAAATTTGTTAGAAAATATGAATTTATATATTTAACTATGATAATTACTTTCATAAGAATACTTTTATAATATATACCTTGTTTGGTAAATAAATAAATAAATAAATAAATAAATAAATAAAATATGATAGTCTCCTTGAAGAATTTTTGAAATTCTTTTAGAATATGATGCAAGGACGAAATGTATGAACTTCATTATGTCTTCGACGGATTTATTCGGCGAGGTGAATGCAACTACAGAAAGCATCTTATTCCCATTGAGAAGCTGAAGTTCAGCCGTGTATGTATCATCAATGATTTGTGTTGTTACGCTCATACCGCAGTTGTTTGTCGAACGATGATTTCTTTACGCGACGTGGCTGTATAAGTTCCGTTTGTATTTTTATATATTGCTGCTCTGGCAGCCCACTGACCATCTCTATAGAACTGAACGCAGCATTCAAAATTAATAATATTAAGATGCTCGTCATTGCGTACCCGCAGATCTCGAAAAGAAAGAAAATTGAGCATCCCTGCGTGACTGTATCAGTTAGGTCGAGGTGATGTGACCTGAGGCTCTGGCAGTTCAATATTAAAAACCAGACGTTATTATTGTCTCGTTTAAAATTCGCCATTATACAACCTGAGTTGTTATACTTAGCGGATTTGTAGTAAGGCGCGATAGCTCACTTTGAAGAAGACCCGTTGAGGTCCCATTTTTACATCCATGGTAGAAGGCATGATCATCGATAGCCGACGTGATTAACAGTCCTTCGAGACTAGTTACTCGTGATGAAGCAATATACATAAGTTGTTGACTGCGCCTTTTATCGTAAGAGTATACGGAATTACGCTTAACATTAATTGTCCGATTGTTGTTTCGATTAACTGTTGAGCTTTTTCTAGGGATGGACACCAAACATCGGCTGATATTCGTTTTCTGTGCCCATCCAGCTTTAAGCTGCCTCACTTTCTTGCCAATTTATGAATTTGTACTGAAATACATCCAGAGTCGTTTGACATTTTTTACTATTGACGTTTTTATCGTTCTCGTTGTCTCGGTCAGGATGGCTGCATTCGATATACCTCAGACAGCCCATAGTTCCATTCACCAGTCCATCTGTTACGTCAATATTGGTTTCGAGAAAGTAAGGCCAACCTATGACAAGAGAAAGTTCGTACGGCAAACTATTTGTATCCACTATGCTCATTTTATGGATCTTTTGAAGGAATTACTACTCCTGCAGCCCACTGACCATCTCTCTTGAACTGAACGCAGCGTTTAAACGTAGGAGGACATGCTCGTCATTGCGCAGCCAGGTCTCAAGCAACTTGAAAGCAAATGAATTGAGCATACCTGCGTGACTGTGACCTGAAACTCTGGCAGTTCAATGTGAAAATCGAGACGTCATTATAACCCCATTTAGTAGAAGACAGGATCATTGATAGCCGATGTGATGAACAACTCCTAGAGACTCGTTACTCGTGATAAAGCAACATACACAAGTTGTTGACTGTGTTTTTAGTCGTAAGAGTATATAATTTCGTAATCGAATTTCGTATCGTAAATTTTTTTTTTGATTTTTCTGATCGATGGAAATGTCGATGGTTTCTGTTTAATTTTCTAAATTACATTTTTTGTTTTCCCTACTATTATACATATCCATACAAGCATGCCATGTATAGTACAAAATTGTTTTTATTGAGTTTGTTGCTTTTTTTTTCAAACGAAGTAGGTACGTCATTTCCGTTCGTTTCATTTACAAGTTTACTCTAATACAAAAATTTTTGGTAGGCGCGCGTAAAGATGTTTACACATCAATAAAAAATTATTTTTATTAATTTTGAAAGTGGTTTTAAGTCCACTGCATGTTCCCAAAAACATCTTATTTTACAAGTAATATTTACATATAAAATGAATTACACTATGTATGTAATAAGTTTAAGTTCACAAGAAAACAAAAGCGACTTAATACCAGTTACCAATATTACCCCTATATATCTCAATATAAAAATAAATGGACTTAAACCACTTTCAAAATAAACGGCTCATATAAAGGTTTCGTTTTCAAACAATACCTAAACTAAGATCTGAATGACAGAATTCTACTTTTATAATTTGTCTTATATAAGTACAAAGATATTTTTTTTGTCGATATAGTTGAGTAATGAGTATATGTACATGGGAATATAGCTCAAAAAATTTTAACAGCATAGTTCATTGTTAATGAGTTGAAGTTTATACCTAAATTCCAAATATTAAAATTAAATGGTAAGAAATATTGGTTAAGTATTCGTTTGACGTTTTCATAAAGTTTTCTAAATAATACAACTAAGAGCGACTAAACGTTACTGATTTTACTAAATCCTAACAAAAATGTATCGGCAGAGATACATTTTACATGCATTTTTGTTTATCGACCACATATAAGCACATTGTGTATATAATATGAATCCATATATACAAATTATTGGACAATTGATTAAATTTTAATTAAAATTACCTCAAGGGACAAAATCTCTCTATTTATATTCCGTATTATATTCAAAAATGTTCAAAAGCATCACCACATGTGTTAAATATACAATCAAAAATATTTTATATACCATGGTGAGATCCGCCAAAATATTGACGAGGTTAATTATGGCAATATTTCACTCTACATGACATTTTTGACCTCAAACAAATTTATATAATATTTCATGTGCTGAATGTTAAATGTGAAGTAAATATGTTTGGTGTACAAACTCTTGCGAAGTACAGTAGTAAAATTAAAAATTCCAGTAACGACATAATAATAAACATAAAAATTATAAATTTCCCAATAGTGCGGAGACAAAATAAATTTAAAAGAATTATAGTTTATCATATGAAAATAGATTTTTTAGTTCTTTTGAATGTATATATGGTTTCCCTCGACAATCGAGCATGGTAGTGCACAAGCACTACAATAATTAAACTACTATACGATAATCATTTTTAAAATGTCAACAAATTTTTAGTTTTACTAACAAGAGACACAAATCAACAGCTTTTTACGTTACTCGTTTTATACGTCATATATGGAAGTGTTCAAAAATGAATTATTCGGTAAACACAACTAAACTACATATAATAAATTTTAGGAGATATCACAAAAAAAAAATCTCTAAAGGACTAGTGAAGAGGGACATAATTTTTCATTTCTGGTTTTTGCTATTTTCATATAAAAAGCGACTTAGAGACAGACAAATTAATTTGGTTGTTTATCTTGTTATGTATATTCGTATTTGATGAAGACATATACAAATTTTCCGGTTCTACTTGCTTTGGTTATAATTTACATGCGGCGAAAATACTAGAAAATTTTTTCAAAAGCTTTCACTCTCATTTTTCTATATTTAATTAAGTTAATGGAACATTTTACTTTAATGAAATATTTGATTTTGAATGTTCTGTATAATGATAAAGATAAGTGGCATTTCTCAGATTAAAAAATAAGCGGATGTTTGTATATGTTGTAGGCATAAATAATGAAAATTTCAAAAAAAAAATGTTCCGGGTAGCTCCTCATTGCAAGAAAATCATTCCGTTTTTATCAAATTTCGTTATAGGTAATCGTGAAGTCAGGATTGGTCACCACATTTTGACATTTGGTCACCAAAGGGTCAGTTTTTATTGCGAAAAATCAAAACTGTATTAATTCAATAAAATCAGGTTCGTCGCTTAATTTGGAATTTCGTTTTAGAAAATCATTAAAAAATGCAAATGCCTTTCTTTCTAGGCCTTGCTCTCCCCACAAAGTTACCATTTTCTTTAGAGTAGTATCTTACATATAGTTCTCTCATGTACGACCGTCCATATTTTAATTTTAGTTCAGTAATGACTCGCGCATATCCACTTTTAATAGCGGATACATTTTGCAAGACATCTGCATCTTTAAAATTCTCAAATAGGACCTTGTCCGGCAACTATTTTTGTTGAAAACGTTTTGGTAAGAAGGTCATCCTAAATAGATTGGAAGGTATATCCAAAGGTTCCAAAGCAAGATTCCACTTGCCTAATTTTTTTAAGACCCTGTTTTCCATTAAAAGACTATATATCGCACGTGAAAAAGTATAGTGACACAACTCTAAAAACTAAATTTTTCAGGAGAGCAAAAACCAAAATAATAATTACGTAATTCATTTTTTTCATTATGTTCCGACTTAATCAAAAACTCTTTGAGCTAAATATTGGTTACTGACCTTAAGAGAGCACTACTGAATCTTATTTTAAGAATTTTGATTCGCGTTTAATTTAAGTTATCACTATTTCCCACCCCCTTTCCTAGATATGTCAGTTTTAATTATTCAAGTACACAATTTAAAAAATGTGGCAGTTTGAAATAGTAAAGATGTAAAACTTAAAAAAAGGACACCCAATAAATTAAAAAAATACATATCAATAAAAATAATAATAAAATTTTACGGTATTTCACAGGTAAAAAAATATAGGTAAAAATAATTATAATTAAGCATTAAATACCGACGCGTAGAACCCATTATAAGTTCTGAGAATTTGATTAGACCTTAAAAAGTCGTTGATATCCGATATTTTACGGTCAGAAAGTTTAAGCTTTTTTGAATATGCACTTTCCAATCCACAAGATGAGTTGCATGTCTGCGATTTACGCTTTCTATTATTTACTGTGATTTTTTGGAAATCTTCCTGATCGTAAGAGGTTTCGACGAAAAAAACTCCAGTTAATTTTTTCTCCACTCGGATTATTTTTACGTCACCCAATTTAACTTGCTCGTCACTCTCCGTTATCTGGAAATTGCTTCCATAATGCTGACAAACATCCAATCAAGAAAGTCATTGAAAGAAAGTTCCATTACTTTATACGGTTTGCCAGTTTTCTTCGATGCGCGAATGATCGGAACGTATTAGTGTGTTACATATATTGGTCCCGACTTTAAAGATTTTTTAACAGCCTTTTCAATAATGGTCATTATCGCCATCGTTTTGGGTGTGCCGCTTAATTAAAAATTTATGACTAATCGATTTAATATTTAAATTTGCTAAAGCATGCATAAACACAGCGATAGTAAATTTGTTTTTTTATTGTCCGCTACAATTATCGGAATAAAATACTACTTCTGGATTTTTGTGTGATGTCGCTAGCTGCTCTAAATATTTGTATATACATGTATCAATTTCAATAGCACCTTTATTGCCCTCGTCTTTGTGCCAGAAAAAACAGGAGATGTCACTATTTTTTATACCAGAAACTATGAAATTGTAACTGTAGATTTTAGATTTATAATAAAATACTGAAACGTCTCCTCGTACGGCAGGTAAGATAGCCCGCAGATCATAGCAGGCAACGACGTAATTCTCCCCAGCCTTTCTCTTGTCAGTTTCTTTCTCTGCCCGAGACTACTGTTTCTCCAATTGATGTGTATAGTATTTATTTCATAGCCTCTTTTTCCTCATGTTCCACATTTACAAATGCCGTGCAAAGTTCACAGTGATCTTTTTTCGAGATGAAAAACGAAATATTATACTCGTTGTTAAAAGTAAGTGTGGACAGGGATAACTAGGCATTTGAAACACCGTCTCGACTACAGTTAGCTGTGTAGGCTCTATTTAAATCGGCAATGATTTTGCCGCCATCTATGAATTCCCTAGTGATTTGTTGACGGAGATAGTGACTTTCAATACGTGGAATAGAGTTTGTGTTGACGTATTCGGTGCCTAACTGCTGGATCAATTTTCAGTCAAAACACCAATTTCATCTTTTGCAATAATAGTTCGTATTGGTCGATCGTTTATATCGAGCGTTGCCTTAAAGAACTGTTTCCAGACCTTCACCCTTTCTCCGTTAATTTCGAAACTAAATGAGGTGTTAAAATGTCGATTACTCCCGGGTCTCTGATAACGATATGAGGGTTGTATCTGTTGAATACTTTTTAAAATAAAATGTCGCTGGTGTGCCAAGTTCTGCAGGTCCCAATATTTTTTAAAAATAATTGTCCGTTGTTCTGCTGTTATTTTGTTAGAAGATTTAATTCGGCATTTTTGGCCACACGGTGATCGCATTTGCCGTTCTCGTACATTTTGATTTGTGTGTGATGACTTATACGACTTTCCGCTATTCGCAGTGATCAGTATCCGTATATTCTGATTCACTTGATGTCAACTGGGTGTCAACACCCATAAAATACGGATCCTCTAATGAAACATCGTGATCTTCGTCAAAGGAACTTTCACTTTTGATTTCATCATTGAAGCTCTGTACTGATTTAACTCGGTGCAATCGAATTTCTATGTCCGTTTCAGTTTTTGGTTCATCGGTTTTCCATTCGTCAACATTTTGGAATATTCTTGGCGACTCTATCTTGACATTTTCCAGTCTTATTGTTTGTAGAAGTGCTTCAACCATACGTCTGCCTCTTGAAACCATCGTTGCATATTTAAAACTAAAAATAGTGTTAAAACCAAAACCGTTTTAATTTGGATAAGGGGTAATTTGATTTTAAAAAGTGTCACAACATAAATAAATATTTATAATAAAAATTAGTCTAACTTTGAAAACGGACACTGTTTTAATTAAAACAAGTATTTTGTTAAAACATTGCATAACTGATTAGCGAAGATAGTCATAACTCAAAATAAAACCGTACATTTTTTTCTGCTTTATTTCTGTTTAGTAAAAAAGAAACACAACTTTAAAAAGTACACTTATTAACGTTAATTCTAATGCAGCTTAAAAATGAAACTTTTTGAATTCGGACTATGAAATTAAAATAAAATTGCTTACCTTATTTAAAAACACTGTCACAATTAAAAAAATGTCGTCTTACTACACAAAAAAACATGAACTATCTCGGATAAAATATAAAGAGACACTGTTCTCTAATCACGAAAAAAAATCAAAAATTGAATAATGGCACATCGTGCCATCTCACTTTCGGTAAAGAAAATACAAAACTGTTTTTATTGCAGGATATGAAATTGAACATTGCGCATCTTTCTAGCCGGTTAGATCAAAAAGTTAATTTTTTGAGTTGTGTACTGTACTTTGTCATGTGCGATATATTTCTCCCCATAGCGTTTAACTTGAAAATTTAAGGCGTTCTGAATTTGATTGCGTTTTTAGTGTAACACGGCAAAGCGTGTACTTTATTTTGTTGGTAGTTCTGCCAACTGAGAGCTTTGTTTATTACGTAGATAAGCAAATTGACACCTTGTTGATCATTTTTAGTACCTTGTAAGTCTATTTTGACATCATATTGGCCAAATTGCTTAATTCAAAGTCGATCCAATTTAAATTCGAGTTTATTATTCAGTCCCTTCAGTTGAAGCAAGAGGCAGTATATTTCGTGACTATTGATCTTTTTCAGTTTAGATATCAAATAAATTCATCTTGTATTTAAATTAAAATTAGAAAACATATAGGACTGAAGGACTGTAGCAATGGATGGATTCACTTCCTGCTTGTAATAATTGTAATATAATTTTATTTGTGTAAATATTATTAGTATTGCTTGAGTGAAATTTAAATGTAAATATATTCTGATTACATGTGGTTATTTTAATAAAATTTACTAAATGAAGATAAATATTCACTTCGTGCATGTAATCATCTGTTTTTATAATTTGCTATCAAATATATGCATTTTGTATTCAACTAAAACTAGAAAAAAATATTTATGGCAGGGATGGCACTGACTTTGTCTTTTACATTATTTAAATTTAAACCATTATTATTTAAATTATTTCCTACAAATAAATGAAATAAAAAAAGACTGAAAAATGGTTTGCTCTTTTATTCTTTAATGCCTATAGGTGAGTTCTGGATTTGATTAATTTTACATGATTTAATATGTTTTTGGGGAACCAGTTTATTTTTGTTTATGGAAAATTGAACTATTTAGTTTATTGAAAGTTCAACTCATAATAATAAAGTTTTATTGCAGGAAATGTACCATTATATATTACAAAATCAAATATTATATTTTTTTTAGGATGCTGATTTCTGAACTTTTATACCATAAAACCAAAAACAAATGTGTTGTCTTGTACCTAACAAGTTACTAACTATTAACTACTTAGGTGTCTGTAACCGGGTCAAGTCTACCATATCTAACAACATTACCTATCCCTCCATCTTTTTATATGTAAAAGGGTTGTACGGTAGGCCCGGCGTATGCGGGATCCTTGCTTAGTCTTGGCCGTACATTCTATAGTCAATCAATCAAGTCCCTTCAGTTGAAGCGAGAGAGTCTTTGTCATGTCTTTTATGTCTAAGGATTGTTTTTGTTGTTCAGATGACGGAGAGTTTACTTATGTGGTATGAGTCTGTTTAACTTATCGCTCCGGTTTCCGTGTATTTTACATCTTCTTCGTAACGTAGGGCTCTGTGTTCATCTATCGGAGTTCCTCCAGTTTCTGGAATTAGATAAAACTAGATAGATAAAATTTGTATTTTATTTACACCAACATCAGTAACTTCTTTAACAATTCACTATTTACCTATTTATCACTGTTCAGCTTACTAGCAACTGTGTCTGCATGTCGTAATTGGTCACGCCTATATACTGGCCGCCTATCGCAGTTCAGGATTATTTCGTGCGTTGTATTTCGCGATACCTGCGTATGGTAATTGTAAATCACTACTAATTCCAGTTTTTTCCATAATGACTTTCGGTGCCGTTTACAATTACTTTCGTTATTTGCATATTCTACTTCACATGGAATGCCATTCTAAAATCTAATTTTCATTGAAAAAATTGCTTGAAGAATTTCTAGTATAAAAAACAATCCAACTTATAAATTCGAAATGGTTTCAATGGGTAAGAGATAAAAAGCACCCTCGCCAGAGTCCAAGGCAAATGTCTCTTGTTATTTTTTTTTTAAGTTGGCTATTCAATACATTTTGTTACTAGGACGGGATGTATAGTTTCCTGGTAGAAGTATGGTCCAAATTTTTTTTTTTGAAGAAACGACATCGAAAGCTCGTTGAACTAAACACTTCTTATCGCTTTTACAAAACAATTTTTGTTAAACTTCTTGGATATAACACATATTGAATTGTACGAGAATGTAAGACAAAATCGAAGACGAACAAACAAACAAACAAAAAATCCAATTTTTTCTATGCTTTTTGGGACTAAACTATGAATTTCTATTCAATGCATTTCAATTTAAAATCAACACAAATAGAACAGACGATTTTTTTTTGTTTGCATTTTATTCTTTTCGTGTATGAATCAAAATGTTACGATTTGTATAAAAAAAATGTATATTTTCGGTGCAGAAATGCACAATGGATAGCTGAGTATATAATGTGCTTCAACTATACACAAAATGGTGTACGATAAAAAATGTTTTAAGTTGATTGTGTATAAAAAAAAATGTTTAAAGTGAATACATTAAAGCTTTAAGCTTTACAGTTTTTTATAAAAATATTCTTTGTGAATTGCATTATAATTCTTCTTCTATTGTAGTACAAAGTAATCATTCCTTTCGAGCTGCTGCATTTTATCATTTCATTGTCGATCTTATCATATTTTATTTTATGCTTAAGGACGAATTGAAATTATGTTTGCAGATAACACAGCTTATAGTATATTTATGGAAAAGCACAAAATAAAAATTGTTTGCCAAACGAGAATCGCATTTTACTATTTTTTTGATCGTTATAAGGATAATTGCAATATTTTCGGTTTTTGGTCTGGAAATTGTTTATTTTTGATTTTAGGCGTAAGCTGTATTAAGTGTTAAAGATGAATTATATGTAAAACCTCTTAATAATACACTTTCATGACAATTCTAAATTTGCAGGAAATGAAAGACGAGGACTAAGAGCGACCTTTTCTATATTTTGACTTACTAAGAAATTATAAGTAAGACGAGGAATTTAAGATTTTTTCGGGTTTTCTGATAAAATATTATTTTTAATGGCATTTATCACGGACGATTTTAAAAACCTTTTTAGTTATGTGGGTTGGTTTAGTTATAGAAGTTTCTGACTTGGTAGTATAATTCGCTAAATCGATAAGTTCTTGTATTGTTCTATAGGTAGAAAGAAAAACTTGTATTTTTGCAGTTTGGTCGTTGCTACCCGATGAGTAGACCAACTTTTTGTCAGTGAGAAACCATACCACCTTCTACTTATGGAAGTTCTCATTTTAGTAAGGGATTGTTAATCTTTACACAAGTAACTTGGGGCGGTATGTTGTACCATCACTTTGAATCGAAAAAAGTTGAACTCGAAAAAAGTAGAATCGAAAAAGTGAAAGTTGTTTCATTTTTGCTTTTCGAAAATGATACAACATACCGCCATTCGACTTTTTTCGAATTTTGTTTCGAAGTGATGGTACAACATACCGCCCTTGATGTTAAAAATGTGGGAGGGGAGTGAATTTTTCTACCTTTTGTGGAAGATATATTGTGAATCCTTGTGAATCCCTCTTTTTTTTCTATGACGGCGTAAAGATTGTATAAATGCCATTAAAAAAATATTTTGTTCCAAAAAGCCGAAAAAATCTTAAATAAATTATCACGGACGGTTTAAAAATACTTTTTAATTAGATGAGGAAGTTGAGTATAAGGAAACTGGCCAGAATGTCGAGCTCTGTTGAATTCGGATATGATGCACAATTTTCAAAGTCGAATATTAAGATTTATTCAACCAATCAATCGCGATCATGCATCTCAAAAGGTAATCCGAGATCAAACTACGATCTTCAATCAACCAATTGTTTTGTATGAACATTGAAGCTTATATCCAGCCGTCAATATCGGCATGGTTACTACATATGAATACTCGATAAAAAATATTAAAATTTGAGACCAATAGACCTTTATCAGATCCAGAATATTACCTCTCAGCAATTGTAGAGCAACCAAACAGCATGGATGTGAAACTTTTTTAAGATTTTGCTAGACGGCAAATTGCAGTCAAAGTCAGATTATACCTATATATACAAAATTCTGAACTCGGAAGGTTGGTTAAGGAATTATGTCCGGTATACTATAAAACCTCCTCCAAACTGCAGAAAAACCTGTCTGTATATTCTGAAACTCTTCAACATCTGAAGAAAAGTATCGAAAAATTTTGGCGATTTAGAGAAAAGAGCACTTCTCCTGTTTACCCAAAGCTTTGATGGCCGAAGAACAAAATTGTGTCAAGTTATTTAACGCAACTAATAAAATGGAATAAACCAAAATAAGATTATGCAACCACTACGAAGAATCAATTTTTGGTGAAGTTTTTTGATGAAGATATGAGAAGGACATATGTTAAATTTACAAAGGAATACTTTAAGCTAAATCATATGGAATTGATTCTGGAAGTGAGCTTAGTTTTTGATGCTGTGGCGAGACGTCTTAGCAAAGATTACTTTTAAATAACAATTTAACGGTCAGCCCGGCCCAACTGTGCAAGACAACTTTTTAGTATGATTTCGTAAACAACAACAGATTTAGATAAAAATTACCATTACCAGACCCTGTGGAGAGAAAATCGAGAAATGAAATTGTCTCAATACTGTTTAAAAACGGCAACCTACATACATCACCAGCAACGTTTTTAGCCACCGCCTTACTCCATTACCTTGCAGGTTAGTCCAAAGCGGTAAGGTAATCAGTGCATGGAAGGTATATTTGCTGAGACGAGGAATTACAAACAAATACTTTGGATAATCATTTGTTGGTACGGAAACAGTTGAAAGTGTTATCTCCAGTGAGGTTTGCAAGATGGCTATTTACAACCGATGAAGTGGAACTGCACGGATTTTCCGAAGCATCAGGGGATGCTTACTCAACTATTATTTACTCGCGGAATATTTCCCCTAATTGAGATGTTAAAACTAATCTAGTCATAGCCAAAATACAAGTAGCTCCCCTTAGGCCCCTCACAATACCAATATAAGCAGTCATATTATACTACTAAGTTTGTCCCCCCACGTTAATTTCAAATTGTATATGCTTTTACACTAAAATTTAATTTAGAACTAAAACAAGAAATAAACCTATTTTATTTTTTTATATTATTTTAAGTAAAAAAAAATTTATAATTTAACGATAAATTTTATTGTATTTTTACGTCCTTTCACTGTGACGTTCTAGTTAGAATGTAGTGAAATAAATCAGTGAAAACAAGTGATTTGGATCAGCCGGTCTTTAGTTGTGGGAAAGTCAACATACAGATTAACGAACTCATTTATACTGGGTACAACTTTTGTCGTATAAAATGTATAAAATGTTTAACTTTATTGTTTAAAAATATTATTTAATTTTGCTTTTTTTCCTATTTCCCAGACATAAGAAATGCAACACAATTTCACGAAAACCTAAGATTATGTCTCTAGAGATTTTAAGATGAACGAACTGCTCCAACGGATCCAACCATTCGTTCGCTGGTGAATACATTTGTTGAATTTGGGCTGTGGTATGCAAGTTCCCAAACAAAATTCAGGTAGCCCAAGGGCTTAACCCTTGCGCCCGCACATTGCTTTTGCAATACACTAGAGCAGTTTGAAATCTCGCTGAGACGGATAAACACTTTTTGAAAATTTAATGATGACCGACAAAGTGCATTTTTAGTTGAGTGGTTTCGTTTATAAACAAAACTGTTAATTTTAGTAATCAGATAATCCCAAAAGTCCGCCAAATTTCACCACACCCAATTTGTGTTACTGTTTCGTATCACATTACCGCCGAAAAAATTTTCGAGCTCTTTACGAGAATGATCAAGAAGCCAATCGAACAATAAATTCAGAACGTTATAGGGCTATGCTCCAAAATATTTTATTTGCGCAAATGCCTCGAAACAGCAATATTCAGAATGCAACATGATAATGCAACACGTTTACCAAGGGAGTTATTGAGGCAATATTTTTCAAATCGGATAATTTCCCAAAACGGCGAATTGAGACGTTTATGATCGCTAGATTTAACTGCCAACAAATTTTTCTTGTCAGGGTATCTCAAGGTAGATGTGTAAGCAAATAAGCCCTAAACCTCAATTAGTGGAAAATGTTCGTGAAGAAATTAGTCTTGTACCGCAAGATCCACTCCACAACGTTACGGAAAATGTCACAAAAAACAGATGTTTCCGTTCGAGAAAATGGTTCTCATTTAACTGATTTTGTTTTTCACACATATAAGTTAACATTCTAACATTTATCACGCGCATAAAACACGCCTACTCTTATTTCACAATTCCAGACAGATATTCCTGTAAGGTAATTGTACTCTTTTGGCACGTTGCAACACGCAAGTGGAAAATTTCCGGTATAACGTATTTTTGTTCTAATAAGCATTATAAGCATTTTCGTTATCATATAATATAATTTACCTTATGTATAAATTTAGAATAGGAATCTCATCATCGGCCTGAAAACTTGTGTGCCCTTAGAAATCACATATTTATTTTTTTTTAAACTCGATGTGTAGAAAATAAAATATTTTCCAACAACAATTATTTTTGGTTAATAAAAAAATGTTAACATTTTGTGACTACTCCATTCGCAAATTACACTTTTTTGCATCGTTCGGGTATGCTTTGTAACAATGCAAATCTCGTTGTATCCGCGACGCGTATCATTTTCTTTCCACATAAAACAAAATGGTTAATTGGTGATGAGATCATGAACCGTAAATTTACATGTTCAAAGTTGACGTTTATAAAAGGGTTAGTGAATTGTCCAAGGACGTTATTGGCAAGCATTATTGAATTTTCTGGCGATCAATCAATCGTATCGAACTGCACCGTCAGTACAAATTTTGACTTGAATTTTAAACTGTTTGCTACGTCGCAGATTGTGGTTTTTTGAATTATATGCCCATTTGTAAAAAAAATATAAGGCATAAAAAATTATTTTTGATTTTTACAATGCAAATATTACAAGCCTTAAATATTTGATCAGATCGACGCTTAAATCAGATTGAAAGTATCGTTTTTGGTGCCACATGGTTTCCGGTTTTCATTATTTCCAACATTATACTTAAGTGAATTTTCGCTTGGACATATTTTTGATGTTAGTAGGCAAAATGCATGAAGTTTTGACAGAAGGTGAATTAAACGTGTGTTCGAAAAACAAAGACGCTCAAGTCGAAAAAGTTAATTTTTCAGAAGAAATAAATCAAATTTTATTTTAAAATTTGAAAAAATCTTTGACAGTCATTCTAACCATAGTTTTGGTATAATAGCATGCAAATAACGATATTCAACTGAGTTTGCAATTATATAAAATATTTTATTATTTTTGGAGTTATTAGAAAAAATGAAAGTTGTGCGTTCATTAATAAATAATGTATGTTGTGAAAAATAAGGTATAAGTCATTTATGCCCATTTGTAAAATTTCATTACTTAAAAACACGGAAATTATACCGATTTGGTAGTTTTTATTATTCAATTTTTTCTATTTAATAAAAACCTAATTCATCATAATTGTTGAAAAAATTTATAAACAAAAAACAACAGTTAATTAAAAATTTATTTGAAAGCAAAAATAATCCTAATCTTTCATTGCAAGCCTCATTAAATCTAAATCATAATCAGGTGCGTTTACTGTAGGAAAATTGGGATCGATTACGGGTAATAATTATAAGTCCTGTTATGTCTTCGCTGATAGAAAACAATTTTTTATGTATGTGATACGTTTCGTACCGATATTTCTTGGTGCAAATTCATTTTACTATATTTAAACACTTCGTTTCTTTTTTAGTTTTTTCCACAAATTTATTATTATTTTTTTTTTTTTTTAACAATTCATGCCATTAACATGTTTTCGTCCACTTGGACATCATCAGATGGACTGAAGCAAAACAATTATAATTTTAACAATACATATAATACTAAATTATGTTATTTGTATAAGTGAATGTATAAACAGATATAAAATTGGTTTTATAACATTAAAAGCGTCTAAAAATAAAATAAAATTAAAGATTAAGTAACACTTATACAAATGCAAATATTATACTCAAAACATTTATAGTGTCCCGTATTATAATTAACCACATTCACAATTAAATTGATTGAGAAAATTGCACAAACATTAACCAAATCTCAATGACGGCTGGAGTAACGGAGAAGAAGATAAGTTGGTTTGGTCATTCAGTAACATGAAATTCCGGTCATTTTTGTGTTTATTTATTTCCAAACTTTCTAAAGCGTTAAGTCTGCGGCCTTTAGATTCAAAATGTAAAATGTTTATATCATTTATATTAAATTTATGTTGATTCGTCCTTAGGTGTAAAGAAAAGTTAGAATTAGAATTCACACTTTCATGTTCTTTACACCTGACGGAGAATGCGCGTCCCGTTTGGCCGATATAAATGGATTGGCAATCTTCACATCTTAGCTTATAAATTCCAGAACGTTTCAACGGATCAATTTTAGGTTTACTATTACTAAGGAAACCCCCGATTTTTAAATTGGAGTAGAATACTGGCCGACATTTTGATTTGTCCAATTTATGGGACAATTTACGACTTAATTCGCCAATAAAGGCCAATCTACAGAACTTCCTCTCATTAATTGCGTTTATTCGTGGATATACATGATCAATTACCAATTTTCTGTTTTTCTTCTTGATAATCGTATCTACCATTTGATCATCATATCCGTTGTTACGTGCTATTTGTTTTATTGTAATTAATTCGGTTTTATAATCTCTTTGGCTCATCGGGATGGACAACATACGATGGATCATCGAATGGAAAGCAGCCAATTTCTGACTTATTGGGTGGTTGGAACTTGAATGAATTACAGCATCACTGAATGTCGGTTTCCTATATACTTTGAAATTGTGTTCATTATTACTGTTATATATTTGTAAATCTAAAAAATTTATAGAATTATTATATTCAACCTCCAGAGTGAATTTTATATTGCTTTCTAAAGAATTTATATACTTGAGAAATATGGACAATTGCCGGTCCGTTCCTGACCATAAACAAATTATGTCATCAACATAGCGATACCAGTATATGTATTACATTGGCACATTTATTATTATTATTATTGCAGAATAACTTAGTTTCAAAATCGTTCATAAAAATATCAGCTAATAAAGGTGACAAAGGAGAGCCCATTGCCAATCTATCTTCTTTTTTATATATCTTGTCATCAAAAAGGAAATAATTTTGGTCCATGCATGTTATCATACTAGTTTCTAACTCTGTTTCGCAAATATTCGGGACAATACGACGATTTATCTTAAGGTAATATATAGTGAGTTAGCTATTAGATTACACCCGCTAGAGTTTGATATCATACTCTTAACCATATTTGAGATTATTCAAATAAAAATACATGCCATATATGAGATACAAAACAGAAAACTTATTAAATTGAGATCTACTCATAATCAAAACACTGCATACAACGAAATAACGGCATCCACACAGCCAGTTCTGTTTTATGAAAGGTTCATAGATTTGTCAAATACAAATTTCACAAATGATGAGAAAACTCTACTAAACAAAAGCTTAAAACATTGTCCGAAAGCTAGTATTAACCAACAAAGTGTAGAAAAGTTAGCGGTTGATCTAGAAATTGCACTTGGTAATGATGTTATTCAAAAACATGTTTGTGCTGACGTCATCAGAAGATCATTTCACAGTAACGGCGAACATAACGAAAATAAAGAATTACGAGTAATGAAAAATTTTAAACGCAAAATTACCGAACAACACCTTATCATTACAAAAGCAGACAAAGGAAACACCACGGTTATCCTACCAGCAAGTGACTACAAGCAAAAGGTTAATGAATTCTTGGATGCAGGAGAATTTTGTACTATTCGTAATGATCCTACACCAAGTTATCAACAAGCTATTAAAAAAATCATCAACAATACTAACTTATTTACTAATTTGAATTTATTTTCACTCATTAACATGAATCCCCTTCCTCCATTACTATATGGTTTGCCAAAGTTGCACAAGCAGAATATACCCATAAGACCGGTTGTCTCATACATAAACGCCCCTGCTTACAAAATTTCTAAATTTCTAGTACCAAAATTCTTATCGTTACCCCAATTTAAACCCAGGTACACGGTCACAAATTCTTACGATCTGATCGAGAAAGTTAGGGACGTAATTACACCACCTAAGGCTAAACTAGTATCATTCGACGTATGCAACCTTTTTACGAAAATTCCTATCAAAAAATGTAAGGAAATTTTGAAAGAGTTGATTTGGTCTTCACGTAATATGGATTTCTTAACAAAAACAGAGTTAGAAACTAGTATGATAACATGCATGGACCAAAATTATTTCCTTTTTGATGACAAGATATATAAAAAAGAAGATGGATTGGCAATGGGCTCTCCTTTGTCAGCTTTATTAGCTGATATTTTCATGAACGATTTTGAAACTAAGTTATTCTGCAATAATAATAATAATAAATGTGCCAATGTAATACATATACTGGTATCGCTATGTTGATGACATAATTTGTTTATGGTCAGGAACGGACCGGCAATTGTCCATATTTCTCAAGTATATAAATTCTTTAGAAAGCAATATAAAATTCACTCTGGAGGTTGAATATAATAATTCTATAAATTTTTTAGATTTACAAATATATAACAGTAATAATGAACACAATTTCAAAGTATATAGGAAACCGACATTCAGTGATGCTGTAATTCATTCAAGTTCCAACCACCCAATAAGTCAGAAATTGGCTGCTTTCCATTCGATGATCCATCGTATGTTGTCCATCCCGATGAGCCAAAGAGATTATAAAACCGAACTAATTACAATAAAACAAATAGCACGTAACAACGGGTTTGATGATCAAATGGTAGATACGATTATCAAGAAGAAAAACAGAAAATTGGTAATTGATCATGTATATCCACGAATAAACGAAATTAATGAGAGGAAGTTCTGTAGATTGGCCTTTATTGGCGAATTAAGTCGTAAATTGTCCCATAAATTGGACAAATCAAAATGTCGGCCAGTATTCTACTCCAATTTAAAAATCGGGGGTTTCCTTAGTAATAGTAAACCTAAAATTGATCCGTTGAAACGTTCTGGAATTTATAAGCTAAGATGTGAAGATTGCCAATCCATTTATATCGGCCAAACGGGACGCGCATTCTCCGTCAGGTGTAAAGAACATGAAAGTGTGAATTCTAATTCTAACTTTTCTTTACACCTAAGGACGAATCAACATAAATTTAATATAAATGATATAAACATTTTACATTTTGAATCTAAAGGCCGCAGACTTAACGCTTTAGAAAGTTTGGAAATAAATAAACACAAAAATGACCGGAATTTCATGTTACTGAATGACCAAACCAACTTATCTTCTTCTCCGTTACTCCAGCCGTCATTGAGATTTGGTTAATGTTTGTGCAATTTTCTCAATCAATTTAATTGTGAATGTGGTTAATTATAATACGGGACACTATAAATGTTTTGAGTATAATATTTACATTTGTATAAGTGTTACTTAATCTTTAATTTTATTTTATTTTTAGACGCTTTTAATGTTATAAAACCAATTTTATATCTGTTTATACATTCACTTATACAAATAACATAATTTAGTATTATATGTATTGTTAAAATTATAATTGTTTTGCTTCAGTCCATCTGATGATGTCCAAGTGGACGAAAACATGTTAATGGCATGAATTGTTAAAAAAAAAAAAATAATAATAAATTTGTGGAAAAAACTAAAAAAGAAACGAAGTGTTTAAATATAATTTTTTATATGCTTTGGCAAGATCACTAGGCTTCACTGAATTTATTCATCGAGGTGCCAAATTCAGGATTTTAAAACCCTCATTTTTATTAAACGATATTTTATACTTAAGTTTTGCGAAATCCTTGGTATACCTTAACCACCTTATTTCATTCTAGTGAATTGTATTGCCTTATGCATCTGCTTTTATCTTCAGCTTCGAATTTTAATTTGCTTCCAACAGTGCGTTTGAACTGGTACCAGTCCTTTAGTCCTTAATGTACGCTCAATAAGTTTTAAGTTTTTTAAATTTTTAAAATATACGACGCCATTTCGGTACCCCCACGATGGCCGATTACCTCATTCCACATATAACTGTATGGTTGGTTAGTTGCTCCTTCTATCATTTGTTGGAACTGATCCAGCACTAATGTACATTTTATTTACTATAGTTCTTATAAATTTTGGAAATTCTAAGACGGCCGAAAGGAAACAAATTTTACAAACGGTTAGATTAATTTCATCAATTTTCCGTAAGTACTGCTATCAAAATCGACGATTACAATTTAACATTGAAGTTTCTCGTATCTTTTGTCTTACAATTGCAGTTCCCTAATTCCCAATACTCATTAAATAGGTCCTTTTTTAACTAAATGATATTTGGTATTTGCATCGCCTTTTCTACAATTTTTAAATTGATTGCAAATACGTTTTATTCCAGAAATTCATTTTAATGTAATAACGATCCTAAATTTGGTTTTTTCTGCAACTCTTTACATTTAGATAATTTAACGCTCTTTCTTTTTGCAGTAGAGTTTCCAAATTTCACTCAATTTACCGAGCTATTTCAATCATTTCTGAAGCATATGAATTATCAGATGAACTGGTACTATGATTCTTTGGAACGTATTTTCGATCTGTATCGCTAAAGTCATCATAAGGTCCAGGTTCAGACGATACTTCGGATGTGTTCGGAAATGCTTCGTTGAGTTTTACCAACATGAATGTTTCTTGCATCGGGACTGTTAAACCTGAGTTTTGTTTCGTTTGGAACAACGGGGTTAAAAAACGCTAAACTAAGAAATGAAGGGCCAGAAAAAAAGACAAAGAAAAGAGAAAATTATTGATAAATATGATTAACTAGAACTGCTCAAAAACCTATTGAAGTCACTTCTAAATTTTGTTTTTCAAATCCAGTTTCCGCTGATATTTCATCTATTGAACTAGCCGGAAATGACGAGTTTTGGTTTTTAGTTATTGCCAAAGATTTATTCAAAAAATAAATGCAACAGTTATTTTTGTTGCACCCTGTATATATTTCTCGAATAAATTTAACGTATCTCCTCACTCCTCAGTAGCCTTCCATAACTTCCTTGCATTTTTTTTGTTTTCACGAATGGCTGTTTATTTACATATTCTAACAAGTATAATCAATTTTAAAGTGATATAGTAAGGTGATGCTAAGCATTTTGGTAACGTTACCACAAATATAACGTGATAGATGAATGTGGTTTTAGTTTAAAAGTTATACTGAATATCAGAGTATTTTGTTTTGTTTATTTTATCTTACAATTTATTCTTGTTTCATGATAACATATTGATTTTTATTCTATTAAAGTGTATCGCTTTACTCACTTCGATAAACATATTGTATACTCAAATATGTGGTAGTGATATTTAATCTTCATATAAATTTGTGTTACATTTAATACGTACCTGGGTTGGAAAAATAAACTATACAATTTTTTCTAAGTATTCGTATACATAATGCCGTATTCTGTAAGATACTGTTAAACTTTATTATAGCTTTACTCGCATCAATAATTTTACAATATCAATATAAAGTTTTTCCAATAATTTTATTGAGGATTATTTTTCATTTTGTTCGATACTATTTCCACAAAAACTAATAATGTATAATTTTTTCTGAAGATTTGTTTTCCTTTTAAAATTCACAGATAGTTTAAAATGTTGCCTATAAATGAAGAATTCACGCTCCGAGTATTTAATTTACTGGTAAATCAACTCTTAATTTATATAAAAACATTTCGTTGTAAACGATTTTTTTAAATTCCCAAGAAACACTGGTAACGTTACACACAAATTTATATTTCCACCATCTGCACTTAACACCCGCGCACGTCCAACAACAAAGTAATAATAATTAAAACTATATACAAACCGTATTTTATACAAATTAAGTAATTTTCCATTAAAAAAATAATAAAAATTTATAAACTGGAAAATTATCATAAAATTAATTAATTAAAATTAATGGATTGTTTCAATAATTAATAATAGATGAGAATTCTCTAGAAAAATTATTTTTAAATAAACAACAACGAACATTTTATTATTGCTGATGTAATGAATTTTCATTAATTTTCATCAATGAATCATCAGATTTTTATTAGTAAAGTGCTAGGTATAAAAATAAAACATGTTTTAGAGAAAATGTTTTAGGAAATCAGTTTAAGAAATTGACCCACTCTCTATGGTTGGTATCACATTTTACTTTGGAAAATACGATTAAGTATTTAAAATATTTTAATGTATACCAAATTTATGGATGTTGAACGCTTTATAATCTAAGAACTAGTATGCTCTTTGCATAAACAATGCTGAGCAAAAATTTTAGTGTATGTCACGCGCGAAGGAAGCCATAACAAACACATTTCTCAAAAGTTAGGTGCTGGGATAAAAAAAATGATAAAAACCCATTTTAGCTATCGAACACTCGAGAACTCAGAGCAGCGGTAATTCAGATTCAATCTGAACTTGCACAACACTTGGATCACGAAAAAAAATTCGAAGTTTTAGGTGAAAGCATACCAAATGCATTACCATGGATTCATGGTTGTGTGATATTTGAAAATAGATCAATGTGTCGTTTCTTCCTCTGGTTGTGCAATTTCATTATAAGTCGTGTGAGATAACGAGTCTGCGACGACATTGTCTTTACCATTCAACCGTCGGACATCCCTGGTAATAAAAGTTAAAATAACGGTTATTTAGCACTTTTTTATATTTTTATTGTTATAACTTAAGTTTTCGGAACCTTTTCGGTTCCATTCTCAAAAGTATATAAATCAATTTAACAAAAAAATATTTTCTATACAAAATTAAATCAATATCAAGGCTTACTAAAACCAAGCTATTTTCCTGTAGATATTGCTAGCTGCTAGAAAAAATATATTCTTTATTTTAGCTAGGCAACAAAAATTTATATCTACAGAAAAACACTTTACAAAATAAAATTTGACTTTAAAATCATTAATTGAAAATAATTGTGTCCATCTTAAATAGTATTTGAATTGTGTTAATAACCATTATTTTAACTTTTATACTAATAGGCTCATTAAATAATTTTAATCCATGGTAATTTCAGTTTTAAACTGAAATTCTCTGGTAAAATACTTTAAGTTGATGTTAATGGAGACTTCCCCGCCTTCGACGAAATATCTTTAATGTTGTACTACAAAATAAATCTCAAGTATCTCCTAGTAGAATGTATAATAACTTCATTCAAAAATCGAAAATTTTTCGTAAAGAGTCGCAGTAGCTCTCAACACTTATCATCGTATTGCTATAAAATTGAAGCAAGCTTATGTATTATAAATGGCACAAGACAATAGATAGTAATAGCGAATATTTGGAAAAAAAATCTTTGTACCAATCATATTTTCGATGAACAACAATTTGACCAAAATGCTGAGTTTCCACTTGCCCACTAATAATTGTTATTATCGGCAGTCTTTTATTGGACAACAACAAAAATGTTTGACAAAAACAAAATTTATACTCTGATTTAAATATAATTCAATATCAATCCCAATTTAAATTAATTTAAATAATAATTCGGTAATTATATATAACTAGCTGACCTGTGACTGAATAATCGGTCAAGTGAATACATTTTTTTGAATTTTTGGTTAAGAAATGATTAAGAAGATTTTTTAAAATGAAAATTTGATGCAGTTTTATCAAAAATAAAGTAAATTCATATACGCTATTAAATATTTAATAAGAAATGTACAAAAGGATAATAAAACATGAATTTACATTGCAATTTACATGCGTAGAATCTTTACAAAAAGAACATTCTTTGTTATGCGCCCGTCCCGATCAGCTGATTGATCGCTTGTCTCAACGATAAACACCTTGAGTCCGTCAAATAAGCCTCATCGTGAAAAGGCCACATACAACTGAATGGCGAACGGGAGCTGGACCGGAAATTGGAGCTGAGACATTTTAAATGAGAAGGTGCCTTCCGAGGGTGAGAGCTTAATGCGAGGGATGAGAACGTGCTCGCCTTTTGAGAAGCCAGTCAGAACCTCATATTTCAGACTGTAGCGGTTTATTTTTGCGACTCGCATGCGTGCTCCATTGAAAAGACCCTTGCTAGGGTTTAGATTCCTCATCAAAAAAATGATCGCGTTTACCTTTAGCGGGATGGCATGGTGCGGAAGTCCGAACCCTTCAATCTTGTTGAGAACCTCGACGGGTAGGCGGAGTTCCTCATTCATGTGGTAACTCTCAACTTTATCAACACTTAGTTTGACTTCTTATCCACCGGGAGGAGGTCAAGCACCTGCTGATTGATTAGCGCGCAATCATCATTCTTGGGTGCGATAATGGCGCACTCATCGATGGTTCCCTCGGCTAGTGTTGTGTTGATGTCAATATACACGAAATCGATCGTACTTTGAAAACTGGAGAAGCGCGCCGGAATTGTGATCGATTCGGTTCGAGCATTGCCGTTTCCAACAGAAAGCAAATATTGTGCAAACTCGTCCTCACCTTCATCGATTTGCATGTTCTTGGTGAGTGTAAACTTGTTTACCAATTACCAAAGCGGGTTCAATTTGATGGTCTATTCGTAAGTTCGCGCGCGTACCGCCTTTGGTACTACAGGCAAGCACTGTCGGAAGTCACCACACATGAGGATGACTTTTCCAGCAAATGGAACACCCTCTTCCGGCTTTCCTCTGCACAAATCTCGTAAGAGTCTTTCTATGATTATGAACGCTGCCCCTGGCATGATGTTGGTCTCATCTATCATGATGAATCGCGCGCTGTTCAACTTAGCAGCGTAGGAGGAGTTTGGGTTTATTGATGAAACTGACGACTCATCCATTGGAAACGGCAGTTTGAAAATGTTATGTAGCGTACGCTCACCTTCCATCAAGCTTACGGCGATTCCAGTGAAGGCGGAGCAAATGGAATCCAAGCCACGCTCCTTGGCAAATGCAATGAGTGATTGCAGTACAAATGTTTTGCCACACCCGCCGGGAGCGTCAACGTAACAAACCTTTGCAGACAGGGTTTCAGATTCGAGCGCGCTTCGAACCTCATTAATGACGCGCTTCTGGTCTTCATTTACACTTGCATACATGTTGTCGAAACGCGCCATTTCTAAATATTAAAATCTTGTAACGCACACCAGTTAAGCAACTAATGTACGTTAACAGAATATTGCTGTATAGGTTTCGAGCGGTCATTTTGATCCCGGCTAGGGCTCATCGTGTTGGGGTGGGGTTTTCGAAACATGCAGAAATCTGTATTATACCGCGTGATTATTCTAACAACTGAAAAAATACTTTAGGCATACATGATACTATATATGGTAGCCATTTCACACAGTTTTCTAGTCACTAATTATTCTTTAAGCACTATATTAGTTTTACACTATAGTTAATTTATATTGTTCACTTTATTCACTCAGAGAAAAAACGAAATTTAAAATTAAATATAAAATTTTTAATTCAAAAACACTGCTTCATCAGTAAGAAAGAGCAAAACATTATATAACTAAAACCACCTCTATTTAAATTGAAACGAAACCTTTTAAATATGAATCTATTATACCAAAAAAATAAATGTATTAGAAACGATTTAGTTTCAAATTATATCGCATTCAAACTAAAACTTAGATTTTTAAAATCATATACAATTCGTTTTGGTAATTTTTTTTTTTCAAAATATTTGTCAACATTGATCGAAACAACTGTTTCCTCAAAAATGTGCAAAACAAAAACAACATTACACAAATTTCAAACTTCTTAAGCCGGTGATATAATTCGCTAAATCATGTTCTTGTGTTATACTATAGGTAAAAACAAGATTGAGTTTTACAGTTTCGTCGTTGCAGCCTGATGAGAAGACTAACTTTTTATCAGTAGAAAAACAAACTGCCAAGAAAGAACTTGAGGAGGTTCTCATTTTGTAAGGGTTGTATATATTTTACATAATGACCCTGGGCTGGGGTTCAAAATGGAGGGGGAGTTAATTTTTTTCTTTTTGTGGTAGATATTTATTATAAGTACATGAAGAAACATTACTTCTTTGGTTTTTGATGACTTAAATAGGAGAGGAAATACATAATTTCCTACTTTTTTCAAACCGCATGTGAAAACGTACTTTATAGTATTGAACATATTTGAATTGAAATTTTCTCCATTTAGATTCATATGCGAACAACGTATTCATATCATCAATGTTGCATTTTAAATTTAAAAGAAAAGAACACACTATTAAAATTAAACTTTTAAATTATAAACCTCAGCAATACATTTCTATATGTTAACCGATTTAAAATAAAAATTAATATTTCTAATTTAAAGTTGATTGGTTTTTAAATCTATATTTCAATTAAAAAAAAAAACAAATACGATTTTAAAATGATCGTTTTCAAATCAAAATATTTCGTTGTTGCTTGTAAAACGTATATGAAATTTTTTAAAACGAAACGTTTTTTTTTATTTTTAAGTTGTTTTTTCTCTAAGTGTTTATTTATTTTTTTCTAGTATGTTAAGTAGTCCAATTATACACTTAGAATTAATTTTTATGCACTATATTTAGTTTATAAGTTTATAGTAGATCACTTTTCTGTGCTTTTACCAGAACATTTAATGTCTGGTTTACAGTCATACTTAAGTTAACTATATACATTAAAATATACATTATTAATTAAAAACACTATACTTATTAATTATTTTATTCGATTTTAATTAATTTCTAAACTTAAGCTTTCTTTACGCGACCGATTTTTATTATTTATCTTTAAATTAGTTTTAAATTAAATCACCACGCTAAATATGGCCTTACTCAACAAACTCTCAATTAATTATCCCCATTATGTTTTCTTGCCGTAATTTGCCAAAACCCAAAATTAAAAATCATCATTTATCTTGCTAAACAACATCATAAAATTGTACATCATCCGCGCCAAAAAAATAACAATGAGTTAGTATACTGCATCGAGGAGAATGCAATGTTTACACTTTGACTGTAATGGTCGGAAAAAACCAACGTGATGAATATGACGGAAATTTTACTTGTGCATGACGGCACAATCTCAAACGGGAAAAGCACACAATTGCCGATGCGCGCCAATGCACTTTAATCTAAATATTTAATAAGAAATGTACCCGCTGTATTTGTGTGTTATTTTCATTTGTATATGAATTTTTGACGTTTTCCAAAACAAATCTCGTATTAACAACATAACCAAAACTAATGTACTTATATGTAGACTATATAGTCGATTTACCACCACACAAAAAGCAGAAACAAGTCACGCTATTTCAAGCATGCAATTAAGAGCTTAATAAATTATCCGGTTACGAAATATACTGGGACACAAATCAACCGCATATCGGGACGAAACTTGCCACTTAACCTTTTCTCATAAATTAAGAGATCCCATAACCTGGCCTGAAATCGGATGGAAACGATTATTCCAAACTTTTCATAGACATTATGTTTGTGTAAGTCAATCTTCACTCGCAAAATTTTGTCTTGACAAAATTGTATTTTTACACTCACAACTATTAACACCAAAATATATGTATGTATGTAAATCATTTTATGTTCTCTGTTTTGTTCTGTATTGTCGCGGTGTAATGACGGTTCAATACAAACATATTTTTTTCATGACATTCTGGCGTCGTGATTAATTTATAAGAGGTACAGTATAGGAAAAACGTTTCTTGGTTTTTACACCTATTTCCCGTGCATGTTCCTTAATAAAACATATATTCTGCACATATATGAAAAAATATTTTTCACCTGTGGGTCTATTCTGTCTTTCCCTGGGAATTAGGAATTGGGAATTAGGAAAAAATAAATCTTTTGTAGCACTTTTTCCCAATTTTTTTCCCAATTATCCAAAAGTGTATTCTGGCAATAAATTTTTGAGGAAAATGAAATTTAGTTTAAGTGTCGGTCACCCACGGTGTTTTAAAACTTATTTTAAAGTTGTCAAAAATTATTAATCACATTTTCGATATTTTGTTTTGTTATAAAATATAAGATCGCATAAGTTTGAGATTTTTGAATGACGACGATTTCGAAGGAAAACAGTTTATTCGTTTGCTGCGAAACCAATTACGGGACGCGTCGATCCATTTGATATAAAAGAAAGTGAGTTTGTATGATTAAACAGACTCAAACAAGAATTAGTGTTTATCTTATGTAAAACAAAAAATCCCGTAATGACCAAATGCATATACAAATATTAGTAATAAAAATCTGGTTTAAACCATTTTTTATTGGTTTGATTTTTATTATTTGGCTACCACATTACATTAATCGTGATACATTACTTATCATATTATCCGTAACATTACCCATAGTTGTTGTTGTTGTATTTTCTTTTTGCTTATTTATATGTAATTGAAGAAATCAGCCGCTACAATCTTTTAATAATTATCTCTATGTGTTTTCCAAATGATTATGTACAGTCAAATGCATTCTAATTCGGTTTTTTATTTATTTGATTAGAGTTATAAATACAACGTACGCCGTTGTAATCAATTTAAATAATCTTTCCCCGTGGTATTACATTATTCCTAAAAAAAAAATTGGGAAAAATATTTGTAAATACTGCAATAAATAGGAAAAAAATATTCCTAAAAAAATATTTTCCTTGTCGCTAGAATACATTTTTAAGGAAATAATTCTTAACTGCAACAATACTGTCAATTCTTTTCATTTCCAGATTCCCAGGGAAAGACAGAATAGACCCATTGATATATGTTTCATTAAGATACGCGCACGGGAAATAGGTTAAAAAGGGAGCACAATCTAAAAATTAGGCGTATTATATATAAGATCTTCAAGTCCTTCTTAAATACAATACACGGGAAAAAAATAAGCTTACTATCTTAAAGAAAACTTTCTCTATATTTAATAAAAAATATTTTTGCTTACTTTAAAAACCAAATTTCATGCCCATACCAGTTTTTCTAGTTATAAAAATGGTTTTCTTACGAAGAGAATTATTTCTTAACGGAAATTTTAACATTAAATTCCATCTTGAAATTTATTTTTCTGGTATTTATCGTTGCTATAAATTCTTTACAATAAGAGAAAAAATTTAGTTTGAAGAGAAATACTTTTAATTTCATCTTACATTTTCTTAAAACAAGAAATTTTTATATTTTCTTAAAACAAAAACATAAATTTTATTAAAATACAACATTTTAAAATTGAAAACGTTTCTTGATAATAAAAAAGTAATTTCTTTCTGGTAAACAAATGAATTCTAGGAACTACAAAAAAATTATCTTGATTGAAGAAATAATAAATTTCCAGTCATTCTATGTTTTCTTTAATCAAGATAAAAATTTCAAAAATTTCAAATCCAATTTACTATGTTATTTCGAGAAAAGTTTTTCTTATCACAAAAAAGTAATTTTTTAAACTTCAACATAATATTTCTTGGTTTAATATGTATGTCTCAAGCTGAGAGAATACTTCTAATTATAGAAAAGGATTTTTTAATATACACTCTATATTTTTAAATCAAGAAAACGAGTGAAACATTTGAGAAATATATATGAAATAAGTAACATTCATTATCTCGGGAACAGTTTAATAGAAACAAACTGTGTTTTTGTGATTGTCAAATTAAATATTTTCAAGTGGTTTTGAAAAATAAGTAAAGTGAAGCTAAGTAGTTATATGTAAGTTATATTTGTATTACACATATTTCTAATTTATATCAACAAGTGATCGCTATATTTTGTGTGTTTTGTGTAAGTTGTTTGTGCATAATGATTTTATAGTTTTATTTTATTTTTTTAGTTAGAGAAATTGTTGACGAAAATGCTAAATTTAAATGGCAATAATAACTGGTTCTGTTAATTCATCGTTGTCTGAGTGTATCAGGGCACATCATCAATCAGCTCCATCAAGTGGTCAAATATCATCAGCAGAATTTGTTAGAACTGTCCAACTAGATAAAGTAACGCTACTAATGATTTTGATTTTATTTCACAGAACTTTGAGCAGTTTCTCGCCTCAACCAAAGGGTTTTAAATCTTAACCACAGCTCAACGAAAGTACCCTCAATCTACTAGTATCTATCGCAAATCTACTAGTATCTACAGTTGTGGATATATTGGTCGAAGACCCTGTATCGGCTGATTTATTTAATACAATTGCTGGTGATATCAAGCATTTTTTCCTGGAGAAAGAAAGGTAACTAAGAATGAGCTATATATAAAAATGATTTTTAATTATTTTCTTTTTTTTCGGAAATTAAATTATAGAGGGGGTGAAAAGCTAGCATGATTATACAACAAGCAAAAAAACCACTAATGTATGCTCTAGAAGATCGGCTATTTGAAAAATAAATTTAAAAATTGGAATCTTTCTGGAAAAAATGATTTATTTACTGCAAAAGTTACAACTACGAGTATAAACAAAAAGCTAATGTTTAGTCTGGAATATTTTTAAAACCTACTTTGTATTTTTATCAACCGTAATAATTTTTTCAAAACTTGCCGAGTGAAAGCTATCAAAATAATCAACTTTCATTATTGTTGATCTCGATATTGTAAAAACTAGTTGTAAAGTGTTCTTACAACCTTTAATTTTTCATAAACTTCCCAACGGATCAAAAATATTGAAGCAAATTATGTCTTCTATTTAATTATATTTTTATTTTATTAGTGTAATTTGTATGATATAGCTAATTAATATTAAATTGAATCTTTATATTTTTATAATAAAATAAAATAAAAAATATATAATAAATTTCTACCGTTATTATTTTTGAAATTATATTAAATGTTGCTCTAATAAACAGGAAAATTAGCTACAAACAAAAAATACTACTACAGCTTTCAAGAAGTTACTTTCTGCAATCTATAAATTCAAAAGCTTTTCCAAGAAGGGCGTTTGAAGTATTTAAGCAATTCTTTCTCTACAACTGATAAATGGGTTCTTCTACCAAGGAAAAAAATGATTTCTGACAGAAAATACATTTTAGTTATTAGAAAATGACTCTTAACTAAAGAAATGTAGATCATTATAGATAATTATATGTAATATTTCTTAATACAAGCCTCAATTTATTACATTTTGAGATACGGTTACCATAAATCAAAAATTTGTTATCTTTAACGAAGAAATAGATAAAGGGTTATCTAATTTGAGGTTGATAAAGTAAACTTAAAAAAAACACACAAAATATTCGGAATGTATTGTAATTTTTATTTCATTTTACAGATTGATCCTTGCCATTTTTAGTTAAACAAGATATCATGCAAATGTCCTCCACGGGACTTCTTACAGGCCTTGATTTTTTTGAGGTAATTTTCAATGACTTTTCAGCACATTTCGGGCGGTATCTCGGCCATTACCTTACGAATATTAGTTTTCAATTCGTCAAGAGTTTGAGGATTGTTTGCGTAAACACGATCTTTCGCGTAGCCCCACAAAAAGAAATCCAAAGGCGTTAAATCACAGGATCTTGGAGGCCAATTGACATCAGCCAATCGCGAAATCAAACGTCCAGGAAATTTCTCTTGCAAAAGATCTCGATTTGCTCGTGTTACGTGACTGGTTGCTCCATCCTGCTGGAACCACATATCGTCAAGATCATAATCTTCGATTTTCGTACAAAAATAATCAGTTAACATGCGGCCATAGCGCTCAGAATTGATGGTAACGGTTCGTCCATGGTTGTTCTCAAAAAAATACGGCCCAATCACACCACCAGACCACAATGCGCACCAAACAGTGACTTTTTCCGGGTGTAATGGCTTCTCTACAATCAATTGTGGATTTTCTGAGCCCCAAATTCTACAGTTTTGCTTATTAACGTATCCACCAAGCGAAAAATGAGCTTTATCACTGAAGAAAATTTTGTTCGAAAAATCAGCATCGACGGCCTGTTTTTCCAACACCCAATTTGGGTATGTTCTTCGTTGTCCATGGTTCCATATTCTTAAATGGCAGAATGTCAACTAAATAAATGATAGCGTACTTGACGTTTATCTTTAACAGATGTCGGTATACAGATTTCTACTTTATCAACCTCGAATTGGATAACCCGTATTATAAATTAGGAAAAGCGATTTTCTCTACAAAATAACATTTCCTTACTTTAAGAAATTAAATTTCTTTCAACAACAAAAAATATATTATTTTAATATTTAAATAAAAACATCAAATGAAGAAATTGGAAGTTTGCATTATGAAAAAGTTATCTTAGCTGAAAATCAAGTGCTCATTTTTCTTGAATCATTCAGTTTTTTCTTCGTTGTAACCAGTTTTTTTTGCGTGATTTGTTATTATCGGCGATGTTTTATTTGACAACAATAACAATGTTTAACAAAAACAAAATTTATACTCTTGTTAAAATATAATTCAATAACAATCCCAATTTGAAGTAGTTTAAATATTAATTCAGTAATTATGTATAGTTCCAGTCCCAATAAATACATTATTAGTTATTAACGGCCATATTTATTTTGACAACAACAACAATGTTTGATAAAAACAAAATTTATACTCTTGTTTAAATATAATTCAATATAAATCCCAATTTAAAGTAATTGAAATATCAATTCAGTAAATATATATAGTCTTCAAGTCCTTCTTATATACTTTATTTGTTAATATCGGCCATGTTCAATTTGACAACAACAACAATGTCTGACAAAAACAAAATTCATATTCTTGTTAAAATATAATTCGTTGTCAAGCACAATTAAAAGTAATTTAATTATTAATTCAGTAATTATATATTGTCTTCAAGTCCTTCTTAATACATTATTTGTTATAACCGGCCATGTTTTATTTGACAACAACAACAATGTTTGACAACAACAACAATGTTTGACAAAAACAACATTTATACTCTGATTTAAATATAGTTCATCATGTCAATCCCAAATTGAAGTAATTTGAATGATCATTTTGTAATTCTATATAGTCTTCAATTTTTTCTAAATTTGACAACAACAACAATGTTTGACAAAAACTAAATTTATACCCTGATTTAATAATAATTCAATAACAATCCCAATTTAACGCAATTTAAATAATAATTCAGTAATTATATATAATCTTCAAGTCTTTCTGTAATACAATATTTGTTATTATCGGCCATGAATATTTTGACTACAATAACAATGTTTGGCAAAACAAAATTTGTTTTCTGTGCCAGCAGTGTGATTTAATACTTGAGCCTGGAATAGATATTAAAAATATCGAGGCCCTATTAATAAAGCAAGTGTCTAATTTTTTATTGGTATGAACTCCAATATTACGTCACAATTTTCTTTCAGTATGGGACTATGGGAGGGAGCCTATTGGGGTTGACAAAAAATTGGATTACGATTTCACTTCTAGAAGTCACTAGAACTTAAACCAATTCGATATAATTTAATCGAATCACGTTCCAATTGCTATCTGCAATAATGCAATTACCCAAATGAGTATAATTTTCAATCACAAGCAATTTTTCATCACTATATCCATACATATTATAATGCAATAAAACTATTAAATATAATTAAAATGTACAAAATGCTCTAAAATTAATTAATTCAAAATATAATAAAAATTATGTTTGTAACAATAAAACACTACAACAAAAACCGTTACAATAAATTTTAATTAATTTTCCACGCCTATATAAATAATTTTTTTTGTTCGTTTAGTTTTTGGATAATTAAATTACGCTCGCCATTCGGTTATGGTTTTTTTGGCAACAGTTTTTATGTATGTGCCAAATAATTTTAGAATTTATTGGAGTTTAGATAATTAGATAATTAAATAATAATTTTGTTTTTATTTTTGTTTGTTATGGCTAAAGGCTATACGTTTCATTGCGCGGCTATTATTTTTATAGCTTTTATGTAAATTGTACCCAAATGGTCGAATGTCGAATTTATTAAAGCTCCATTTTATTCTAAATGTTTGTGTTTTCTCTCAAAGCATTCATAATTGTGTTACAAAATATACAACATGTAAGTTATATATGTAGTTTTTCCAGTACAGCAGGATAAAATAGTTTTGTAAACTATAGCAATAGAAAAAATATTTATATATTGTGATGGTATCTGTCAAACTGTGCAATAAAATAAATTTTTCAGGAAAACTCGTCGCATTGACTTTTCCATATACATACCAGTTTTAACAATAATTTTTTGTATAAATAAATAAAATTTCAACATAAAAACAATAATTTCGTTTTGTTTAACCGGACAGCCGATAATAGTGCGCAGCAATACAAATAATAAAAATAAATAAACAATAAAAATGAAATTATTGAATGTGTACTCGTTATAGTGAAAAAAATTGTTCAAATCGCTTGAATAAACTTTGTGCAATTTTAAAGTTCGTGCAAAAATAAAATAAAATAAAATCGCATGCAGCGAATTTATATGGAAAATACACAAACTCTTTTTGATTTGGTGAGCGTTGTTGTTGTCAGATTTTTCATCTGAAATTTGTTAAAAATTATTGACCCATTAAAATTATAATCAAATATATTGAAAAAATTTGTAAATAATAAAGTAATATTTTTTGTTATAATGTTTTTGTTCAATAATTTTTTTTATATCGGTTTATGATTTTTACGTCATTTTATTGTTCCATAACATTTTTGGTTGGCAGTTTTCGTAATTTCTATATTGTAGTACGACAAACTTAAACCCATACATTTATTTCTATATGTTAAGGTAAAGTATAATTAGCATTATAGGCTGTGCATATGAAATAAAATTAATAATCATTAAATTAACATTAATTGTTTTCAGGTATTTAGTTTTTTAGGAAAACTTAAATCCATAATAAAGTTATTCACCATATTGTGTGCCACTTGCTCAAAAATTGAATTTATATTGAAATTTGGAAATGGAAATTTTTTAATTAATTATTTGTTATATTGATTTACATGCTTAGGCATCACCGTCAGTAATATTTAGTTTCAAACAAATACTGCGACTATTGATAAAACTAAAATTAAATTTGCAAATTTGAATAAAATTTTACTCTTTTGTGTTTTACGCCATCTATTAATAGCTGTCACGAACTAATATTAAATTTTGTTTAGTTCGTTTTTCAGTCAAAAAATTTAAGACACGTTAATTTTTGGCTAAATACATTTTTTTCTGAAAACGGTAGACAATTTGAAAAATATATGTTTTACTGACATACTGTTTTTTGGCCTAACTAAAAAAATGTTACGTTAATTTAATTTAACAGCATAGTTACAGTTGATACATTTCTTGCTTAAATATTTTGAGCTAACTAAATGTGACCGAGGCACATTCGCAATAAAACTGAATTGGATAATGAAAATGGAAGCTAAATTAAACCAGGCATATAGTTACATTATTTTCATCACCGCAACTGATGGACTCCGTTTCAGTGGTTGTCTATTATCTTAGCGACCTCCAAATACCTGTTCTTGTCCGTAGTCCGTACAATTGTTTCAACTTAGAGCGGTAGATACATTTTTGCCCAACTCCTTGTAATATTTTAATTTGATTTTTTTACAGATTAAGGAAAATCATACAAATTAAATGTAGCATCTTTAATCACCCCATTTACTCTGTAATTTTGCTTTCAACCTCAGTTGCTTTTGTTAGAATGGGTGATGTGTCCTCGTTTGTGAATATTGAGGTGCGTACGCCTGATAATTCAGATTTGCAGCTAGGCAATAGTAATAAGAAGGGGCAAATGGCAATGTTTGTACAACACAAGAAATTCTAAAGTCGTTTCAAGACACTTTGACAACAGGAATCTCTGATATATATTTTAATACATTTCAATTCGATTCTAGTTAAACCTTTAAACTTTCGAAATTATTTATTTTGACGATAGCTGTAGTACTCACAAAAACTTAAAAATTGTTGGACCTAAACTGTTCTTCAATATGGGAAAAACGTCAAAGTGATGATTTAAAATGTAAACTTTTCGCGTATTGTACTGAAAGCATGTGACGATTACCGTAACTTATACGTATACATAGAACTATACTCACCAAAAGGTCCCTCAACAATATCTTAGGCCTTTGGTCATCGAGCTGCAACCCGATTTTTTTTATTTCTCATTATTTGTTCGCCGTTTAACCGTAATAAGTGACCAAATGATAAAAACTAACGACCAGTTTTGACCAAACGAATTCAAACATAGTTTTTGACAAATCCTTTAGATATGGTGCAAAAAAGCGGAGCCAGGTAAATCATCTAAAATCGGATTGCAAAATTAGGAGTCGATAAGCAGGACACAATTTATTGAATTGTGGGACAAACGCAACGTTTGGAAATATTTCATAAACCATACTCCATTTAGAAAGATATGACGAACACTTCAAAACAATATTTAAATTTTACACGACACTCAGTGTGATTTTATTCATTATTGCGCTGAAATATTTGCAGCAGAATAATACTGATTTATTTTGGAAGAGTTTGTTTAAAAAATGAACTACATCGGTTTGATATTTAGCTATCCCGAACTGCAAATTTGACTGCGGAAAAAATGTAAAAGCTCGCAGTCAAATGATTTATAATGTTGAATAAAATCGAATGCATCACCGATGGACTAGTTCAGGTCAGCGTAGGAGACGGTCGATATACAAACGAATAATTCATGTACTTTATTATATATAACAGAAAATAAAATAAAAATTGTACGAAAATTGAATTTTTAATATTATTTCCTAGGCTGTTGATGTTCACATTGTCGACATTAGTGAAACAAAAAAAATCGCTCTGTAATCTACACTGGGTCAGCATTGCGAAATTTACCTCGTCAATGACTGGGAGTATAGTATTGTAATTAAAATTGAAATCAAGAAACATCGGGTTTTGCCGAATCAACCAGGGTTATACGCTTTTTGAGAGGAATTCAAACTATCAAAAAAAAAAATGAGGAATGTAAATGTTGAGGCAAACACTCAACTATCTTTTACGAAAAATGTACATAACTCTCGAATACACCACATTTAATTTCGTGAACAGCACTCTACGACACCCTAGGTACATAGAATTTACTCTCATGTGAAACACAACCTGTCGAAACGGAAATCAACTGGAATGGTACTGCTTGATCTTGAACACGCTTTTGACACGGTCTGGATAGATGGTCTACTATCTAAAATGGTCACACTAAAATTTCCATTCTATTTAACAAAAATAGTAAACTCTTACCTCAGTAATCGGCAATTTTATGTTACTGTGTCTGGGGTCAATTCGTTTCACCATGATATTCTTGCTGGCGTTCCTCAAGGTGGAGTTTTAAGTCCATTATTGAATATATTTATCAACGATATCCCAAAAATTGATTCATTTCAATTAGCTTTACATGCTGATAACGCAGCAATATTCACATCAGACAAATTTCCCGAACCAAAAATTGCTCGATTAAATAACTATTTAGATTTGCTATTAGCGTTTTCTAATGATTGGAAACTTAAAATAAACACGCTGAAATGCGAAGCTATCTACTTCGCAAGATGTAGATGTGCTCGCCGATACAGCACGACACTTTTACACCAAGTTTTAAATATGAAGAGAATAGCTGACTATGCAATACATGTCAATAATAAATACTTTTACAAACCAAGTTTCATATATAATCAACTGTTAACCAACTTAGCTGTATAGATCTGCAAGTAAGCAACTAGTTGCTATAAAAATATTTATATTAGAGCTAGGACTTAGGTTAAGTGGTCAGGAGTATTGTATAAATATAAAGAAAAACTAGAAAATTGTAAATAAATCTATTTTTTTCTCAAAGTTAAGAATATCTGTTGTAAAGCTTGCCAGTAGCTGAATTCAGGACAAATTTTTTTTACCTATGTAATTAAAATCTAAGTTATATGAAGGACCAATAAAAAAAATAAGAAAAAAAAATGAACCTACCAGATGTGTGATAAAATTTGTCTGGTATAATCAAAAATCGTTAATCATGCTAAAAATTCAGAATATCAACAAGGTCAACCCTTATTAAAAAATTTCATCTTCATTGCAAAATTTGATAAAGCTCTTACGAAAGCCACTACTTCAGGTATATACAGATGTTCACCATATTTCACATTGGCCGTTCAATTTATGTAAAAGTTTTAGTATACATTTTTATTTTAAATATTCAATCCTTCTGCAAGTCGATTCTGGTTTTTCCTATAGAAAAGGAATTAGGAAAAATATTTTCATAGTATTTTTGTCAAAAGTATTATTTTCTGGCCTGCTGAGAAGTCATGTTTGATCTAAAATTTTATAATTTAGGAATTATTTTTTCCGTATCGAAATTCGATAGGAAAAATATTCCAATTTAATTTAGTTTTTGAAAAAAATTTACACTAACTATTTACCATAGTATGTCAAAAAAAAAAAATTGTTTTCTAACTAAAAAATTCCTTTTCCTATAGGAAAAAACCAGAATTGAGCTGCTGGTCTGTGAAATAAAGTTTTTATATTAATACTGGTCATTTCCGATAAAATTTAAAATATGTCTGAAATAATTGTGTTAAAAATGTAGTTAGCTTCGATGGAAAGTGCTTCCGTCAAGTGTCAACCGGATTGACTGATTTGACCAAAAATCATTGATGTCTTACGATTTATAAAAAAAGCTTCAGAATTCAGTTTTATTCCGATCAGTCAATCCATCTGAGCAGTAGAGAGGGCACGGGTATTTATTCAAAAATGTCGGGTCAAAACTTAACAACATTACTACATACAAAAAGTCGGTTTTTTTTTGCACAAATCGAAATCACGGCTAAAATTTTGAAAAATTGATCTGAACCGATATTGTTTAATTTATCATCTATCATTCAATTTACTGTCCAATTTAATTTAGAATCTTTTGGTGCATTAAAAAAAGTATTAAAAAAAACGAAAAAGATCAAATAGAAAGAGCCACACACGGTGGACCGATTTTGGCCAAATATCACTGAGAGCGCTAAATTAATAAAAGCTTAATTTTAGGTTTCAGTGGTTGACACTTTTGGCCCACTGTGATACCATTCATTCACGCCACATCATTAACCCCTTCACCTACTCATACAGTATACCACCTGCACACTGCAAGCTCCATGTCAACCTGTACATTGGCATGGACGGTGGGTCGGCGTTGAACTCTGCACTCCATCAGAGGGTCTTAGTTGTGTTTATCACCGATTGTAAACAATGATGAAAATTCAATTTGCATCTAGCCTCTGATGGGATTCGAACCCAGTACCTCCCGGTCCAAATGCCGAAGCTTTAACCACTGCACCACTTGTCCGGCCAAAAGCTTAATTATGAAATTATAAAATTTCATTCCGATAATTATAGGCTGTAGTGGAACCGAATTTGTGTACCTAGCTTTAACAATATTTTGAAAAGTTAGAAAGCGTTGAAGCTTAATTTACAGTAAAAGCCCTTAATTTAGAGTAAAAGCCTAAGGATAATGTTCAACTCGATCAATTAATCTGTCTGGGCTGTACATGACCGAACTTTTTTTGAAAAGGGTTTTCTCAGTAATCGTCATACCCGGTTAAATTTTCGAAAAATTCATTGCGCCAATATTGTTGAAATTAAATTATATTTTCGAATGGGTTAGTTTATAATCGTTTTTCTCGTAAATGCTATACTTTTAGAGATATTTGAAGAGAACCAAAAAGCTCATATGGAAGCTGCCACTTCCGGTTGGCCTTTTTAGTCAAAATCACTGGAAATACTTAACCTAATTTATGAATAAGCTTTTTTATGAAGTTTCATTTCGATCAGTTAAACCGTTTGAGCTGAAGAGAGGACGCAGCTATTAAGCATATACCCACACTTGAACACACATAGTTTTTTTTTAAAAGTACACTTGCGATATAGCAAATATTAAATCAAAAATGTTGAGGTGAACATTTTTCATGATAACTATACTTTAATAAAACATGTGTTATAAGTTAGGTTTAGGTGATTGAGTAAAATATTCTAAAAGACAAAGGGTGTTTCTTTTGTTTTGACGGAATCTTTAGTAGAAAGAAATGCAGCACTTTTCGTTTTTAAAAATTTTGTTGAAAACACAGTTCGGTATATAATTTTAACATCATAACTTAATTCTAAATCCATAAAGGTTTTACATTTACGTAGTAAAATATATATAGTATCATGAAAAATGTTTGCAACAATATGTTTCAAAAACAGTTTTCCAAAATTTATTCGGTAATGCCGATTTTTGGCAAAAGCCGTTATCAAAATAAATTCGTACTCCGTACAACACACAGATGGACGAATTGTTCGGGATGAAACTTAATTTCATACTTTTTTCACACATTGGGAGATCTCGGTGAATTTTTGCCCAAAATCGAACCACTAAAAGAAACATCTTCGATAGGAGCTTTTCCTTGTTCCGCTGAAAGTAACAGCTTCAATATGTTATTATTCGTTTTATGCGTGTAATTTGAGGAGCATATCATTTATAAGATGCAAACAAATTTGGTCCCTGTACAGCCCATATGGATTGATTGATCGTGGTAAATCTTTATGCTTAACATTTCTAGCAGGTTTTATTGGAGCTTTTACTGTTTTCCACTGCAAGTGACAGCTTCAATAGGAGCTTTTCCTTTTTTGTGTTTTGTATGTATTTATTAGAGTTTTTCATTTACTTAGCAAACAAAGCAACAATACCGGTTTAAGTCGATTTCAAATTTTATGCGGAAATTACGATTTTGTCAGAAAAATGAATTTAATAAAAATTTTGTCGAAACGAATTGATTGATCGAAATGAAATTTCATACTTTAGCTTTTATCATAAATTGAGAGATTCCAGTGATTCTAGGCCGGTGATTCCGGGAATCCGTCTACTGAAACTAACCGTAGAATAGAAGTTTTTTGTTAACATTTCGAATATTATACGACATTTCCGAAGTAACAATTAAAAAAATAGATTGTAAATTAAATTTTAAACAAAATTAGTTCAGATCACATTTTAAATTTTACCGAAAATTACGAATATAGCATAATGTTTAATGTCGAGTTTCGTGTATCAGTTATATAGAAAATTTTGTGGCTGCTTTGAAAGATATTGTAATTTTTTATTGAATTCCAAATAGCACGTTTTTCTCTCGTAAACTCCAGATTTAAGGCCACCTTAACATTGATAGTTATTGCTATGCATGGAAACATCTCAAGATCATATGATTGTCAAATTTTACATTGACAGTATTATCTACGCTAGGGCCGTGTTTCTCATGCAATACATCAATTTTTTAGAAAATTTATTTGGTGATGAAAACTAAAAACAATTCAGTTCTCAACTCATGAAGACGGATTAACTTTGCTCTTATCGTTAACATTTTATTATCTAAACCATTTTATTTGTATCATTTTCCGGAAAAGAATTCTCTCGTAAATCTTTAAAAATTTATTGCCTTATGCGTTTTCGAAGAATAATTCTTCTAACAATTTTCTGCATTATTTCCTAAATTGTTAAAGTTTGAGCAAAGTTCTTCTGGAATGTTTTGTCCTTTTTGTGTGTGTTTGGAATTTTTTGCAAGTTGCGTATTTTGAGATCAATAGAAATGGCTCGTATAACACTTAAAATTTTAACTTGAATATAAGAAAACATTGGCCTTTTACATGTATGTACATTATAAATAATGAATAAAAAATATCGACCCTGACAAAAATGACTACAAAAGGTTGTCTGTGGATTACCGGAAGACAAAAATAATACTGCATTATGATTATACTTTCCGCATATCCTACACTTGTTCCTAATGCTTAGTAGGTAGCTCATGTAATTTCAATTTTATTTTAGTCACTATTTTATTTTATTTATTTTGCTAGTAGTGTAGATATACTGTCGATAATGTACTAAAATTTTGAACCTCGAGATTTTTGTGGATTTACCATTACATAAATTTTTCTAGCTGGCTTAGTCAAAACTCGATGTGTATGTCATAAACAGGATGGAACTATTATGATTTTAAACATGTATAAAAATAGTTTTCCGCTTACGGTATCGTCTATCGCAGAAATTGTATAGCTACGGGTTCGCAGCTATCAAAAATAGCAAAATTTCCAATTAAGAAAAAAGAGTTAATTAAGATTTTTTTATCTATTGTTTGAAAATATTATTTGTACCTAACATTGATCAAAAACGTTCTTACCTATTGAAATTAATGAAAAATATCTATAGAAATTTTCTTACCAGATTATATGCCGTTTACCACACAGATAAAATAAGTATTTTTAAAAATGATTCAGTTCGAATACCACACCGAATTAATACACTGAAAAAATTCAAAATATTGACAACTAAATCCCGTTCATTACACACATAGAATTTTGACGGAGCTGTTCATATAAACCATTTATGTTTGAATTTCAATTGAAGACAAATTCAGTAGATTTTTTTTTATATATTTAATATTATAAATTAGTTTTCGCATGTATTTTCACAATCATATTTTAGGAATGAAACATTAAAATCGTAACCGAAAATATTTTTCTAACAATATACCAAAAACAATAGAAAACCAAATTATGTATAATTTTATGCACTAATAATTCTCAAAACAATTAAGCCACCTGAATTCGAAAGAAATTCAAAAAGTAGAAAATTTCCAAGGGAATTAAAAAAAAAATATATTTTCTTCGCAAAAATTTTGTTTGTTTTCCATTTCGTGGAAATGCTTAAGTACCCCAAAAAGCTCATTAGCGTAAACAAGTGACGCAATAATAAATTTATTCGTTCAAGAGCAAAAATAGAAAAAAATGAAAAAAAACAAAAACTTTTGTGTTTTAAAATTTACGCCATTAAATTTTGATTAAAAGTTTATCCAGTTTGTTGTTGTTGCGAAAAAGTTTTCACTCTTTCAATCGCTTATATTCGTTATTACATATATATGTACGTATATACGTAAGTGCTTTCACATCCAGTATGTGCTTTTGCGTATTCATCAATATTCTGGAGTACAGAGCAGCCGAAATAAAATATTTCTTAGCTGGAATTTTTTGTGCCAATCACATTAAAATGAAATAAAAGTTAGGTTCGATGTACGAAGTTTTTGTCTTATATTATATGGCATCGTCGAGTATTAAAAAGTTTTTTAAGTTTTTTTGATATTGCAACTTTTCGATATTTCGGTAGTGCACAAAAAAAATAGAAACTCGATTTTTTTTTCACTGGAACAGGTGTTCCAATAAATGAATTAGTGTCTTGAGAATCATAATTCTCTACTCAATAAAATAAAATGAAAATAAATTTTGTTATATCCCGTTAAAACCATTTCCATGCTACACTTTATGTACTGTAATTTCTGCAGGAAACCGATGGTGACATATAAAGAATATTTATTGCCATATATGTATGAGAAAAATTGTTCTAAGAAACCGATCAATGAATTGATATGAGAAGCTCTTTTAATAGAAACAGAATTGTGTAGTATCGTCAGTAATATAATCTCAGATAAGTCATTTTTCTATGCTCTCCTCATCATTGCAGTTTTCGATTCAGCTCGGATTTTTTTCATTTGACCGTTTCTCAGTACTATATTTAGAACGACCACATCACGAACAATCTAATTTTCATATTTCGGGGTTGATGAAATGGTAATTATATTGTAAGATAATTTTTTCTTAGATTTGAACAGTTCCTACCAAATTGAAAGAAAATCAATAACTGTTTTAATTTTTTAATTCACTGCTTTCAATGATACTCGTACTGGAAATTTGTGATATTTTCCAATTTGTCGTGAGTTAGCACTTTAATATTATATTTGAACGAGGTATTTAATTTTCAGCTTGACACATAAATGTTGGATGCAGTACGAGCATATACAAAACTTATTTGAAATACTTAAATTTGAAAAAGTGAAAAAAAGTATTTCATGAACTATTTTCGATCATCATAAGACGTTTAAAAATTTAGAATTCAAGAGAAAAATAAATATTGGCCCATATTCCTGGTAACAACATTTTTTTCAATTTGGTATTCTAACCATGTTATGTTATTTTAACGTTTACTGTAACATGCTCTTGTACAGTTTTTTGTCTTGTGTTTCTATACGTAGTTGTCAAAAATTTTTTTACATAGAAACAAAATGTCATCATTTACAGTTCGGTACATATTTTTTTTTGGTTATTTATAGTTTTCAATATAATTTTGTGTAATTTAAACTTATTTAATTTTAGAAAAAGTTACACGCCAAAGCAAAACAACTCGCGAGCATACGTGGGATTTATGAACAATTATCCAGAGTTTTGTGCGAAGAAAGATTCGGACGATTCAGTGCAAGAGCTATATGAACTGAATTGGTCAATTTATTAAATGCAGCTGTAGGGGCTACGAGATATAAAAAATAATGGTACAAGGTTTAGTATACAATAGTTAAAATGAAAAATATTGATGTATAATTGTGATGTATAAGACAAATTTTACTTTAAGATTTTTTAAAACTGGCGTAATGCTGTGCGGCATAAGAAAAGAAAAATTTTAGTAAGTTCAAACCAAACTGGTGCACGTAGTGCTTGAGGGGTGATTGTGTTCGAAGGTGCTATAACATTAGAAGCTGGGTTTGGTTCAACTTCGGCTGTCCAACAACCATCCTCAGAACCGAAACCATCGCCATTTTGTTCGGTACCTAAGGCTCCACTCCACCGAAAGTGTCCCGAAAAAGGAATCAGGATAATGGTATGGAATAATCATGCTTTTAATTCTAACCTCAATTTTATAGAAGACTTCGAATGACATTTTTGAAGGTCAAACAACAAAAAATAGAAGTAATGAGAGAAGGGGTCAATAACGCCGCTGACGTCTTTATAGAAATGAAAGAAAGATAAAAAACCATTTGATGTGGTTTTATAAAAATTATGATACTATTTTTACAGTGAATTATTAATTTTATATGTTTTTTTATTTAATTTATGAAATATATTCTTTATTTATTTGAAATAAAACAAAAATTATACCAAGTTCTATTATATTATTTTCAGGGTTTGTTTCTTCTTCGAGTACATCGCTGTCCTCTGAAACTTCACCTGCATCCATTTCATCGTCCAAACTCGGATCGAAACATAAATGGTAATGTTGGGTGGTAATGTAATGTACGATGCCGTAGTAGGCATCGGAACCTCAATTTCACGAGGCCAAAACAAGTCTCAACAATGTTCCGCGCTCTTATAAAATTCTCGTTGTATCGAAATTCCCTGCTTCCATTTTACGGATTATTGCAAGGAAGAAACAACCAAGGTTTCAGTGGAAACCCGGAATCATACCTAATAGAATATTTGTTTGGTTAGAAGTATTTGAGAAATTATCGACAAAATATTTCCGTTGTTGCGATGTCATCCAGATTACCGAGCCGTGTACCAAACCTGTGTCAAACCTGGAACTAAATTTATTCTGTGGTACCCTTTCAAGTTGCGAAATAAATTCCCACGAAAAAATTCGCTATCCTGAGGCGGTGGCAATTATTGCAACGTGGCATCCACCGATCGCTCCAAGCACTCCAGTCATCCCAAGTTTTCTCGCAAAGCCCAATTTTGTTTCCGCTACATGAAGAACATCTTTTGGGAAATTAATGACATCATCTAATAAATAGGTGCATATTAGACTATTGTGACTTCTTTTATACATCGCGATGCGACTGGCTGCGATTCAGCTAGATTATGGCAACTTGCTGCTACTTGATACGGTCCATCGCCATAGAAATGTAGATCAGATCAAACACTAATTTAATTCTGAAGGTGCTGATTGCCGTACATTGGCTCCAACTTTAGTATTAAAAATCCCACTTTCCGGATCACTTTTATCTCGAAGCATCCATAGATTGGCACTGTGTTGAATTCCAAAAATTAGAATTCTATCATCCTAAATAAATCTAGAATGTATTTACGTACCTGGCGCGTCTTTCGTTTTGTTCTCTGGTATACCGTAGAATATATGACATTTTTATAATTTTGGCGACTTATTTTAATTATTTATTTATTTTAAAAAATATTACTCTATCACAGAATTTGACGTATTGGATTTTATTTTTGTCCATAACATTTCATAAAAGTACCTAATTTATTACTTTTATGTTATATCAAAAAAAACATAGAAAATAACATAAAATAATAAAATTGAAATAGACCGGAATACCAAAATAGAAATTTTCATTTTATATAGCATAATAACATGATAAAATTTTGTCGCCAGAATGGGGGTCATTGTTATACTCAAAAGATTCGAGAGATGCTTGTAGCCAGATTATGAAGTTCTTGACTTATAATAAAGTACCTACAATCGAAAATTGAATTACAGCCGTAGTTCTGCAACAGGAACTTTTGTCCACTAAAGCTGTCTATGAGCTTGATACCAGCTTAACCACACAAAAACTTCAAATTCTGAAAATGAATACAGAAAACAATAAAATAAGGTGGCAGAAAAGCGATTATCACAAAAGGAAGTTTAAGTAATTTTGTAAATAATTCGGCTCAGACAATTTTTCAAAAATTTAACCGGAAATTAGGATGTTTGACAAAAAAGAACGGGTTTTCAACAAAAATTAAGCCGTAGGCACGTACTTTTGAAACCGGTGGATGTTTCCGCATGAGAATTATAATTTGCTTTTAAATTTTTTTTATTGTTCAAAATTGTCGCCGGCTACTTTAATCGATTTTTCAAATTTGTGCGCAAGTTTTTTATTATTTATGAGGAAAGCTAATACAAACTATAATATTCTAAATAAAATTTGCAACAATTTCGTTCCAGGGACCCTATTCTTGAAATCGGTGGAAATTTTCGTAATAAGAATACAATTTGCTCTAAAATTCTTTACATTACTACAATTTTTCGCCAGCTAATTTAATCATCTTTTTAAAATTGCTTATCTTATTTTATATTAAAAAAATCGATTTTTTTTTTATGATAGTATATGTTAGAATGAACATTTAAAAACATGATTTTAATGATATAAACATGAAAATCTCAAAAACAAAATTTTAATTATATTTTTATTTTATTTATTGCGTAGTGCGCCTAATGTAAAGCGCGATAATTTAAACGCGATTATCTCGAAATGACACAAGTCAAGTTGGCGTGCAAGATTGAGAAAAAACTACGTATCCAATCGTTCTAAAATTTTAACACGTTGATCTATTTCTGCTCGTAATGAACTACGGAATCGGCTTTCAATTTTTTTGAGTTACAACTAATTGGGGGGGACAAAAAAGCTGCATTTTCGAAAAAATTATGCAATTTTTTTTATTTTTCCACTAATTTTTTCTTTTTAATTCATTCCAAGGGCGATTTAATGCTGAATAAAATCCCGTTTTGTTTTTAGACATTTCTGAGAGCAGTTATGATGCACGCCGCGAATTTTCAGTGTTTTTGGAAAACAGTGGGCTAACAAAAATCAAAAAAAAATTTATTGTATACTTTCAGTTAAATAAAATGTCAATGGAAAGTTTCATTAAGACATCTCTTTTTATTCCAAAAAAAAATCTTTGAAAAACTTTTTTTTCAATTTTGACGGTGCTATGTCCCCTTAAGAAACATAATTTTTCCCCCTACTAAGGGAAAAATTCCGACTAGATAAATCATTATGGAATTATTCGCTTAGTATTTTAGTAATATAAAGATTTTCATAGCAAATTGTAAATGTTCACCGATTTCAAGAATAGAGCCAGATCAGTTTTTCAAAAATGAAGAAAATGACGATTTTTACAAAAACCCTTAAATCGACCCTTCTACAGTAATTGGGATAAAACATCAAAGTTAAGATTTGTCCTTAAATTGGGAGATGTCAGTGAGTTTTGCTCAAAATAGGTCCTCGGGAGCTAGACCTTTTTTGTTTTCCCTTTCAGCTTCAATGGGAGCTTTCCTGTTTTAGCATGCATTCTAAAAATAATTTCTTTTACGACAAAGGCGTTTATGAAGTAACTGATTGTAAATAAATTCCGCAACCATTCAGAAAAAAAACCGGTTCTAAACACTGATTTTGTTTGAGATGTTTTTATTACAGTGCATGTCAACTTCAATTATTTGATGACATATTCGCCCTTACAATCAAAAAAGAATTTATATCAAATTTTTATTGACGCTGTCATTTTTTTCATTTATTATATAAATGGTACCCGTGATAATCTCCTCCAATTTTTTGCTTCTAATGCACACTTTCAAAAAAAGATATAGATAATGGTGTCGATTCCTTGTAGATCTTCTATTTATCTTTTCTTCTATTCTTCTATTATTTCAAAGCCACTCGATATTTATTTCAAAAATTTTATTTAAATTTATTTTTTTTTATTTGCTTGCTTGCTTAAATGCATCCAGTTTTCCTAGTAAAAATAGTAGCATAGAAGAAAAGAAAATTAGAAGGTTCACATTTAATCGACACAAATATGTCAAATTTTTTATTGTCACACCGATCAGTGACATCCAAAATCTTCTAAGCAAACTGCTCAAATTATGACAGTCTCTCTAATAATTTTAGTTATTGGATTTTGGGAGGCACAATCGTAATTACCGCTCGACGCAATATCTGAGGCTCAGCTCCGTTTAGATTTCCGTCAAAACAGATTTTGTAAGATCAGCAGCTATTACGTTAGCACTACATTTTTTGAAAAATTAAAAATTTGAGATGTTTGACGGTTGATTAATTGTTTACAGCAAAAAAAGCTAAATATATTTGGCAGAACCTAGTTCCTTTATTATTAAGAAAACAAGATTTTACTGTATAGTTACCACCTCATTAAACAATTTCATATTTTGTTCTATATTTATCGATGTGGAATGTTCAAAGCTATGATCTCATCCAAAATTATTAATTTAACTATGTAAATTGGCTTTTTTGGAGATAGGTGTTGATGTCGATGTGAACGCCTCGATATAAAACACCCCGTGAAAGTCCAATTTTTTTTATCAATTTTATACAATATTCACCACAATTCTACATTATGAAGACAATAAAATTACGAATAGCACGTAGCCTGCGTCGAAAATATGTTGATTTTATTTGTTTATTGATGTATCAATGAAGGGACAGTAGCATCATGCAAGGTAATTTCGTAAACAAATATACCGTATTATATATTAAGCTTCAAGGTGTGACGTCCTTTAAAATTTCTGATTTAAAATTTGAGGTGTATGGGCATCTTAGTTAGGTGGTGTTCACCACTGATTTTAGAAATGTATCGCGTTTATTTATAATGAACAAAATTTAATTGCCCAAGGGACGATAGCCTGCACCAAATTTCCGTCAATCATTTACCGATATCGAGAAATGAATAAACAGTAAAAAAACAACAATTTGGTACGGGTGCCGTGCTTTATGTGCATTTTTATTTTCTTCATAATAAATAACCCTGGCTAAATTTTGAATAAGAGTGGTGCAAAAAATTGGACTTTATTAAGACCAATCGCTAGTATATAATACAACAGGACGCCAATAACATACAGCTTTACATAAAATACGGAATAACGGTTTAAACAATGTCCGTCATATAAAACTGTTGTATCATAATTGTGGACTTGGTGGACTTTGGAGTAGTCCGTCCTTTTCGAATTAGTTGAATACACCAAAATTCGATGCCACGAACAAAAGTGAAGTTGATGTATGCTGATGGTACTCAGGTAAGTAAGTATATACTTTTCGGTAAGTAGTTTACAAATACTTTATTTATTTTATTTTTTAATTTCTATTTGCTGTTGACGCCTTGATGGTTTTTTGAGAAGAGAATTTTATTTATTTAAAAAATGACAATCATTGGTTTTCAATTTGTACTAGATTAAGATTAATTTAACTTGACATTTAGTAATAGATTGGAAATTATAAAACGCACCCTAAATCTAATTGTGATGTACTAAATTTGACATTAATATTTATCTGTCATTAAATGAATATAAACAAATTGGGTGGTTCCGAAATTACATAACAATAAGGTACGTTTGTATTATAATAACATTAATAAATACTAATTAATTAACAATAACAATTTTGCTTTCAGATTACAATGTGCAAACTATTAGCTAACTAGAAGACTTACAAGTTTACGATAAGTTAAATTTAATATTTTTATGTTAGTTAAACTAATTGTGTTTTATTTTGTTTTCAGGTATTTTGACAATCAGTGGCCACAATTTGCTGTATCTCAACGTCTCAATGTGGCTTCTCGTAGATGTTTTATCAAAATAAAGTTCTTACTAGCAGTTTAGTTCTAAATTCAATTTAATGCCTTGGTTTTCTATTAATCTAATTTAATATTGTATTTTCAATGTATTAACAAATATCATATATACTATTTTGTTCGAGAAAGGTCGCCGTTCCATTTAATTTGCTCATATTTTAGTTCTATAATTCATTCAATTAGTTTAATCCAAATCGGTTAAGAAGCGGTTCAGGTTCATTTAAATTGACAATCTGTCAGAGGTATATCCAATTTATATTAGATTTAATTTTTCAATAACCTAATTTCCCGAAACCATTATCCATTGCAACATGTTGCAAAAACTGTTTCCGATAACCTCGCTAAATTCTATGCCAATGAAGTTTATCCTAAATTAATCCTAAATTGTAAAAATGGCGGTTAGTACTATTTTAGGAAAAACTTCAAACTTCTACTGAGAAGTATGAAGTTTATACTATAATACAAAATAAAACCAAATGTGAAGATGTATTAGTGATTTGCAAACATTTAGGCGATTTTACAAAACTGTTACTTAAACAAATATGTAATTGAAATTCTAAATGTTTATTTCGGTTTAATTTGATTAAAATTCATTATTCTAATAACAGCAAAATTGTGAAGAAATATGTTACGCAGAAATAACTAAACATCGTTCACAGATTTTAGTAAAAAAAAATAAAATTAAAAGTAGTATTATGCATTTTATTTATTCAAAGTGCTCAAAATTAAAAAAAGATAGATGATTTAAATTCCTAAAATTTGATTCTAAGAAAATTCATATCTAAATTCCGTTCATCAATTGAATGTCGTTTTAGAAATACAAACACTATTAGAATTTTAAACGGGTTGGCACAAGTATAGTGCACATATAGGTCTACCAAAATATTATAGTGGCAAGTTTGCCGATCGGTGAAAATCTTGAGATGTGAATTTTCTTAGAATCAAATTTACTAAGAAATTCCGTTCTTCAATTGAATGTCGTTTTAGATATGTGACCTCAATTAGAATGAATAATTTTAATCGGGTTGATACTTATTGTGTATATAATACATATGGCTCTATTAAAATATGTATTATATTGTCATGTTTTTTTGCTCAAATAAATTTGATTGTTTAAATAAATTTTATTTTTAAATAAAAAGTAATTATTAAATAGAAATGTTCGGCTACGCCTAAATGACTGCTTTAAACCAATACACTCCCATTAATTTTTGTTTCTGTTGGTTTAGGATTAATTTAGTATAAACTTCAATTGGGTCTAAATCCATTTGTTTGACGTCGCAAAAGAACGATTTCGATCCCGACAAAGACTTTTTTTTCGTGCGTCCTCGATGGTTTGCCGATCATTATTATACTGCAGGGATAGTTAGGTAAGCCACTTAATCGCAAAAGTCGCAAAAGGATTTGGTGGGAGAATCGTTCAAATATCGGCTGCAAGGGGGAGAGGGTTTTCTGCTGTTTGCCTTTCCAACCACGCAGCTTGTTTCTACCTGAACTTATTGCGACAAAATTGGTTGTCGACTGGTTCCTTGACTGAGATATCACGTTTCTGGAATATTCTATTAAAACGATAAAATTAGATTTTCTTGCGTTTAAAGTAACTAACTACAACCCAGGACATTTCAATATAACGATTAATTTAAGGACGCGTTCATCGATATAAAACCTGTCTCAACTTTCCTATAGCAAGGCAAATGTTGTAAAGCTCCTTACCACACCTATTAATGTTTCAATGAAAAAGAATAATACTGACGAATAACGCGCTATGGCGCGTAGGCGGCATTATTATTGCACTTCGCATTGTCTCATCGGTAAGCATGAAAACAGGACTTCTTATGTAAGTAAGTATTACCATTGGTGTAAGTATGAAGAGGAGATGAAAACTGTACTTCATTTGTCTTGCATCTGCCTCGTCCAGCGACAGCGTCAAGCAACCACTAATTCCTAGATGTAGACGCCACAGCAGTTTTACGATTTCATGAAAACTCTCGATGATTTCATTGAGTAGGGAAAAAACTATGTGGTGCGGTTACATACCAAACGTTGCATATGCCAATGCGTTAGGATAGGACAGACGCCATAACATAGCCTAACCTTACCTAGTACATATTTGGTTATAATTTTACATTTTGTTTAAGAGTTTCAGATAAATTTAGCTTAAATAATGTAACAAAATCTTTTATAAAAGCAAATAAAATTTAATTTATCTGTTACAAATAAAAACTTTGTGTAATTCACAATTCGTGATTATGTACAATTTTGTTTTGTTCGGTATTATTTCCAATTTTCTTCGAAAACAGTTCACCTGGCGTAAAATTGAAAAATGTAAAAAATAAAAAATTCAATCAAGGAATAATAAAATAACGAAACGACGAGAAACAGGAAATGTTCATCGTACAGTTTGCTACAATTTAATTTTTTTCAATCATGTATAGTACGAAAGTTGTACTCATTTTTTTTAACTTTAATTCCGAAATCACGTGCATCCTGAAATATGTTATTTTTTATAAATCAGAAATAATAGAAAAATCTTGTAGAATTTATTTATTTCATTTTCTTCTACTGTTGATAAGATTTGATAATGCAAAAAATTACCTTTAATGCGATTTTATTTCGAATTTATTTTTCTATAAATGCAACAGAGTCCTTATTAGTTTTTATCATTCGTTTAGATTTTGATCCTTATTAAAATTGATTGCTCTTTATATATTTTTATCAATATATGTAGTTATACAATTTAAGGATCTATAAGACAGAACAAATACGTTGTACGTATTTGTACATTTTAAAATCCATCGTTGTCACAAATAATTTATTTAGGTCAATTCCAATCCCAATCATTTTCGAATCAGGTACCCGATTTAGAAATACAAAATATATAATTTGAAATATCACGTATTTATTAAAATTAAATTATCACACAAATTATTATTTCGCAAAACGTAAAATATTTACCTAACCAAAAATAATCCCTAAAATTTTACGAAAGTTGAGAAGAAACGACTTTCAGAAGTTTTAACTTTTTTCATCCCTTGTACCATATTTATTTTTTGCCCCATTTTTACGGAAAACGTGAGTATTAACACATTAAATTTGTTTTAGGATAGAAAACCTTTTGATTTTTGAGCTTTGCGCTATATTTGATTTATACAATAAAGGGTTGAGTTTGATAAACTTTTTCTATAGTTTGGTCAAATTTCTGAAATACGAACGAAACGGGAAATGAACCAACAACGTCTTTTTTTTCTTTTAAACTTAGTCAGATTGAATGGGTTTTATAAACGGGACGTATTGTTTTAAAAATTCTTTAGTGGCTTTTATTAATAAATATGCTTGTAATAAAAATTTGCACTGCTCCAAACGTTGGTTTTTGTGAAATGGTGTACGTATTTTAGCTTTATTAGCAGTGGTAATATTGCATGGCAATTGTTTTTGTGGTCATATGGCTAAACCAGCGAATCAGTAATACCTTAACGTAAAAATGCGATAAATTAGTTTCGCTGGTTACTGGCCAGCGAAACGTTAACGTTTTTTCGTTCAGTTTCATTAAAATATGTTTGCCACTTAACAGCAACTTGCACTTGGAGGCAAACTGAAGGAAATGTCAACTACCAAATAAAAGCGCCCTCCATTTTTAAGCGATCATGATTTTAAAATCACAGAGTATTTTAATGATGTATATTATATCTATCCAGTAAAAAATTCGTTCATGTAACGAAAATTAAACAAAAAAAAAACCGTTTGTGTGCGCGTAAAGTAATTGACAAGTTGTGTTACAGCTGCACTAGCCAACTAGTCAAACTTTCCGTAACAAAAAGCTTTCGTCGTTTTCCGTAAAGGTTTGACAAGTTGTATTACTGATTCGCAGGTTCAGCCATTATTCCATCTAAAAGCGTTGTTAGTCTCAACAAAATCGATTACAATGGTTTTATGTGGCAAGCTCAGGGAAATTTAGTATACTTAACATTTTGGAGAATTTCTCCATAATACTTCCTTTACCAACCCTTAATCACCTTAATCACCCCCTGGTATTTGAGTTATTTATGACACATATTAATATTCTTTAAGAATGTATAATTTTTAACCGCATTCTGTCTGTGACGTTTATTAGCACTGTGTATTACAGTAGTTTTCGTTCATCGAGCTATTTTCGCATAAGCTATATTTTACTGTAATCGAAAATCACTGATAAAATTGCATGCGAACGAGGTAAAGAAATAATTACAGAATGGCTAACAGCACGTGGAAGATACTTTGGAAAAACGTTCCCTTCGTTCTTAATCCAGAAACGACTATAAGACCCGTCAAGTCAAATAAGCGAATATATCATAAAATATTGGATTGCAAAACTCATTTATCATTCCTTGTTGTTTGACAATGAAAAGCTGAATCAAGTCGTAGACCAATCGAATTTATTTTCCGCACAGAAAAATATTTCAAACATTTTTGAATTATCCAAAATGGATTTGAAAAGGTTCCTGAAATTTTTTTTGAATTCTTCTGCCCATCAAGTTCCCAACACAAAACAATATTGGAATGCCCTTGTGGAAAATAAAACAGCTGAGGAGGCAATGCCCTTAAAATTTAAAAACAAATCAAAAGCGTACTGCGTTTTGTAGACAACTAACAGGCACTGCCAACCGAACAAATGCTGCAGTGACTAAAGCTTCGGCACTTGAACCAGGAGGTACTGGGTTCGAATCCCAACAGAGGCTTGATGCAAATCAATGGTGATGTCAGTAAACACAACTAAGACTCTCCGTTAGAAAGCAGAATTTAACGCCGAATCACCGTCCACGTCAATGCACAGATTATCTAGCTTGTAATGTGCTGTTATGGGTGGCACGAGGCCAATCCGCATATTTCATCAAAGGAAAGACCAGATCTCCCGAAGTAACAAGTACAATGTCTGCTGAAGAATGGCTGACCTAGAAGGGCCACCCGTAAATTGAATCCAACGTGGTGGCACGTCCGCCGTTATAAAAAATGTAGGATAAAGTTGGGCGTCGTCCCGCCTTGGGTAATAAAATGCCTGACCTCGATTGGCCACCCGTAAATTAAATCAAACGTCCGCCTTTATAAAAAATTTAATAATTTGCATCTTGTTACGGCTTTCTGGTCATAACATTAAATTTTTTCCTTTTCAAATTTTTAATTCCTTAGTGATTGCTTGAAGGATACCTTTTACTGATGACATTGCCATCTGTGTTATGTCATTGGTATTACATTGGGGGCATTACTGCTCTGTGTTAATTGGGATTGATATTTTGAGCTGCGTAAACGTCTAATGGTTTTGAGAGCGAGACCTATGTGTACCCCTATGAGTGTGTACGAGTGACTATAAAGAGGAATATTTTTGTGGGTGAAAGGGAGTGTGCAAGTGGCACGCACAAAAGCACAACATTGGAGGATTTTTTTTTTGTTGAGTAGTCTCGTTTTGGTTGTATAATAAAAAATTCGAGTTGGTAAGGTGTTAAAATAAAGTCGACGAAAACTAAAATATTCAAAAGACATAAAATCTTAAATATTTGAAGTTTAATTTGTAAATTTCTTTTTATTGAAAAATTCATGACAAAATTTATAGTATCAGAAAATAAATACCAATGTTCTGTTTTTTGTTAAAACAAAGTTAAAAAGTATTTTTTATGACGTAAGAGAAGCATCAAAAATAGTTCAAGTGGTAAATTTCTGTGGTTCGTTCATTTTCCAATGAGAAGAAAATTCTGTTTGTTTTAAGAAAATATTAAAGTTTCCAAAAATGCAAAGATCAGTGAGGAAAAATCTCTAGGTATATAAATAAACGAAAGAAAAATGAAAATCCCGAAACCAAAATGAAACAATTACAACGGTACCATATCACCGGGCATCCCGCATTTATCAACGGGTGTTGCATTTTTATAAATCGAGCACCGCAATTGAAAGCGAGTACCACAAGTTAACCCGAGCTTAGAATTTTTCAACGGTACTGTATATTCAGCAAGTGGCCGCCACGTGGCTACTCAACATTCTGGTGTCCAGCTGAAGCCATTTGTAATTTCTTTTGGATATCGGTGAAAACCGCATGGAATTTTTCTATACGGTTAAGGCGGGAAGACGCCCAACGCTGGACAATATACAGTTGGCCAACCGAGGTTTTCATTTATCAAAAGCGAGAGAACCACCAACATTGCAGTGAGAGCCCAACTGGGACTCAAATTACAACTTTTTTATACAAATTTTTTTATTTTCCCTTTTTGGTTTTTTTTTTATTTTCAAATTTTTTTTTGTTCAATTTTCTTAAAATTTTTTTAGTTCGATTTTACTTTGTAATCGAGCACCAATTAACGTCCGCTCTGCACGCCACAGTGTCAGTTTGGGTTTCATTTTCAAAATTATTATTCGTTCGACGGTCATATTGTGTGTTCGATTTATTTCCTCTTTGGTTTACGCGACCATTTTTATTTTTTTTTCCTTTGGACGATTGTTAGATTTGTTTTGATTTTTGAATAAAATCCCGTACGGTGGATGTATCTTAATATTCGGCTTCTTTTTTATCTTTCCTTTTTTGTATTTCACCTGGTTATTTTACTTATTTTTTTATTTTTTGGTTTGTTCAATGAATAAGATGAATTACTAAATTTTATACGAGTTGGTAGGTCGCGACGCGGTCGCATTTTGTGTCGAGTTCATGTTTACAGGCGGAGCTCGCCACTCTCCTTTATCGCCTCGACAGAACATCCGCAAGGTCAGAGTTGTGAGTCCAGTGTAGGAGTCGACAATTTGAGGACGACTGTAAAATCTACATAGTCTCCCCGTGGCACTTAAGCGGTCTCGTGCTGTCGAGGTGTGAATTGTAAGGGATAACCTGGAGATCTTTCCGGATAAAGAGAGGCCCGGTATGTTGAAGAGATGTCCTTACTCTATTATGCTGCTTCGTTGTGACTGGGCATCGGCATTTCAAGGTCAAGGTTTCTTCAGCAAACTAGTCACTCGGGGCAATCTGGTGGCCTCCGGATGGGCACACCCGGTTATCATTAATTTTATTACGTTCCTCAAGTTTCGTCCAACGAATTCTGGTTTCTTTAATTTAATTTAAGTTTTGCTTTAATGTGCTGTTGTTTTTTGTTTATTCTGTTCCTTGGTGTATTCCAGGAGCACGCAAGTCTTATTTTCTGCACGGCCGATTCCATTACGCTGAGGTCTAACCAGCAAAACATCACCGTACAAGAGGCCGCTGCATGCTCAGTTGAAAACCGCGGGTTAGCTGCGAGCCATCCTTAACAATCTTAATCCATCCTTTTCGCTTTGTGTATGGTTCATAACGTGGTTGTTTTAAGAGGAAAGGTGTCTACCCAACCCGCTCGTAACACGTGGTGTTCAAGTATTGGGCAAAAAATCTTAAGACATTCAGTCCTATGTTATATTTTTAAAAAACGCACGCTGATTTGGTATTAGGGCGCCAATGGCCTCCGTGACATTAATTGTCAACGATTATAAAATGAATTTGCTTTGCGCGTGTCCACTACATTGTTGAGTTGATTCGTTTAGTGTTACCCAGAGAGCACTGCGAGGAGCAATGCATGTATAACTTTCTTTGTAGTATCCATATATTTAAAACATTACTTTCTTTTACGTAGTAAATGTAAGTATAGTAATCATGAAAAATTTATCCTACAGTAAAAATTTTTTTTTTATTTTTTCATTCTTTGTATCGCCAAAGACACAAATAATTTTTAAAAACTGATGTGTGTGTGCGTATGTGCATATGTGATGCCGATTGTCTGTTTGTTCTCTACAGCCCAGATGGATTGATTAATCTTGATGAAACTTCACATATAAGACATTTTCATAAATTGGGAGAATCCAATGGCCTTTGGCGGATATCGGCGACCAGAAACGACAGCTCTTCATAAAAGCTCTCGCGTTTTGCAAATATTTTAAGTCTCTTACTAACGAGATAAAAAATATAAACTTAAAGATTCTAAAGTTTCAACAAAACCCGGTCCAAATATTTTTTTTTGTTTTAAGCGGAAATGATGTTTTTTAATAAAAAGCTTTATTTCAACAAAAGTTCGGCCCTGTACTGCCCAGACGGATAATTTTATTAAGACGAAACTTCATATTTGAGTTCAGTTCACCAAAAGCAACAGCATAGGAGCTTTTTTTTACAAGTATTATGAAAAGTATACAATTTTCATGAGTAACTTCCACGAACAAGATAATTCTTGTAATGTTAATTTTGTAACAGTGTCGGCCCATACCACTTTTCTAAATTTAATCAGCACTAACGCAACATTAGAGACTATTTATCTTTTGCAAATATTTTGAGGTGTATACAATTTTTGAGAAGAACGAATATAAACTAAAAGATTGTAAATTAGTTTTGCACAATATTTACAGGCCGAAATGAATTTCCAAAATTTAAGCGGAAATGACGTTTTTTGGCAAAAAATAAAACTTTTCAGGAACAATTCGCTTTCTGTACAGCCCTTATGGATTAATTCATTGAGATGGAACTTTATTGGTAGTTGTTTGGCAATCATCGTTCTACCGGGCAGCCTTCATTAGAGCTTTTTTGTTTTTTGCAAATAGTTTTAAAATAATATAACAATTTACAAAAAATTATTAAAAACAAGAACATTTTAATATAAATATCAACCAAAGGAAGTTCATTTAATTTTAAAGATTTTACCGGAGATGACAAATTTTGATAAAAAGAACTTTGTTTTACCAAAATTCCGAATCTCCATACTCTAGGAGGATTGGAATAAAACTTCATACTAAAACGTTTTCCATTAATTGGGAGTACCTTGCAAAATTTGGTAAACGTTTGTGTACTGGAAGTGTCATATTTAATAGGAGCTTTTAAATTTTTGCAATGATTTTTAAAAGTTTAGTTTTAGTTTAGTTTTTTCAATTTTAAGCAAGGATAACCTTCTTTGGTTATAAAAGACAGTTTTACCAAAAGTCTGATAAGTTGTATTTTTCGCCTTAGAAAGCAAGTGAGGTTTATTCGAGATTAACGTTTAAAGTCGAGAGTTGGCCATCCCTCCATTTTCTTTAATTTATGCAAAATATTTTAAAAGGAGAATGACATTTTTGTGGAGAATTTGAAAATAAACAAATCTCTTGAACAAAATGCACATAACCCTTGGCCATTTATACAGAAAGTTTACAGAACAATTTTAAGGTTTCTGGAAATTCTAAGATGTACCTACCTAATTAAACTGCCGATTTATATAAAAGCGTTTTGCAACTTTAATAAAACTCATTAAAGATGGAATGCATAAAACGACGATATGGTTAATTATTATTATGCTAGTATTATTATGTAGTATAATTTTCCAAGATTTCGGTTAGAGACCAATTTTATCTTAAAAAGCACCAAAAATTAATTAGTATAAACTTCGCCAGTATTATGTATCTAAACACAATGTATTTCCATTATCTCCATTCTAACAAAGTCTTATGAGAGCAAATAAAATATTAATTTCAATTTGAACTTGTTGTCCACTTTGTTAGTGCGGTGTACCCACAAACCCTCTTTATACCTATAATATTTCACAAACATACAACAGTAGTAATATGGCAACAAACAATAACAAATTTTTGTCATAATATCATAAATAAATAATGAAGCAAAAAAGAAAACAAAAGAAAACTAAAATTACATAAAAATTGGTGTTAAGGGAACTATTAACCTTCACGTATCATTATCATAAATCATCTACATGGTACAAGAAATACAAAAGCAACAAAAAACAATCCGAAAGCATGTTCCTGAGATAGAAAAGTGTGTGCGGTGAAGAATGAACCAAAACAAAATTAGTTTATGTATCTTAAATTTTCTTAACAACTTGAACTTTAACACTTGAGGCGAGGGGGGGAATGGACCTCTCACATTATACGCACACTCATATAAGAATATTATTTTGTATAAAGGACCAACATGGAAAACTTTTTATTTATTATATATCGCTTTTCTTTATTCCAATTTTGTTTGTGCTCTGCTCTTTATATTACGACGAGCTATATCCGTTGCTAAATTATGTCACTAAAGTTTTATTTTTTTTCGCCCGGATTTTGTTTATATTTTGCAGCAGCGCTTCTTTACCGCAACAACAACAACAATACCAACGAAACACTTATTATGGTTTTTATATAAGGTTTTTATAGTTATTAGATAGAAAATTTAAGATAAAATAATAGTGTCCTTTTATTACTAACTCGATACTGTACATTTTATTGGAGAGATTAAGAGGAGAGACCACAATTGTTTAGTTTTCTATTTTATCTGCTGTTGTCTTGCTACATTTTTTCTCGATTTTGAAACATAAAATTTGTCTTGCTTTGGATCATTTGCTTCAATTTATTAGCATTATTTAGTTGGGAAGCTGATAATTTACGTAATTATTGACTAAATCGAAGAGAAATAGTTTGCATAGCTATACACCTATGGAGGTTGGGGTTTTAAATAAATAAATAAATTGTTAGAAATTTGCATATCAAATGTGGCTGTTTAGGAAATTTATTAATTTTGTGTTGGTAATCTTAGTTTTAATTGTTTTAAAGAATCGATGATAGAATATTGATCCAACAAAAACATTATGTAACTTTTTGATTGGTAACTGTTGAGGGCCCTCAAATAAACAAATCAGACCTAGTACGGAATTATTATGAATGATAAGTGTGGTCATTTTATTTATAGGGCACGAAGTATACGGCAAACTAAGAATAAAGCTTTTGACAAAATTACAATTTTAAACAAATTCCAAACTACCAAAACCGTGCTTCAACTGTCAAATTTTAAACAGAACGTCTATAACCGTCGTTAACATAAATTTCATCCGAAAACAAATTTGGCACTTTTGTGTAGTTGTGCCAGATCATTTTGATCACCTCAAGTGTAAATGGCGAGCACCAACCGGATTTACATTTTATATTGATACAGTAATTACCATTTCGATTCCTTATTACAGTTTAATACCAGGGTAATAAAATGTTTATTTTATATAAGGGATGAAGCGTATAGTACAATTTTAAACTTTTCAGTCAAATTTTTTGATACATTTCGAACTGGCAGTATATTCCGTGAACTATTGATCCATTTGAGTTAAGCTATCAAATAAATGTATTTTGTATTTAAATTAAAAGTGGAAAACATATATGACTGTAACAATGGATGGATTCACTCCCTGCATGTAATAATTGTAATCTAATTTTATTTGTGTAAATATTGTTATTATTGCTTGAGTGAAATTTAACTATAAATATATTCTGATTACATGTGGTTATTTTAATATAATTTACTAAAGGACAATTAATATTAACTTCGTGCATGTAATAATCCGTTTTTATAATTTGCAGTATATGACTAAAGTGCAGAATTTGCCGTGAACTATTCATTCATTTGAGTTTAGCTATCAAATAAATGCATTTCGTATTTAAATTAAAACTAGAAAAATTATATGACTGTAACAATGGATGGATTCGCTTCCTGCATGTAATAATATTAAAATCTTACATTTGTGTAAATATTATTAGTATTGTTTAAGAATTTTTTTCGGCTTTTCGGACAAAATATTATTTTAATGGACACTCATACGATGTTTACGACTATTTTAGTTCTTCTTAAATTATTAGTATTGTTTGAGTGAAACATATATAGAAATATATTTTGATTACATGTGGTTATTTTAATAAAATTTACTAAATGAAGATTAATATTCACTTCGTGTATGTAATAATCGGTTTTTCTTATTTGCAATGTATGAGTAAAGTGCAGTATATTCCGTGAACTATTGATCCATTTGAGTTTAGCTATCAAATAAATGCATTTTATATTTTAATTAAAACAAGAAAACATATACTTATGACTGTAACAATGGATTGATTCACTTCGAGCTTGTAATTATTGTAATCTAATTTTATTTGTGTAAATAATATTACTATTACATGAGTAAAATTTGAATATAAAAATATTCTGATTACATGTGGTTATTTTATTAAAATTTACTAAATAAAGATTAATATTCACTTCCTGCATGTAATAATCTGTTTTTATAATTTGCAGTTTATGTGTATTTGTGCAGTATATTTTGAGAACTATTGATCTATTTTAGTTAAGCTTTCAAATGTATTAAATAATTGTACTAAATTAAAACTAGAAAACAAATATTAATGGCCGGGATGGCAGTGACTTGGTGTTTTACATTATTTAAATTTAAACCATTATTATTCAAATAATTTTCTACAAATAATTGAAATAAATAAAGACTGAAAGATGGTTTGTATTTTTATTCTTTTATGCCTGTAGGTGATTTCTGAACCAGTTTATTGGACAATGACATTTGACATAGACAATTGATCTATTTAGTTTATTGAAAGTTCAACTCATATTATTAAAGTTATATTGCAGGAAATGTACCATTACATATAGCTACTTAAATAATTATAAAAATTTTTCAGAATTCTGATTGCTGTACTTTCATACCATAAAACCCAAAATAATTGTGCCGCCTTGTGCAATTTATTAACTATTGACTATTTAGGTGTCTGTAGCCGGGTCAAGTCTATCATATCTAACATACTTTCCTATCCCAATCTTGTTATATGTAAAAGGGGTGTACGGTAGGCCCAGCGTATCCGGGATCGCTGCTTAGTCATTGGGCGTACATTCTAATCAATCAATCAATCAGTCAAAATTATGTCAAGTTGTACCCTGGACGATATTTATGAACCGTCAATTCCGTTTACGAATTGCTACACTTTCTAAAGTACAACATGACACCTGCAACAGCGAAAACCAATGTTGATGCCAATTCATATAATGAAACTTCGCCAAGTCTGCTGTTAGAGTTGTAGCTTATATTTTGTGGATATTAGTAGACGGAGGATTATCGATCCGGTCACTTCACTGTCTGTTACAGGTTTACTCACACATCAAGCATAACATCAAGCACCCCTCATCCGAAATAAATTCTGACTCTAAATTCTACGTTCCGATACACCCACTATCTGAACAGATATGGTGTACTATTAATTGCAGCAGCAAAATATTAATTATTGGTTGTATCTATGTCCCTCCAGCATCGAACGAAAATGTCTATGAAAGTTTTTTTAATTCAATTAAATAATATAATTTCAACTAACATTAATGACGATAATGAAATCTTAATTTTTGGAGATTTTAATAGACCCCACTTACAATTTATTAGAGATCCTGACGATGAAAATTTACTTTTACCGACAAATACAAACGACAACATTGATATTAGACTACTAAACTGTACTTACAGCAACAATATGTACCAAATCTCTGATATTAAAAACAGCAACGATAGACAACTTGATTTAATATTTGCAACAACTTTCAAACATTGTAACGTAAGAGAAGCTGATGATACCGAGTCTTGCTTTACTAATTCAATACATCATAAAGCATTAATAACCAACTTTAGCCTATCTACTTCACCTTGCAAACTTCAAAACGAACCGATATACGCGTACAATTTCAAACAAGCTAATTTTAACTCAATTAAGACAGAAATTGATACGATTAATTGGCAAGAAGTATGTTCCTATGATAACCTAGATTTCACTATTGATCAATTTCATACTATTATTGATGGAATTATTTCAAGACATGTTTCCTGGGTAAAACCAATGCCTTCTATACTACTGGCCTTTTACTACTCTCATTTTTCGCACATGACATTAATTTAAGTCTATACCGAGACTGCGCATTAATAATTTTAGGATATTTACACTAACAAAGCAACTAGAGAAAGCAACAACAACGTCGACTTAGCGTGTCGTCATCATTTGGTGTGTAAGCGGCCAGTCGTTTAGAAGGCATTGGTAAAACTAAGAGAAAATAGAAAAGAACCTTGGTTAGACAGACGTCTCAAGAATCTACGCAATAGAAGGAACAGATCTCTCAAAGTTTTCAAAAAGAATCCAACAACGAACAATAAAACACGACACCATCAGTTATATGAAGAATTTGAGTCCGCATCAAGAATAGCTTACAATAACTACATCAAACAACTCGGTGAGTACATAATTTCAGAACCAAAACATTTTTATGATTTTGTTAACTCTAAACGGAATACTAAAGGATACCCAGTAACAATGTATTTGAATGAGATATCGTCCTCGAACCCCAAAACCCTCTCCGATCTTTTTGCTGAGCGTTTTCAATCCATTTATAAAAGAGAAGCCAATGAAAGCAGTTTACCTGATTTCTACCAGGAAATCATATCACCCCGGTATGAGCTACAGAATGTGGAGTTGGAAGAGAGCGACATTTTGACCGGACTGCGAAGTCTGGACATTAAAAATGGATCGGGGCCTGACGGCATTCCGCCCATATTCTTGAAAGAATGTGCAAACTCTCTAGTTAAACCATTATATTACATCTTTAACCGATCTCTAGTGGAAGGAATCTTTCCTAGTTTTTGGAAATTGTCATTTTTGACAGCAATTTACAAATCTGACGGAAGGTGTAATGTAGCTAACTACAGAGGAATTGCTGTCTTATCTTGTATTCCCAAACTTTTCGAAAAATTAATTCATGATAAGCTTGCAGAAACCATTGTCTCCAATTTTAATGATCAGCAACATGGATTTATCAAAGGTAGATCCGTAACAACTGACCTGACAATCTTTACTTCTTACTTATTAAATCAAATGGAAAAGGATTTCAGGTTGATGCAATTTACACTGATTTCAGCAAGGCTTTTGATAGAGTGGATCATAAAGTGTTGATTAAAAAATTAGAACTCATGGGAATAGGTGGCTCATTACTCAACTGGTTGAGCTCATATCTAAAAGACCGAACTCAATATGTTCGCTTTCAAGGCCACATATCACAAGCAGTACAAGTAAATCCAGGGGTTCCACAAGGTAGTCACATGGGGCCATTGCTCTTCAATCTCTTCATATCAGACTTGTCTACAGTACTGCAAAACATCAAGCATTTATTCTATGCTGATGACCTAAAAATATATCACAAAATCGAAAATACAGACGATGCAATTTGTTTACAATCAAATCTAAACAAATTGATATCGTGGTGTAACAGTAATAAATTAGGCCTTAGATGTTGACAAGTGTTACATGATCATTTTTTTCAAGGAATGTTGTTCTTCATAATATTGACTACGTAATTGATGGGAGGAGTTTGAAGAGAGTGGACGAAATAAGAGATTTAGGTATAATAATTGACACGCGAGTCAATTTCCATAAACATTATGATGTAACGTTGGGAAAGGCATATGGGGTACTGGGTTTCATAAAAAGAAGAGCTAAAGAATTCAACAACTTATGGGTAACGAAATCACTCTAATGCTCATTTGTGAGATCTATCCTTGAGTATGCTTCGGTAACTTGGATGCCATATACCGAAAAGAATGTAATAAAATTTGAATCAGTACAGAAGCAATTCTTATTGTTCGTGCTCAGGCATATGTTCGATCCGCAAGATTATACCAACCTACCAAGATACAATTCTAGACTCGACATAATAGGTTTAGATACTCTTTCATCAAGACGAGATTTACTCGCGGCCAGTTTCATTTTTGACGTGTTACAAAAAAACATCAACGTCGAGGAAATTTCAAATGCTGTTGTTTTAAATCAAGGACGCACTCGACATGCAAAGTACTTAAAAGAAGTTCACCACCCTACCAACTATGGAATGAATGAACCAATAAATAGAGCATGTAAAATTTTTAATAACCATATTGAGGCTTACAAGCCAGGTACCAACTTGACAAAACAAACATAAAAGAAAAATTTTAAGATTGCAATTTAAATAAATTTTTAGTTTATATAACGGACTGTATTTTTGGGTTGCTACCTAACTACTATTGGTGAGGACACTAAGTACTCCGAGTCACACCAATCGTAGGTTTGTATGAACCCGTAAGAATAAAAGTGCAAGAACATACATTAATTTAATTTTTAAGTATCAAAATAAAAAATAATAATAAAATAAAATTTGAAAGAATAAGTTAACGAAATATTTTATATCAAAAATGTATTACAAATTTTTTAGAAAATATGAATTTATATATTTAACTATGCAAAATTATTTTATAATAATATACCTTGTTTGGTAAATAAATAAATAACGTCACGAATCAGCTGGAGACTACTGGTCAGCCAATCTTTGCAAAAACACGTTGCTTAGCACCGGATAAACTTCAAATGGCGAGACAGGAGACCATGCAGTGATTAGCGTGTGCTAAACCAAATTACGGTTTCCGACCAAACCTACAGAACTTTTCATACCAACTCGCGTCTTTTTGAATTTACCAAAATGGCTTTCGGCCTAACAAAAGCAGCACAGACTTTTCAAAGGCTGATGCATTCTGTATTATTTGACCTCAACTTAGATGATGTTCTGTTCACATGTAAATCATCTTGAACATCGCAAGATCATGGAACATGGTTCCACCTTTCACCTCCAGATAAAGTTCAAATCATTAAAAATTTCAAAACTCGTTTGAGTTGATCAACCCTTACATACTCAAACGGGTTTTGGGTATCATCAACTTTTACAGGCGTTTTATTCCCTGCGCTGCTGCAGACCAAATTGCGAGAAACTTTGTCAAACGACACTCCTTGCACACCCAATCCCTGACGCTCGGTTATCAGTTGTTGCATCCGATCACGCAATCGGAGCAGTGGTACAGCAGTTTGTCACGAATGCGAGACGCAGCAACGTTACAGTGCTTACGATAGAGGGCTGCTCGCAGCTTATTCGTACTTTAAGCTCTTCCGGCCTCTTATCAAAGGTCGTAAGTTCACATTGTTTACCGGGCGGAAGCACCTATAGTCTACGCATTTTATAAGAATCCGGATAAAGCATCTCCGCGTCAATTTCGGCATCTTCATCGGTCAATTAGCAACCTATATCCAGCACATCTCAGACGTTAATATATGTTTTAATTCATTTTCAAAGGGCATATTTTATTTCATATTATAAACATAAAATTTACATTTATTTTTAATACATATAGAAATGCATACGTAATTTCACGTTTTAAGAAAATGGTTTCTTGTTACAGTTTTTTGTTGTATTGTAGAGAGAGAAAGATAAAAACATGCATTTCCTAAATTTTATTTCTGAATTATTATTTGTGTATTATGAACTAAAATACGAATTTTTTAATTCATTTTGAAATTTGCAATTGTTTTTTGCACATTTTCATTAATGAAAATTTATGTTTAATTTTCATATTAAAGTAAAAGCCCAATTATCCGGCATCGAATTTTAGGATTTTTTTTAGCTTTTTTCTCTTTCATATGCATTTTTTAATTATGATTATGAAATTTGCAATTGATTTTTACACAGTGTAATGAAAGCATTAGTTGACAATTCGGAATCGCTTTATTTTTCATATTACAGTAAAAGCCAATTATCCGGCATCCAATTAACCGGAGTTACCCGTAATTTTAATTTTTAGGATTTTCTTTTGATTTTTTCTCTTTCTTTTATTGATTGTATGCCTCATAATTGGGTTTTTACTGTTATATGAAAATTAAAGCCATTCAAAATTTTCACCCAATGAAAATGTCAAAAACTCTAAAATTCAAAAAACAATTGAAAATTGAAAATATGAATGAAAAAAATGCATATGGAAGCATATGCATTTTTTTAATTCATATTGAAATTCTCAATTGTTTTTCGAATTTTTGAGTATTTTGACATTTTTATTAATTTTCATATTACAGTAAAAACCCAATTATCCAGTTTCCAATTAACCGGAACACTAAGTTAACAGGAATTTAAATTTTTTTGGATTTTTTTTTGCTCTCTTCTCTTTCAGAAGGAAAATTATTTTTTTATATTATTCGGTGATTCGGTGATAGAATATATACTTTTCTTTACTTTTTTATTTTTTATGCATTATTCTATTTGAATTGAATGTGAAAAGTCGTACCCCAATTAGGGTTAAGAAAATATTTAATATACCCCTTTTCCTGCTTGTGCACACAATTGTGCCATTCCGTTAAAATTCCAGAAAAGTTTTCGAATCATTTTACAATCTTTTTCACCCCGGAATCCAAGTTACCACCAATATATTAACTAAAAATGTAATCTGGCCCTCGCTCCGAAAAGATTTAAAAAACTACACTCAACAACGTGTACAATTTCAAAAGTCGTATGTTTTTAAGGCACACAAAGTCACCTCTCGCCAATTTCACTTTAGTTTCGCAACGTTTTGCAGTAATACACCTCGACATCATTGATCCTTTGCCGATTTCTGATACCCAGCGGTACTGCGTCACGCTAATAGATCGTTACACTCATTGGCCTGAGGTGGTTCCTGTACCGGACATAACGGCTGTTACTGTTGCGTTTTGGCGTTCCAGTATCAATTCTTACATAGATCAGGGAACTCAGTTCGAATCTGAACTGTTCGAAGAACTATCCAAATTACTAGGGATCAAACGCGTACGAACCACGGCTTATAATCCAAAGTGTAATGCCTTGATTGAGAGATAGCACTGCACTCTCAAGCGAGGCTCTTGTGCTGAGTTAGTTTCCGGTACCACGATAAGACTACCTTAACAATTCTTGTACAACTCAAATGCAGTTTAACAAAACTAGTTGGTGAGACAGTTAAAAAACTACTTCGCCGAAATAAAACCATCGCCATCAACCCGGCACTGCACCGAAAAAACAATCGTCAGTCAGGAACTCAAGACTTGAACTCATGTTTTCTTACGTGGAGACGTACTGCGCAAATCCTTACTGCCGTACACTGGTCCGCACCGTGTGATCAAGCGCGGTAACAAAAACTTTATTATCGATCACAATAACAGGCAAGTCAACATTTTCACTGACCGACTCAAGCCATGTTTCAGGGCAGCAGACACAACAGTTCAACAAGACTTCACGCAAAGCGCTGAAATACCATCGGGCCACAGTCAGACTTATACTAAGCCAAGTTCCGAGATTGTTATAGAACATGTAACGTTCAATGTTCCAAAACAAAACTCACCGTCGTCTTCCTGCTCTGGCAGTGTGCGTCAAAAAAAGACGCCGTCGCATTTCTTGGACTCGCTGTTTTGCTCAAGCCGTGTTTTTGCCGTAGAGGGAGTGTGTAGCGTTAATAAAATATAGAAGGCTATTTGAAGTAACGAATAGTTTTTGTTTTTACATTTTCAATATACTTTGTTTTTTTTTTAATCGGGGCATTCAAGAAAATCACACCACGCAGTATTGTATTCATAAAATTGTCATCATTATTAAAGTATTATAACTAAAAAGTCTAAGTTAATTTAATGTTACAAAGACAATTTGTTACAAAAATATCTTAATTAATTTAATGTCAAAAAAACAATTTAATTTATATAAATAAATATCTATATGTGTTGTAATTAAAAATATAGAAAGTGAACCATTTTATTTATAATCATTGTATCCGGTACATCCGATACGACATTTCTCAATATCAACGAAACAAATAATTAATGGAGTCAAACAAAAACTGCAGTAGTCAATGAAGTACAGTATCTGAATAAAAATACAATCTATTCAGTAGTGACCTAAAAGCAGATCCACACTAGGATCAAAAAGCGTATCCAGCAGCAGTTGAAGGTCCATAAAAGTGGGTCTCTAAAGGTAAATGTACTAACACTTTGACTGTCGCTAGCATGTTGCCATTCGCGTTTTTGCTAATGTTACAGCATGGCAAGTAATCAACTTATCTTGGAAGAGAGGAAGTTTGTCCTAAATATCATTGGAAGACCGAAAATGCAACGGAAGTTCAAAGACGGTTTAGAAAAAAATTTGATGTACGAACTCACCTTGATTTAGCTTTTTGAGACACATGGGTTGGTCTTTGTCCATAAGCATTGAATACTCTGTGCGTTCCCCAGACCTCACTCCCCTGGACTTATTTTTGTTGAGATATTTCAAGGACAGAATTTATGGCACCAAACCAAGAACAATTGATGCATTGAAATTGGAAATTGAAAGACAACGTCTAGATATTCCAAATGACCTGTTTCGTGACGTTTGCGAACCCCTTGGCGCGCGATATCAGCGTTGTGTGGACAATAATGGTCATCAATTTAAATCGGCTTCCTAGTAGTCCGGCGAATTCTTTGGAAAGTATGCAACTAACAGCACGCTAGTGTTACTGTTGCTGCTTTTTCGGAACAAAGCTACATAAGTGCTTTACATACACTAAAACGTGATGCCATAAATCATCTCGCAACAAACATTTGTAGCAAATTTATTCCACCATAGGATATACAATCTTTAGTAGCGGTAGGTTTAGTACCAACATCTGCATACAGAAACTCACAGGTGGCATTCACTACTTCAAGTAACTAAACACTGAAAGTATTTTTATAATTAAAATTAAAAGAACCAGAATGTGGTGGCTTCGATAACAATTTTTCACATAGATTGGACCGAAATCTTCAAAAGAATTACCCGTTGCCAAAAATTGCAACGTAATTCCAAGCCTAACTTCGTACGAAGTCGCATCTCGCATTAATATGTCTAGTTTTTCAATTTTTAATTTTATTTAATAAATTATTAAATGTATGTTTATCCATTCGCATAAAGTTCCTGTAGTCTTCTGGTTCTGTTTCTATAGAAGTGTTTAAAAGTGTTTGATTGGAGACTTTATCACCTAACCAGTCTTTCCGTCAAATGATTTTTTTGTTGGAATGAGATTCTGTTCACTTTCTTTCCCTTGTTGCAGACATTCATCAATAATTATTAATGTAACAATTCCGTTTTTGTCCATATTAATTTTGAATTATTTCTTCATTTATGCCTTTTGTGAAAAATATCACACAACAAAACCCAGGTTATATCATATATTCGGGTCTGTGCAATCATTTAGTGCGTCAAAAAACCACTAAGTGTTTCAACTCAGTTGTACAACTGAGTCGTAGTGTATATGGGCTGAATATGGTTAACAAAAACAGATAAATTTCTAGATTCAACAAAACCTGATCAACTGAGACAAATATTTTTAGATCATGCATAGTACATTCAAAACGTACAGACGATTTTAAAAAAATCTCTTAGAACAACCAACGCAAAATAAGAAGGAATCCATTTCCGTCATTTCATGTTGAATGGCATAATTTGAATTATTCCAACCCAGTTGCAGAAACCACTGTAAGCTCTTGGCCATTAACGGGACTAATATTTTAAGATTATGCTCAGTTAAGTCAAGTGTCGCACACAGAATATAGAAATTCTCTAGAAAGTTTCAGCGTCAAATAAGACAAAAACCACCCCAGGCCATATGTAAAACGGGAACATTTCATTATATTCGTTCCAGAAACCACGATAGTCACTTTCATGGCCATAGATGAGAGTAATATTTTTAGATCTGTCAATTTATTGTTGTTATTTTATCTGTCTTTGCAACAACAGGATCAAATGACGGATGAAACACTTCTATATTTAGTTCAAACTGTATGTACTTGATGAACCAAGCATGCGTGACCCAAAATGTTTTCTAAAATTTTTAAAATGAATTTTGGATATTAAACTTTGACATAGGGTTGTAGTTTGATCATTTATGAAGGTCGTTTAGGCAGATTTTGGTAAAATTTAAAATTATTATTGATTCATTTTTGAGTAAATAAATTTGGTCAATAGCCATTATTTATTTAGGATTTTTTAATTTTTCAATTTTAAATGATATTTAAATGAATTTTAACCCACAAACAGATCTCAAGAAGGTGATCATATATCCTTTGATCGAAAAGCTGTTTTGCTCATTTTCCGTGATGGATTAAATAATTCGTTTAATTCAGAATATTTACTGGTCTCACTAAAATTTTAAAAATATTTCTCCTACTTCTGTTTTTACACTTTTGTTGTAGACTACTTTAGTCTTCATTTTAAAAAAAATCAAAAATGAGATCAATTGTGTGAATCATTTTTCTAAAAATAGATATATTGTTGATTTTTGGTGCTAAATTCTTTGAAGTAATTTGGCCATTTTTTTGTTTAAAACAAGGTGATGAAAGTAACGGTAATCGTCTTAGTGTGTGGCAGATCTTTTAAAAGTGATTCTTTCGCTCGGGCTTACTCCATAATTTAGTGAATTTCTAATGAATCCTGCATATCTAATATTTCACGATGATTTCGTAAAGCATTTGTAGTTGGTTGTCAAATTTATCATTTTCCGCTCAAGTTCAAGCGTCTAGATATCTGTTACTGTAACCGTCATACACTCGCAACTATATTAAAGACCACTGCTCTAATCAGCGCCATGTACAGAATTTTAGAATGTCGTGAAATTATGTCCACGGAAACAGAATTTTACTCTTTCGCCAACTTCGCTAACAAATATTGGTCGCATGACGATTGCAAAATTTAAGGCGGATGTATAACGTTGCGTGCTTTCATTCCTTCCTTCCTTATGAAATTTTTAAAAATAAACGTTTTTTTTTCTTGTGAATATTTTTCAGCAACTCGAATTTGTTTAAAAAAAATCAGAAGGTAAGAAGGAACGAAAGAACGCAACATTGTATCCGCCTTTAATTTAGTTTTTTTTTTAATCGCGTAGGCTACACCCAAACTATCATAAATGTGTGAACTACAGATCCTTAATATTAAAAAAAGATTAATTTAAAAATAATGTGCTATATATTTGAATAACGCTTTATAATTCTGAAAACTAACTTTAAGCATGGGGAAAGTTTTGCGGAAACAGTACGCAATTTATGAGAAGTTTATTAGAAATTTTCAGTCAATAAAACGCAATAAATCCCTTAAAAAGCCGGAAAGGAACATGAATTTTGGCAATGAATTGGATAGACCATAGTAGCGCGGTAGACTACACTATATTACATACTACAGAGGACATCATCAGAAAGGTATGCGTCACCGGCCCTCTTTCTTCTTCAAATTATTCCAATCAAAAATATTTTAGAATCATTTTAATCTAATTACAATGCAAAGCAAAAATTATAAGGTTTGTCAGGTGCCCATATGTTGAGTTGAAAATTAAATATGCGGCCGTCTTAGATCGATAGTGTTTCATTGTGTAGTGTCAACGAAGGATCCTGAAAATATCAGAATACAAAAATTAATTATAAGGTTTTTTTTTGTGCCAAAAGTGATAACCACAGTTGAGGGGTGAGTTTTTTGGTAAACAACATCGCCAATCTTTGAGATTCAGTTGGAAAGCAAAACTAAAGGATAGCTAGTACCTCGTAACAGCAAATGTGATGATTTCGTATCGCATTTTTTTAAATAATTTATGTGTACTAACAACGTAATGTAACTCTGCAATTTCCCTCCGCACTAAAAATTAAGAGAGACGAGAAAGTCTTTCTTTGTCAGCATATCGTGATACACATATCGCAACATGTGTGGCGCATGAATTGGAAGACGAAAAAAAATCTACTGTAACGGAATTTTATTCACTTCCGTTATCAACCCAAATGTCATCATCAAATTTTAACACTCGGCATAACCTTCGAGGTGATACCTCAAATTTTACCAAAAGAAAAAACCATGCCGTATTTCGCATTGTTATTGTTTGTTTATGTTACTCAGATTACTGTATATATCCATGCAGTAAGTGAATTAACGTAAACCATAATAATATAATGCAACATTATCAATTTTTTTTATCGATGTGTTTTGAGGTAAATAGCATGAGAATGGACTTTGCTATTAGAAATACCTCCAATTGCACATTTCGATCAAGTTATATTTTTTGGATATAAGAAAATTTTAGCGAGTGCATTGGGTAATCAAAAACCAATGTCACGTTTTTGTACATTTTTTTTGCTTGCGTACATTTTTGATGAATGTACAACATTTTTTTTCAATAATTTAATATAAAAGGTGCAAAAATATTTGGTGGAGAGGAGAAGTCGATTGCAAACCTGCAAGTTGTTTAGAAGTTTTTTTTTGGTCGGATTGTTTTCAAAAAAATAAATTATACTTAATTATAAAATTTAATTTTCGGGAAAGTAGTTTGTAAAATATTAAGAATAAATCAGTGTGCATTTTCCATTTTACTAATAATACAATATAATTTAATACAGAATCTTTGTGTGTTTTTTTTATCTTTAATGGACCAGCAGTGAAATTTAGTGGAATAAGTGAATCTATTATATCCATAAACAAGAATAAAAATAATCTTATTGAATTGAGAGATTGTGCTAAACCTGAAAAAAAAAAGAGTTTGAGTTTTTGTGAATTGCTATAGCTATATCGGGCCTGTATATATATTATACGAAATAATAGTGGTTATTTAGCGGACATATAACAACACCAACCTGCAGAAATTGTTAAGCAAGCAATATTTCAAAACCATAATTGCGTGCGTGTTATTTTGAGTTGGACCCACAGATATATATTTTGGTAAGTATGGTGTTGATGTGTGATTAATAAACATTCCAATAGTGGCGAGGTACCTTAGTTGCTTCTAGCAAAGCTGAGTCTTGCTAGGAGCGAGGGCATCGAGAGTAACCCGGCCCATAGGCTGGACACCCTCTTTCTGCTAAGGACCTCCTCCACTTTCAATAGGCAACTAACCCTTAGTTTTTTTTTTATTGTTAATACTACGTGTCTGTGCTTCTTAAGGTAATTATGTTACCCTAAGAAGCCAGAAATAACAACCATGGGTGAAAACCCATTCCCTAAATATGTTTAGGATCCGCCAGTGTTGGGTCCGATGACCTCTTTTCTTTTTTTTTGATCAAAATTTTAGATGGTAAATTTTAGGCCATCTTCCCTAAGTTAATATGATTGTGCGGTAATCTAGGTCCCTTATTTCACCTAACCCCAAAAACCCACGACCACATCCCCTACCAGGCTGAGCTGCGGGAAACCAAGCCGCACATGGGGCTAGGGCATGAAATGGGGACAATTTCTTTAACGATAGGGTATACTGTCGTAAGACAGTAAACTTTTTTTTCGTTACAGTGGCGCCCAAACAGGGACCATAATTCGGCCCAAAAATTTTGGTAATAAATACCACCATTAGTCTATTAAATTCAATTGAGGATTCCCTCACATTCTCGTCTAAGTAGTCGACATTACTTTATGTAATGTTCAAAAATTGTTAAACTCCGAAGTAAAAATTTGAAATCGGTCTAAATGACCGTGTGCTTGGTTTTTATCATTGTTCGATGTCAATTTCTATCGATACGAGTATGACTGCGGCAAGCCTGACCTTATTCGTGGTGGGTCATACGCGTACCGACTGGAATTGATGATTTTTGAGCTCCTATGCTGGATCCCCGAATGGATGGTTTATCTGTGGCATGTCCCAACCCGCACTCCGGGGGATAAACCGACACTCGTGGTAGTAATAGGAATTTAAGAATTCATCTAATATGGTAGAAGGCTGGAGCATGCGGTGATAACCGAACTCAGACGATAATTCAGTTGTACGGTTTTCTGTACCATGTACAACCAACAGTTTATGCTTTGCGTTATCAGTAAGTTAGAATGATGCGGTCCCTGAGGTAATGGGCATATCCCTTTCCTGCCGAGCGGTGATCGGGTGGTATAAAGGGCTGCTCATTTCTCAGATCGGTCATTCCGTATCCTGGCTCGTAAAGCTGAACTGCACTACATTTTATTTTTCCTCTGTTAAATGCTTATGGCTACCGGTAAGAAAATTATCACGAGCCGTAAGATATATTTTTATTTTAAAATATGGATTTCCAAGCAGCGGTGTATAGTTAGGTTATTGCGAAAATTCCACTTTGTGTTGTTTATTTAAATTTGTCATCCTTCGGGATGGGTTTTGCAAGTCCTCCCATAGTTAGTTTTAGGCGCGTTCAGGGTATAATGTGTTTAGCTGTCCAATCCGGTGTTCTATCAGTGAACGGATATTGATGAGGTTTTAGGACATAAGTTAAACATTATTATATCTCACACTGCGGAAATCCTTGGTGATAACCGGCGAGTTATCATCCCCAATAGACAGCCATAGCAGCCGAGGTTCGAGTGTCTGAAAAGACCTCAGCAACATTGGTTGACTTACATGGGAACGTTCTGTCACCCTCGCAGGTGAGCTCCTCTGCTGAGTTCAGGGTAAGACTGCCAGCTGCGGATACGGGGGCAAGAATTTTGCCATGGCCTATTGGGTACCATTAGTGTTATCTGTTTTCAAGTTCACCATAGCAGCGAGGATCACCTTGTATGTCAGGTTTAGACTACCGTTGCATCATTGGGAACAAGGAAACAGTATCATCAAAATTTCAATTTCAATTCCTTTATCCTATCCTTATTTTGATCCAAGTTGGCGGAATTTATTCATTGTAGGGGATATTACCCATGGTTGTTTTTAGTTCATTTAATTTAAAAAAAAAATTTTTTTAATGTTTTTATTTAGTTTAGGTTAATTTTTTTTTTAGATTAGGTTCATTTAGGTTAGCAAATTTAATTTTAAATAATGATATATCCGAGTCATTTAAGTACAGATGAATTGGCGATAGAGTGTGAATTAAGAGGAATTCACACAGATGATCGGGATCAAGCAATAATCGCTCTTGAAGAAGCTCTTAAACAAGAGCGCGGAAGCATTCTAGGTACTCCGCTATTCGCACATAGGGCAGCTGCAGAATGTCCACTTCAAGAAGCGATTACGTGTTTTGAGAAGTTGGAGGGGGTTCGAAGATTACTTAGAACCTGGATATGGGGTGGTTTAACCGTAGACGAGCTGAAACCAGTTTACTACACCAAACTATTTCACATCTTGGGTCGAATTGACCGAAGCCCTGATTCCGAAGTATTTGATGATACAACCGGTGAGATGAAGCGATGCTGGTATACATTAAGAGATATCGGATGGTCTTTAATAGGACACGATATTACCCTGCAGGAGGCCGATAATCAGTTAAACAAATTACTGGTGGTATCACACGAAACCAAAGTTCTACTAGGGATTCGTGATGATGCGCAAGATCAGCAGACGAATGTGCTGATGCAACCAAATAATACATCAACTGATTCAGCAGCACGTGCGTACTACACCAATGAACGCACACAGCAACAACATCTCAGGCTATTACGAAAACTGCACAAGAAGCAGTGCCTGTCAAATGAACAAATAGTAGCTTCACCACCAGCAACACGAATATCTCAGACAAATAGTCCATCAAATAAATCATTACCGAGTTGCGCACAAGCATTAGATGGTTATCGGGTAGTTAAGAACAAAATTAGTACGACACTATCGCTACAAACATCACAAGAAAAGTTACAATCAACGTTAAGTTCAAATGGTGGATGTGGTGGTACTAACATAACCTTAAATAGCTCGCAATCAATCCGCATCTTAGAAGAAGATGAAAATCTCTCGGGAGATGTAATTGATCAAATTGTTGAACAGCAGATGGTACGCCGATTACCTGATGAAAAATTATCTCAAGACTCTGAATATGTATCGTTGCCTACATCACCGCAAGAAATTGGCAATGACACAAAATTAGATAATAGTTATGCACCGCAAAAGACGATCGAGAACAGGAAGAAAAGGTGTGTAAATAACCGTCTTAATACGCTGTCTCCAAAAAATAAATCAACAAGTTTAGCATCCCTATCAACTAATAGGATTTCAGAATTTAAAGTTAGAAGTTTATCTATCAAATTAAGAAATAGGGTGAAAACCAGAGTCTCTAAAAACAGAAAAAGTTCGCCTCGCAGAAAGGTGAAAAGGTGTAAAACACGCAGACCATTGCTACATAGAGACCACAAGAAGAAATTTAGAATCGTACGAACATCGAGGCGATTCATAATTCAATGTATTGACACCAACAAAATGCATTGTAAGACCAAATTTGATCATGGGGAGTATGCGAGATTAACTCTTACAAACGTGTACAAAGAGTGTTTTAGCAGGAAGTCCCTAGCCAAGATTTTCCATCGAAATTGGAAGCGCCGCCGGAGAAAACGTTGACAGGTGCATCTTCCATTTTCCCATTAGACCATCTATGTAAGTTCGGGCATTTACGTAGGTGATGTAATGGTAAAATGAAGGCTGGTATATCGCGCGCGATATTATGAATATATACCAGCATCGCTAGTTAAGGTAAAAATTAAGATTAGGGAGGTATAATATTAAGTTTAGTCTAAAGAAGAGATGAGGTTGGCTCAACCCCATCCAGATAAGATAGCAATGTGGGATTGAGGGAGCGCCATCTCTTATATAAGATAGTTGATAGGTTAAGTTAAAAGTTAAAAAAAAATAGTAAATTATTGGTTAGAGAATCTAAGAAAAATGTTTACAATAAGGCTGTCACTGGAATTTTAGAGTCGTGTATATCAATTTTTAAGAACAACAGGAACCAGCAGACCAGGAGAAGTGTGCACCAAATTTACCAACGGCTGGACCATCGAAACGCACTAATATCACACTGCTCAAAAACATCACGAATCACAGCAACTAAAGCAACCACACCAGTGATAACAAGTGAAATATTGATGACATGTTAACACTTCATTATAATTCGAATCTATAATATCCGGACTCCATGGCTACCAAAGACTGCAGTCATAAATCACCTTTGCACAGCTACACACCGAGATGTAATATTCACTTTTGGATGACGAGCAACATCTATGATCCAATTTTGAACGTGGGACCAGTCTTTAAAGCGAACAGGAGGACAATGGTGGTGCAACGTCCAAAATAACGGGGATGTAAACTAAATAAAACCGTCAAAAGCTCCAGAGGGGGACAACTGTTAAGATATCAAAAAGCAGTTCCAATAAAGAAGGCAAACATATGAAGTCTGACTAAAATATGATGCTGTCTACTTGGGAGATGAAGTAAAACTACATAAACAAAGCAAATAATGTCGTGTTTATGGACGACTGAAGCTTAACAAAAAAGGCGTTATATATTTGAGCACACACCATTAATACAGGCAACCAGTATCATCAAATTCGCACTATCCAGTCTTGATGTCCCAGGAACCATAACAGCATCTGTAAGGTCACGGGAGCCGATCTCGCTAAGCGTCATAAAAGCATCAGAACCATCAGCATCTTTGTTATTGCAAGTAAAGTCATACCACTGCGTTAACGCTACTGCGCTGCGCCAAGCTAAGAATCGGGCCAAGAGGCAATATTAAACAATCGGATGTCAAGGGTATGTGTGATGTTTCCGTGCGTATTCGACCAAGGGATAACCATCAAGAGATCCGCATTGGTAGTAACTTGGAAGTCTGCTGCTTGATAAACAACGTCTAAATAATTGATATACGTTAGAAGTTGGTTCGTTTAAATAATAAATAAAAAAACATTATTTGTTGATTGAACCCATTGATCAGCATCAGCCAAAATATGTAAATTAGTTGAAACAAAAATTTTTTTTTTTTAAATCTTCAAAATTATTAGGAAATAATTCATGTAGGTATATAATAGTAGCCCATAGCATTTAGATTTATTAATTCGGTAGTAATAACTAGTTTAAGTGCCCGGCTCTGAGACTTACTCAGGGTGTGGGGCGTCCGCCACGTTGGACTATCTAAAGACTGATTCCCTAAACCTCGTCCTTTCTAAATAGAGTATGAGATCTCTTTTCATCTCAGGGTTTGGGTTTTCCCCACGCTGTAACGGAATTTTATTCACTTCCGTTATCAACCCAAATGTCATCATCAAATTTTAACACTCGGCATAACCTTCGAGGTGATACCTCAAATTTTACCAAAAGAAAAAACCATGCCGTATTTCGCATTGTTATTGTTTGTTTATGTTACTCAGATTACTGTATATATCCATGCAGTAAGTGAATTAACGTAAACCATAATAATATAATGCAACATTATCAATTTTTTTTATCGATGTGTTTTGAGGTAAATAGCATGAGAATGGACTTTGCTATTAGAAATACCTCCAATTGCACATTTCGATCAAGTTATATTTTTTGGATATAAGAAAATTTTAGCGAGTGCATTGGGTAATCAAAAACCAATGTCACGTTTTTGTACATTTTTTTTGCTTGCGTACATTTTTGATGAATGTACAACATTTTTTTTCAATAATTTAATATAAAAGGTGCAAAAATATTTGGTGGAGAGGAGAAGTCGATTGCAAACCTGCAAGTTGTTTAGAAGTTTTTTTTTGGTCGGATTGTTTTCAAAAAAATAAATTATACTTAATTATAAAATTTAATTTTCGGGAAAGTAGTTTGTAAAATATTAAGAATAAATCAGTGTGCATTTTCCATTTTACTAATAATACAATATAATTTAATACAGAATCTTTGTGTGTTTTTTTTATCTTTAATGGACCAGCAGTGAAATTTAGTGGAATAAGTGAATCTATTATATCCATAAACAAGAATAAAAATAATCTTATTGAATTGAGAGATTGTGCTAAACCTGAAAAAAAAAAGAGTTTGAGTTTTTGTGAATTGCTATAGCTATATCGGGCCTGTATATATATTATACGAAATAATAGTGGTTATTTAGCGGACATATAACAACACCAACCTGCAGAAATTGTTAAGCAAGCAATATTTCAAAACCATAATTGCGTGCGTGTTATTTTGAGTTGGACCCACAGATATATATTTTGGTAAGTATGGTGTTGATGTGTGATTAATAAACATTCCAATAGTGGCGAGGTACCTTAGTTGCTTCTAGCAAAGCTGAGTCTTGCTAGGAGCGAGGGCATCGAGAGTAACCCGGCCCATAGGCTGGACACCCTCTTTCTGCTAAGGACCTCCTCCACTTTCAATAGGCAACTAACCCTTAGTTTTTTTTTTATTGTTAATACTACGTGTCTGTGCTTCTTAAGGTAATTATGTTACCCTAAGAAGCCAGAAATAACAACCATGGGTGAAAACCCATTCCCTAAATATGTTTAGGATCCGCCAGTGTTGGGTCCGATGACCTCTTTTCTTTTTTTTTGATCAAAATTTTAGATGGTAAATTTTAGGCCATCTTCCCTAAGTTAATATGATTGTGCGGTAATCTAGGTCCCTTATTTCACCTAACCCCAAAAACCCACGACCACATCCCCTACCAGGCTGAGCTGCGGGAAACCAAGCCGCACATGGGGCTAGGGCATGAAATGGGGACAATTTCTTTAACGATAGGGTATACTGTCGTAAGACAGTAAACTTTTTTTTCGTTACACTACTTAGGATTCATTATAATTTAAATATATATGATATATTTTTTTTTATCACGGTTTGTAATTTGAATTCGAATCTGATTTTGGTCAGCGAGGAATGATAGAGGTGAAAACTGTCTTTATTATATGTAATGAATGAAAAGCCGGTTTATGTAAATCGAGTGTGAACAAAAACATGAAAAATAAGGGTCAGTAATGGCGAAAAGAGAAATTCAGCTTTATCTTGTACCCTTGTGTGAGGTTGTCCTATACAAGATTTTTGGCTCAACATGTTATTGTTTCCCTAATTCTCCTCTCATTTTTATTTCTGTGCGGCAAACTGGATCATAATTTTCACCTACCCAAACCAACGGCCAATCCTCACCGACTAGAGCTGCGATAAGCATCGGAGCGATTGGAACGGAATTGTTATATTCTCTATAATGAATGTGATGCACTCTAAAAAATGTTTGTTGGATTTTACTTCAATAATTGAGTGTAACTAATTACACTCAATTATTGTAATTTTTGGCGAGTACACGCCGGGTAGCCAACCGGCTATTCGTTTGGGTATCGGGGAAGGGCCCGCAGCGACGACGGGTGGCCAACCGACTATTCGTTTTGGTATCGGGGAGAGGCCCCGCAACCGCAACGGCACCAAGGCCGCAACCAATTTTTGGAAAATATTTAGTTTTGGATTTTTTTTTTATTAAGGTACAATTTTGTTTATTTTATTTTTTTTCCTTTATCTTCTTTTTCTTATTATCTTATATATTTTCAATTTTTTATTTTATTTTTTTTTAATATCATTAAATCGAGCGCCGAAATAACAATCGTAGGTCGCGCGCTCGGTGTGTATTGGTTACGTTCTCTCCTTCGTTCTCTCCCTCGTTCTCTCCCTCGTTCTCTCCCTCGTTCTCTGTTTTTGTTTCACGTGGGAAGTCGTGTTTTTTTGTTGGGTCTAAATCATAAAAAGATGAATTTTAAAGGTTCCGGGTTTGGTGTGATGAGAAAGGGAATTCCCATCCTGTGTCGGCGTAGGGTTGGTGGTCCCAAGGCACCTCTCTTCCGTTATAATTTGTTTATTTAAATTTTTTTGCTGTTCGTTCCTCAAGTACCGGCCGACAAATTTCGGCGGAACTTGGGTATTATTATTATTTGCGTTTTTTTCCCCCTTTTAACTATCTGTTTAACCACGGTGTAAACCAGAAGCCACGCAAGCCTCAAACCCCACGACCCATAGCACTTCTCCCTGAGAATGTAGCCGGCAAAAATCAACGTGGAGGCCTCTGCGTGCGCTTAGTGATATCTGCCAGCCTGTAACACACTAGCCAGCCTGTAACACATAATATGTGCTCTAAATTAGAGCAAAGTTCCAACAAAAATTGGATCAACAGACTTCATGCTTCTAAAATATTAACCTAGTGATTTTTTACGGTATAGCGATTAAGTAGATTTTCTACGCGATCCATCTCAAAATTTGTATGCGTCTTTTCTATAGAAAGTGGATAATGTCGTGCATGCGAAATAATAAAATGCTGAAATGTTGCATTGAAAACGTTAGTTTCGAGACAGTAAAAAATATTTCCACAGCAACCAAGGAGTGCAGATTCCTATTATAATTAAAATAATATTTATTATTGAATGTGAACGTCTATTGGAATGATCGATCGTTATATGTTCTTAAGATACATAATTTTTTCTACATCCCTTTATTGTCACATAACATAAATCTGTCATCTCAATTAAATACGTCACTATCCTAAATATGTTATTCCATTTAGAATGTTAATGAAAATCTGCATGTGATTTCTTCGGTTATCCTTTTGTTATGTTACACATAGCTACCCAGTCCAATCAACCAAGAATAAAAATAGTATACCCCCTCCGTATATGCATAAGTCAAACCACATCAAATACGGATTTACAGATTACCCTAGTTCAACGATTTTTGTATATAAATGATTAAATTTATGATTCATCATTTGGAAAATTATTTATATGTGCGTAAAGACACATTTTGCCTTTAAATAACATAAGACATGGCGCAAAAATGCTTTTAATGTTCAACAAATCATAATATGGAAAAACCACTTTGCATATACATTATTTTCCATTGTTAAAAGACAATTACAATTTTCCTACACAATAAAGACGAGTGTGTAGTTGTTGTTGTTGTAATTGAATTCAATTTCTTCTTTCAAGTATCTTTAATTCTCAAACACCCTCATCACAAAACAATAACGATCGAAAAGAGATTTTTCGCTTTATTATTTTTAATAATAAGGACGGAATATGAACGACACACACCAATTCGTGTGACATAAATAAACGAAAAATAAAATCAAATTCGAACAAATGTTGTCTTTGATAATGAGAATTTAATTTGTTGCCAAGACAAGAATACAGTACACACTCCGCAGCATTGAAGCATACACGAGTATATAGGAACAATATATTTCGTATGTATTTTATATACCTCCATATATAGGAGGATACGATATTAAAATCAACATGCTTATTATAAACATCTTCAGATGGGGTTTGAAAAATAATTTGAATTAAATTATGTGAAATTGAAAATGTGATAACATGAAAAATTCGTAAAGCATGCTAAGTCGGTTATTGCAAAGTGTTTTTTGAAGCGTGATTGATGGTTAATTTAATGACAAAAGACACAATTTATTCGCGTAATCTGCGCCATGTGGGCAAATTTTAATATGTGTACAATTTATACTTTGTAGCGTTTGCTTAATGTCCTTAAGGCTTAGGTCCTTATTAAAATATTTAGATAATAATAGTAAAACTGATACGGCAACCATACTGATTTTTTAATTTGCTTTCCTATTTTAGTTTGCTTTCCTGTTCACATAACGTTCCTGGAATTTGTGAATAAAATAATGAATTCCTGGGAATTTCCGATGTGCTGTGTGAATAAAAAAAAAATTAGACTACCACTAATTAATTATTATTTTTTCGTTTATATACTTAAAGAAATATTGCTTCATTGATCAATGGTGGTTATTGCGTATACACGCATTTTCGAACTGTTTACATAATGGTGTGAGAAGAATTGGTTTTTGAGTAGAAAATTTTGAGAATAGGTAAAGCATGTATAAACAACTCGTATAGATAGTGTAGTTACATCTTATAGTATTCCAGTTCAAGTTGTGGTTTATTTATATCTTGATAAAATTAAAAACGTCTTCTGGTTTTAAGCCCATTTTTATTAAATCGAAAAAACAAATTAACTAAAATTGATAAAAATAATTACAATTACATTTATATAAACCAAATAAAAAAATGAACCTTACCAAAATAGGACAAATTATAATGTAAATATAAAACTTTAAATATAAAAATTAAAATAAAATATTAAATTTTCTAGTTGTTACTATGAAAAGTTTATTTAAACTTAAGCTAAAGGTGGCTAAAGCTCTGAACAAAAAAATATTTTTAATAAAATGTCGCAAACAAGGTGTGTTTCCGAAGAACAGAAAAATGAAAAATATCACCAATCCCAGCAAACAAACGTTGATAGCACTATGAAACAGACTGAACCATTTGCACACGTCGAAGTGAGAAAACAAATAAATTTACTTCGGTTTCTTTTATAATACATACAAATACATTGCATATTTACCCCCACTTATTTTCTTGTTTATCAATTTCATTTAGAAAAATTTCTATTTCATTTTTATCAGTCTGAAGGTGTGAGTGAGTTGATGCAGAATCTATTTAAATAAGTAGATTCTGGTTAATGCGTAAAATATTCATTGTACATGGTATGATGTTTATTTTACAAGTGTTTTCAGATGGAGAATATATAAAATATGTAGTTGTATCTGCGAGTGTGTATACTTGGTATATACAACAAAACATAAAAATATAAAATATTGTTTCTAGTTAAACCGTTAAGTTAACGTATAGGGGAAACAAAACCAATTTTTCTGTCGGCAAAAATACGAAAAGCATGGAGTTAGGTGCATCAATTTGAAGTAAAAATAGAGCGCTCTAATTATATGCTGTTTATGCGCTGATTGTGCGCTGATTTGTATTATTGGGATATTAACGAAGTCGTTTTCTGTCGGCTAAAAACACGTTTTATTTTTGTTTTGATCAGCCAAGAAATTGCAGAAACGTTTCCTCGAATAAACGAACTAAATAAATTGATTTTCTGAAATTTGAGAATTACTAAACACGCCGTTTTGGTATATTTTTATAAAAATTTTGTGAACAAGGTAGAACAAAGTATAAGAGCAAGGTATGATTTTTTTAAATTTAGATAATCATATAGATATAAACCATAACAATTTTTTATTGACAATTTTGACGTTGAAAATACAGATCATTCATCAAACATAACAAATGTAAATAATTTTAGAAATGACAATCAGACTGATAACGAAAAATGGCTACCAATATTTTAAAACTCGGTGAAAAATTTTGTTCGCCAATTACTGATAATTCTGTACCGTATACAAAAATTATAGCCAATATAGAAGGTAAAATTTTAGACATCTTGGATGAACGAATTGATAAAGCTCGTTTACGAAATGAGCTTGTTAACATTTTAACAAATTTCAAAACCCAATGCGGACAAAGAAAACGTTTATCTCAGGTCGAATTTAAAATTTTAAATGATGTTCCATGTACAAAAACTTTTATTAAACAAAATACTGAGATTTAAGTGACTAGAGCTGATAAAGGCAATATTACAGTTTTAATTAATAAATCAGACAATCACACCATCTAAAATACACTTTAAATTCGGTACAAAGAAGATTAATTATAATGGTTGGTGAGTGGAAAAATCAAAATAAAATCGAAAGAATTTAGGAGCTACCATGGGGTTGTGGCAAAAATGTACGGTTTGTCAAAAATTCACAAAGCTGGCATACCTTATAGACCTATAGTTAGCGCCATTGGCACGCCATTATATCAACTTTCAGCTTTTCTGTCGGATATTTTGAATAAGACTGTAGGTAAATCAAATACTAATATAAAAAATTCATTTGATTTTAAAGAAAAAATTAAACAAATTATTTTCCTGACAGACCACACCATATTATCACTAGATGTCTTTTCTTTATTTACTAATATAGATAGTATATTAATAAAATTAATAAGTGAAAAGTGAAAAGATATTAAGAGAAATTCGGGAACAATTCCCACAAAAATTCAATTTAATTATGCTATGAAGTTAGTTTTTAATAATTGTGAATTGTCATTCAATACCAAAATATATAAACAATTTTTTGGATCACCGATGTGCTCACCCATTAGTCCCACGGTTGCAAATTTAGTTATGGAGTTTATTGAATCATGTGTTCTACCTTCTCTTGGTTTTAAGCCTATTTACTTTTTTCAGTACGTTGACGATATTATAACAGCGATTCCTAGTGATAAAATTGATTATTTTATTAGTGTTTTCAACTCAACATCAAATTTACTGTCAAATTGGAGTCTAACAAGAAATTAGCCTTTTTACATTTGTTGCTAGTCCATAGTCCTGATGGTTCAATGTCGACTGATTGGTTTCACACAAAACTACATGGTCTGGTAGATACCCTAATTTCGATTCCCATATTCAAATTTCTTATAAACGTAATACCGTAAAATTATTATGTGATAAGGTTATTCTTTTATTGAACCCCATTTTTATAAAGATAATTTTCAGTTACTACAAAATACCTTTTGGAAAACGGTTATCCAAATTCATTTATTAGACCAATTATAAATTCACCCTTATATAAAAATTTAAATATATAGTTAATCAATCTGTTGAAATGGTTCCTCAACCAGAGGTGGTTAATGTTAGTTATTTGCAAAAAATTTGCATGAACAAATCAGCTGTTGTCTCAAAAAAATTTAATTTGAAAGTTGTGGGAAAAGCTGATAATTTCTTAGGAAAATCTGTTTTCTCATCTTTGAAAGATCCGACACCTTTAAATAGTAAAAAAGAAGTTGTACTTGTAATAAAATATATATTGGCCAGACTAACAACTTTTTTGCTCTCATTTTTTAGAAATGATTCACATAAAACGAAGTCGACCCACTTCAGATTGTCTAAACAAACAATCTGAATGTATGTATCTTCAGGATACTTACAATTCGTTAATTTTCTAACTTGTTTTTGAATTTTTTGAATTTTATAAGATTGTTAATGTGGTGTTATGGTTTATATTTTTATTTCTATATTATGTGGGTATGTACTGTCGATTATAAAAGTTTTTATATCTGTTTTAGCCTGAAAATCAGCAACGTACGTAAACTTTATTTTCATAAAAAAGTTTTTTTTTTCGTTGTGAAATTACGTAACGGAGTTTTAAGAATTATTTTATTTTAATTTTTATATTTCCAATATAATTATTTTTATCAATTTTAGTTAATTTGTTTTTCGATTTGTCTTGATAATATGTATATATAGATGATATCCGAAACGTCGGCAATTTTATGTTAAAAATTATAAAATATTTAATAAAAATATGCTTAAAACCAGAAGAGTTTTTTAATTTCATTAAGTAAAAAGCCTAATAACCACGAATTTATATTTTGAATTTTAAAATTCAAGTTTTATAAAACAAATTGGTGAAACTCGGATATCTTGGTCAATCGATGTAGGTGCAACCATTTTTACCATGTTTTGTGGAATAAAATTAAATTATTTTATAAAGGCAGGTTTAATAAAATAAACTATATTATTAAAATACTGTTTATAGCTTTAAACAAGTTTATTTAATTTTTAAAAATTTTTTTTTTTCGATGGGCTGGGCTTAACTCGGACTAAAAAATAACCGCGTTTTTAAGTAATCAAAGAATAACGTATGGAAAATTAAACACAACAATAAATATCGAGGCTAACTACTAAAAATGGTAATGAAGTATTTCCTAAACTTTCCTTAAAACATTAAATTTTATTTTACTGTATTTGTAACACTGCCCATAACGAATATTCATAATAAGTAGGAGTTCTGTAAATATCAGTAGCCCTCTGGTGTTTAAGCAAATAAAACTATTATTCTATTTTCAGAAAAACCGCTACCAAATACTAAGCGCACTTTTCAGTTGGTGTCGTTCTGGAAAACATTAAATTTGATGTTATTTTGAATAATTATTACAAAGTTAAAATAGTTAGAACAACAATAAATAAACAAGTTTTAAATACTAAAAACTAGAAAAGCTAAAAGTATAAAACTAAGAAAATGCCACTTCAAGAAATGGATTCGATTGATCCATTAAAAAATCTAGTCACCCCGGGTGTTTAAGAAAATAAAGTTTTATAAAAAAGTCAATTTGTGTATGGTTTTCCAAGCATTTCTCCCCGCCCCGATTTTTCAATTGAAGGATGCTTATCTATTAGTTAACATCGAGAGCAACTGAAAAATGCTCTTACTATTTGGTAGTGGGTTTTCTGTACTTAGGAAGAAATGCTTCTAGGAAAACGTTTGAAAATTGTTTGTTATTTAGGTACTTAAAATATTTTTTTATAATATTTCAAAATTAAGCAAGATTTGCATTTGGTACTCTTAAATGATATAATTTAGCGTTCTAAAACCCTTCCCCTACCGTTTAAGGAATGATATTGGGTTTCAATTAGTCATTGCAATAATTTTTGAATTATTTATTGTCTTTTAGAGATTCATTGACATTTTAAAGTATGCAGTTTAGGAAAATATTTTGATAGATTTTTAAAATTATAGCAGCAGTTTTTCAAAATTCAAAATATGTTATATACAAAAATTTAATACGTTTTTGTTAAAAAATATTTTTTAAATTAACACATAAAAGTTTAATCGATTTTGGTTTTCACAAAAATAATACACATCGTTTCAAAATGGCGAACGATTAAAGTTGTTTTAATTTGCTCATCCGGATTATTTCTCTATATTTTTTTTTGTCTAAATCTCAAATAAAAAGATACATACCATGTATGACAAAAAATAAACAAAAAATTTGTGAAAAAGTTTTATAAAAATAACAATCAGTGCTGAATAATTAATTTTTGTTTCAAAAAACAATTTATACATACATATGAATGTCGTTTTGGTGTCTCAAATAATATCCACTATATTTGCAAGTGATAAAATTTTTTAGTATACAATAAACGAGTTAAAATTTTTGAACGGGTACAGTGTAAAATAAAGTGGTGAAGGCTGCATTTCATAAGCAATCTAAAAATTTAAGTTTATTAGTTATTGTTAAAAATGAGTCTCGAAAATTTGTTAAAAGTTCCAAAATCGCAAATTCCGATATCATGTCCACTATTGGTTTTCTATTGAAATCCATTAAACGAGACCACACTGAATTAAAAGCTGATATAATTGGTATCAAAACTGAAATCCAACAAATCAACACTCGTGTTCAGAAGGTGGAGGCTGATCAGATGAGAAAATGAAAAAATAAAAAAAAAATTGATCTTGAATAACTTTACTATTATTTAATATTTTTTTTTTTATAATTATCCAATAGATTTAATGTCCTTTTAAGGTCAATTAATATTCCCTTTTTCCATTCACGATCACCTCCACCAATTCACCTACTCACCACACAATTACAGTATACCGTCACCTGCACGTTGCAAGCTCCATGTCAACCACTGCCATAGACGGTGGGTCGGCGATGAATTCAGAAATCTAACCGGGGGGTTAAATTGTGTTTATTAACATCATCGATCGTAAACGATGTAGACATTTCTGCCTCTGGTGGGATTCAAACCCAGTACCTCCCGGTCCAAGTGCCGAAGCTTTAACTACTTTTGCTATAAATTCAATAAATTGAACCATGAGTTAAAAAACTAAGTTTAATAAAACAAAGTTCACTGCTGCGTTGATGAAGATGATTATTTAAAATTGGTTTGGGTTTTAAATTACTTTAAATGTGATATTTTTGAGAAGGATTTTCCATTTTCGGAAATATAACGAACCTTCCATTGTTTTATTGCTAATTCCGACATATCTTTTATTGATGGATTTAACCAAATTTAACAAAAATTGGTTAAATTTTACGCCTGGCTATAATAACGTTCTATAAATATTTTATCTTAATAGTCCTACATTTAGGTTTAGGGTAGTTTAGGACAATATTTTAAGACTTTTTGCAAAACTAGACTTTATCCATCAACAAAGTGTCGAGTGCTCTGCTGCAATATTCCACTATAACAAGCATATGGGTAGTGCGTATATTTGTGGCCAAATGCTCAAAAGTTAAAGGGCATTTTTTTAAAACAAAAAGGTTGACCTTCTAAGTTACCCCACAAATGATCGACCTCATGGTTCTTTCATTATTAATTGCATACGATTATTTTAATAGGGCCGAAAAAGGATACACCTTGGCTCAGGTGGTCCTGACATTACGAAATATTGCAGACCTGCTCGGAAGACCGCATGTCCGTCAATGTGGTGTGGACATTTGTGAATTGTAAGACACGTGATTTATTATGAATTTTCAAAAGTAGCCATTAGCCTGTATTCAGCAGAAGATGTATTGACACAAATAAAATGAGGGGATATATGTTGCCAATGATTGTCATAAGTTGCCAATGAAAAATCAGGTTACAACGTCTGTAGACTTCAAAAAAATTGTCATACACGGCTTTTTGAATCACGTTCTTATATCTTTTTAAAACCTTCATCAGCCACTTTCTGGATAATCTTGCGTATCCCATTTCTTCACCAAACCGAGCAAAAAAACAGATTTCTGTCCGACCAGACTGATCTCGTTATACATAACCGTGAGAGCGACAAACATAAAGTCATGTAAGACATCTGATGTTAATGAAGTTTTCACGTTAGGCTGAACAGTTGCTAAAGCACCTATCTGTTGGGACTTGTGATATACCAATTACCACTTACAATTTCTACAACGTGTACCCACTACACTTAGTTTATGTCCAAAACATGGAGTCTAACATCTATCCACTAATAAAACTCATGCCCAATTTTTGTCCATTGCGAGGTTTCCGTCTGTATAAGTGAGATGAAATATCGTGTTAGAGGCGGAAATGTCAAACTCTTAAATTAAAAAAATGAAATTCGTACTAAATCGAAATTATCATTTTATTGGAAACCAGAATCAAAACAAAGCCAATTAGTAAATGAAAAATAAAACTTGAGTTAAATTAAGAAGTAAAATTAAATAAAAGACGAAGACTAAGTACAAAAAAGTTACGAAACAGACCATTAATTGAAATCTTAAATGCAAAATTGAAGACGACACAGACTAGTAATGGATGTGTTTTGCGGCAGACTTTTGCGATTCAAATGAGATGAATTCGACTGTAGTTTGGAATATGACTTACAAATTAGGGATATTTTCAACTTAGAATTTTGCATTGCCAAGTTCTAATTTTTTTATCCTCAGTTACAAAGAATTTGTCGTTCGCGTAACAAGAAATTAATAATTTGTGGTCGAAAAAAATTATTATTACAATAAATGTATAATATTAATTTCATAAAATTAAAAGTAATAATTTATGTAATTTAAATTAATACTGTAATTTAAAGAAAAAATCGAATAATAAAACAGTGTGTTATAGAGCATGTTTGATTTAAATAATTTGATTTAAATCATTGATTAAAATCAGATTAAAATCAATTCATTTTTTAAAAAAACTCATTGAGTTAAATCATATTGGTAAAAAGTATAAGAATTCATTCAAAAAACAACCCACTCTAAAACTTAACGAAGAAACTTAATTTCGTAAATATGGTGGTAACACTGAAAAACCTCAAAACTTCGATAGAAAAGAAAACTTAATTTCATATTACACATTTGGGGAATCACATATATAGTTATTAAAATTCAACCTGTCAACCTGTCTATTTGTAAATTTTTATTTTTCACGTTTTAAAAACCTAAACAAAGTTGAAGGAAATTATTAACTCTCATTTGCGGGTCCAGTTATGCAAGAAGAAGTCATAACAAATATGACGTCCTTTGATTGTCGGAAATCGACATTCGCTTTACACCAAGGATTTGATAGCAACGTTAGACCAACATATAATCCAACAAATAACAACAGCTACTGCTTCATTCGCTGGAGTCGAACGAGTCTTTTGGACCTTTCGAAATTAAGAAACAGCCTGGAGATAGATAAAGCGGCAAAATTAACTTTTTTGGCAAATCAGCTGAATAAATGCAACATTTTTTTATTCTGTCATATGATAATGAAATACTTGAAGCATAACACAAGCAGCAAAATTTACTAAGACAGCGGTCCAATTCGCGACTTATTTCAAATAAGTCGACTTTTTTGACTTATTCAAAATGGCGGCTTGAAAAAAGTCATCTGCTGGTTCAATTCAAATCAAGACTTATTTGAACATAACATTACATTTCATTAATTGACAATTGACAGTTCACAGTTCTAATAATTAGCAGTCTTTTTTATTGTTTGTGGAAATATAAATCACACATTTTTAAAAATTATTAAAATGGAAAAACGTCGACGTCAAATGATGTTACTGGTTATGTTACTAAACAGGAATATTCGGCTTTACTCCAAAATTATCAAACATGATGTAGAAATACTGTAATATTTGGAAACGCGTATAATGCGAAGAGTATGTATTCAAGTATTTATTGTTTGAATCGTTTATTGTCTAATTCATATTTGGTCTACGGTTTGAAATATTGTACAACCAACTTTAGTTTTGGAATTATATCTAAAATTATAAGAGGGAATACCAATTTGATACTAGATTGAATTGATACTAGATAAAGGTTCCGGTCATCAAAAGGAAATAGAACTCATAATGTTTCTGTTTTGGCTAGCTTGCGGGACAAGTTACAGGGTACTATCGGTCGTTATGAATATACCAAAGACAGCATCAATTAGAATATGTCACAAATATTTGAAATATTTTGAGAAATTTTTAAATAAAGTTGTTCATTTGCCAACTCACGAAGAGCTAGAAGAGATAGGTAATGCGTTTGCTTAACGAGCAACGTCAGATGCATTCAACAAGGCGGTTGGTGCAATAGACGGGACCCATGCGAAAATTAAATGTCCAGTTAGACATCATGACGAATATATGAATAGAATGTTAGACTATTCTATTCAGGTTCAAGGTTAGAATTTCAATTTTTATGCAAACATGTTTAAATCATTTATATTTTTTAGCTATATGTGACCATCAAAAAAGAATTATAGATCTGTGCATTGGGTTCCCAGGATCAGTTCATGATCAACGAGTATTGCGAAATAGCAACATTTATAAATTTGCAAAGTACCCTCCCAGTGGATACTATTTACTTGGAGATAGTGGCTATCAATGCTCCGTCAATCCGATAGCAATCATGACACCATACAAAGGAAGTAACCTTACTGACGTCCAGCTTAGATATAACCATCTGCACAGTAAGGCGAAGATCGCAATAGAGCAAGCCTTCCGTATGTGAAAACGAGGTGGAGATGTATTTTCCTTAGAAGCCTGTAACTTTCAATTGAGAGGAATTGCCAAGTAATAGCTGTATGCTGCATTTTGCACAATGAGTGTGTTGCTACAGACGACGTTTTATCTAACGAAACCACACTAGAAGAAGAGGAAGAGTATCAAAATATAACAAACATCGCAGAATCAGCTCATCAGTTCAGAGACAATATATCTGCCTCCATTTTCTAATAAAAATTCAATTTAAATTTATTAATACAAATAAACATTTTATTTAATCAAATACATAATTCAATTTTTTGGCAAATTCATCACAAATTCATTATTTCCTAATAATTAAACTTAAATTGTAAACTAAAAATAATTAAACTATAATTTAAATTATGTCTTGGATTTATTCCGAGTCAGAATCGGATAAAACCACATCCGGGAAATATGTTTTACATATTTTTTTAATTATTTTATTATTTTTTTTTTAAATTGTTTTAAACATTTTTTCGTCTCTGCCCTTCATATATTGTAAAAGCGCATCTTTATTTTTTTGCGACGGTCTACTACATTCTTTATTATTTTTATTAACCGATCTGGATGTTGATGGCGTGTCTGTTGATGGTATGTCCGTCACAAGAAAATCGTCGAGTATTTGTCGTATTCGTATTCGTTAATGGGTATCTGGTTGGTTCTTCGTCCAAATCTTCAATCTCGTAATCTGGGATCGACTGTAGTAAGACCGGCGAAGCTATGTTGTGTTTGCCACCGATGAAGTCGTTTATTTTGGAATAAAATGGCCAATTATTTGAATTTCGCTTGTTTGCTGACATGCCTTGTCCTGTTCCAGGTTCTTTTAATTTTTAATAATTTTTAATGAGGTTTTTCTATTTTTTCACATTCTGATGCATTAAACTGTCAAATTACTCCCATGAAGTTTTTGGCACCACATTTTTTGTTTAAATAAGGAATCTATTTATATGTTTTTCCTCTTCAATCCGTTAAACACAATTTATGAGTAAAACAAAAAAAATTATAGGTGATTAATAACATACAATATGTTATTTAAAATGCACTTACAACGTAAAGTGTAAAGTTTCCTTTTGTGACTATTTTTGTCTGCCATAATGTTCCAAAAAAATATTTTTATGTTACAGTCTTAACAGTTTCAAATTAAAATGTTCCAACTGTTATCGTATATCACAGCTAAATTTTATTACATACAAACAAAAAATGTATGAAATGTCATTTTTGTGGAAACTCTCCAAAATAATTCAAGAAAATCTACAATAAGTCTCCTTGTGAGGTGACTTATTGTAGACTTTCAAATAAGTCAGTCTACATAAAATAAGTCATGAATTGGACCGCAGTGTAAATATCATAATTCCCCGATATTAAAATTATTTAATTTAATTTATATTTAAATGAATCTTGTTTCCATACATTATATTATCTTCATTTCCTTAAAAAGTATTTAATTGTTCTCGGAAATTCATTACAATTTAAGTTCATCATTACAATTTTTATATTCAAGAAAATCTGGTTTGAATCGAAAAAATCCGATTTTTTGATTTTTTTTTTCAAAAAAATCAACAAAATTACATGCTCTGGTGTTCTAATTAATACAGGTTAGTAAATTTAAACCAATATTTTTATCGTGATTTTTTCTTGAAACGCGTTTCTAGAAAATAATTTTTTTAAATTTTCAATTTATGTCGATTCGTAATAAAACTGGTACTGTAAAAACTGTTTAGAAGGGAAAAATTTGTTAAGACCAGACAATAAAATAGCAAAAGGGCACTAGAGACAAAATAATGCTGCACCAAAAGATTCCTGGCAAAAATTTCCATTTAAGTTATTGCAAAATAACATCGATGAGTTAATCCATATTTTAACACTTGACGTTTAAGTTTATTTTAATGAACAATATTTACAGAAACCCTAAGTGAAGCACAAAAGTGAAAAAGAATTTTTGAAATTTCTTCAAACTCCGAGTCGGAAATGGCTAGCCACCGAAAAACTAACTTCGAAACTTAAACGACCAATTTGATGAAATTGAACAGCCGATGAGAATCAGGCAGAATTATGTCTGACGGAGAACAACCTTATAGCAAGGCTGATGAGAGTGAGATTTTGTATGAAGTAGTGGAATTAGCTCGACCACAAATTTCTCCCGTAACGAGAGCAGCGATATGAGAATATTATTGGTTTTTTTAGTCTTTGTTAAGTAAATTAACTCATCATTGCAATACGAATTGATATAAAGCAATATTTGCTATAATTCTTAACCAATTATTATATTTGTTCTCGATTATTATTTTTGTTTAAATTAAAAACTATATCACTATTTATAATGTACTCGTATTAATATGATTCAGAATAAAAAAAATGAAAATAAATGACATGTTTTGAATTTTTTATGCAATAATTTATTTTATAAAATCATAACCCAACAACAGCCTAGCAAATCTTAGTACATTTCGACTCTTTATTGTTATAAGAAATGATTGTTTAAAGACCTACCCGTTTTAATGCATTTTGGCTGTCAATTTTGACTTATAGCCGATTTGATTTTACACTTCAAACTCACTTCACTTGCATTGGTCAAATGTCGGTCGAATTGACAATTGACTTATTTCATCTATTATGGACGAATGGTCAACTTTTGGTCATTTTATGGTTATAAATCTAAAAATTGTTTTACGGGATGATATCCTGTTTCAATTATGAAAATATCAGGTTAGTTTATAAGTGTTTTAAAGTGTTCAGTGATGGTTTCAGTGAAAAAAGTAATAAATTATCAAACGTAAAAAAATCTGTTGTTTTAAAATATTAAAATAAATATGTATAATGGATTCATAATCCATTGTACCATCAAATAAACGTAAACCTAAATTAATTATGGATGGATATTCGTATCATTTAGAACGGAACATGTGCAAATTGAAAATCTTTGTAATGCAAAGCAAGAGTAGTATAACAGTTTGTCAAAATGGTCTTCCGATTTATAAACAGAAGCGAGAAAATCTATACGTCTACTTACACAAATAATAAGGAGGTGTGTATTTCATTATTGTGATCAGGTGAATGGAGTTTATTTACCAAAACACAAGGTTCAGAAGCAAATATTAAGTCTAGTCAGAGCTATAGTGCCCTACAGCAATCGGCCAGCATTATTAAAATTCAGGAAGTTTTAAAATTTCTTGTAGGAGAACAATTTGAGCTGTCCGAAAAATTATTTTATGGAGCGAAAACATGGCCGAATTTGGCTAATGGACAGCACGTCCAATGTAGTGCCAAGTTTTGTGCGACAGCTGTTTACCATCCACGGTAAAATAGGTAATTAAGTGGTACCATTGAAATTTTGTGTATTGAGTTCTAAAAGTAAAGATGCCTGTTTTAAATTATCCTACGAAAGATGCAAATTAGCTTGGGATTTGAAAATAGATTTAAACCCAAACCAAGAGTATTGAACTTCGAAGAAACGTGCCAGTTGTAAAAAAAAAGAGTGAGTCCATTAGTACTCTCAAGGAGATGTGTAAACATGGCATATGTATAGTGCGTGTGTATGGTTAACTTTGAAGGAAGAAGAAATGAAATTTTACTAACCAGATTTTTTCATTCGTTTATTACCATCAAATTGGTCTATTACTATTACTCTTTCGGTATAATCAACGCAATTGGCCTATGGTAGCTGCAAGCATCAAAGACGTGGTCCCATATCTCGTAATACATATATCTTATATTTCTCACATATCTCGTAGAAGATATATTTCGATCTGAGTTCTTGTGCAAATCGAATTTGTATCGCAGGAAGTTTATAAGTGATTCATCACTGATCATAGGGAGCAGCAAAATGAAATCCCTGCTCATAATCATCGGCAAAAGATGTAAGTCTCCTTGAAGAATTTTTGAAATTCTTTCAGAATATGGAGCAAGGACGAAATGCATGTACTTGATTATTTCGTCGACAGCTTTATTTTACGAGGTGCATACAACTACCAAAAACATCTTATATCGCCAATGGGTTGTGTTGTTACGCTAATACCAGTTGTTTGTTCAACGATGATTTCCTTATGCGAGGTGACTGTATGAGTTCTACTTGAATTTTTATATACTGCTACTCCAACCGCCCGCTGACTATTTCTCTTGAACTGAACGCAGCATTGAAAATTAGGAAAATTGAACATGCAGGTCATTCTAGGAAAGCAAAAGCATTGAGCATCCCTGCGTGACTGTATCAGTTAGATCGAGGTGAAGCGACCTGAGATTCTGGCAGTTCAATGTTAAAAACCAGACGTCATTATTATCTCGTACAAAATTCGCCATTACATCCTGAGCTATACTTAGCAGTTTTGTGGTGAGGCGCGTTAACTCATTTTGAAGAGGACCAATTGAGGTTGCATTTTTACGTTCATGGTAGAAGACATAATCATTGTTAGCCGACGTGATGAACTGCTCTACGAGATTGTGATAAACCCACATACACAAGTTGTTGACTGTGTTTTTTATCGTCAGAGTATACTATCTCGTTATAGGTACCACTCTCTATAATGCATAAATTGTGGTGGCACACGCTATTTTAAATTTTTTTATTTTTGCTGTTCGCTGAAAATGTCGATTCGTCGATTCGTCGTTTCTATTTAATTTTATAAATGTTTCTTTGTTTTCTTTCCATACTATTTATATATACACATACACTCAGACTATGTGTATAGCACAAAATTTATATATGTATTTTGTTGTTCTTGTTCTTTTTTGATTATTTTATATTTTGTTTTTTTTTTCAATGAAGATATTTAAACGTAGTACGTCATTTCCGTTCGTTTCATTTGAAAGTTTACTACCATACAAAAATTTTTGGCATACGCGCGTAAAGATGTTTACACATCAAAAAAATTCCGGATTTTACAGGAGGTTTGTTACATTTTGTACAAATCACCTCAATCAATCATCAGCAAGAAGTGCAGGACCAAGAATGAGCAGCTAAATATGATATAAAGAACATACAAATTCTTATGATAAAAGTTAAGCATTCGTTCCACCTGATAAAATCTCATTGTATTATAAGGAACTAGCAAAAACCTTCGACCCGGATACTAGATTTTTTTGTCTGAACAATCAGCATTTTAAAAACAGGTAATTGGAAACCAAGATTTTTAAAACAAGGATTTCAAACTTGTTAGGCACTCAAGAAATCCTAGAATGTTTGAAACATAATCTTGTTGTGTCGTCAGAAACATTTAACACTTGAGGGTTATTTTTTTAAAATCGTGGGATGAAATTTTGGAATAACTTTAAGGTGGTGAAAAACAAATTTTCACGGTTATTATAAATAGTCAACGGCATTCCTGCTAGAAGAAAAAAACAAATTTTGAGTTTGTTTACTTGGCATGACATAGGCACATACTGTTTCAGAAACTTAATCAGAGTGTATTTTTAGTGGTCACCTGTACGAAATCGATCAGGTAAAATTTATAACATTTTGCTGCACCTTAACCTACACCAACTATAAATTTTACATTTATATCATCTCTGTACACATTCTACTGTCAATCACTCGTTCAAAAGAAAATTAATTTTGTTAAATGCCAAATACATTCCGTAGGTATATCAGCCAATAGTTTTAATAGGACATAGACGAACGCATCTACAGACCGACTAATGTAATCGTAAAATTAAAATCCCAAAAGTCAGATAAATAACATTGATTTACCACCACATTATTTCATTCCCCGTATAGTTAGTTATTCAATGTATTTCATTTAACTCCATTAAAATGTTATCCTCTTGTGACTTATCAATAATCTCCCTTAATAAAACCCTGTAGCGTTTTTAGATCTAATATTGTTAAGACGTACAGCAAAAAAAAAACAAACAAAAGCCAACGAATCAAAAAAAAAAATGAAAATATTTTCCCAACGCACGAACGAAAAAAAGAAAAAAAATGTCAAGATAATAATAGCTTCTCATATCTCATTAGCGGATTTTCTTAATAAACAACAACAACAACAAGAACAACACGACGCGTTACTGAAAATATTATTAAAAAAAATAAACATTTCATAGAATTGTTCTGTGTTTTTTATCCATAAAGATTTTTTTTTTGTACATCGACTGAATTTATTTTATTTTCTGGCACTCTGATTGCTATATAGAATGTATTTAGGCTATTTTCCGCCACCATCACACTTTCTCTTTTTTATAGTAATTGGTACTCGTACACACCACTGTCACAATTGATTGTATTGGGTGCCCCGATTTAAGTAAATTGAATGCAATAAATTAAGTCCGCAACCATGTTTTTCTCAATCGAGAATGTTGAAGTTTAATGCAAATTTTTTTTAGTGTGTACACTAACGGACTACATCAGTGCTCTAGATATTTTCTTGTGAAAAATGGACAAATTGAAATAAAGGAAAGAAATATAATCAATTTAATGTAAATTTATTATATTGTTCCTTTTCCTAAACAAACGTTGTTAGAGGGATAAGTATTGTGAATTTTTTGCGAGTTGTTATTATTTTATTTCAGTCCGATTTGAATTTTTTTTTTCCTTTTAAATAAAAATCTGTAATATTTCACGTTTTCTGATGATTGAAAAATTTGAACTCAAAACTCCCCATCCTAACAATATTCGTAACATAAGAAATGTGTTGTCGTTAGGTACATCTCTCAAAATACATAGACAAATGGGATTGCTTTAAAAACAAGGAGAAATGGAGTTTCTCCATTGACCCACAATCATTTTCACTGTATTGGTTGCTAGCTGTCATAATAACCAGTCCTTGAAAGAGATAGCATTAAAAAAACGGAATTTTTATTTCAGGTCGAACTCCAATGGCTACCCTTAGTTAAATTATGTCTAGACCAGTAACTCGGCAAACCAATTCGAAATAGATAAATAGAAAAAAGGTACATCGCTTATGTTGAAATAGAAGAATTGAATGAGGCCAGACAATTGATAGTTCTGGGACCCTTCATAAAGAATAAAGTTAGAAGCGGTACTACTAAGCACCATCATATGAAAAAACGAAACACCGGATTGTGACAAGTCGACAACTTTAGTTTAGGCAATGAGGAAAGCCTGCAAAATAAAAATGCTGTCAATATCCTTAATAAGAAGAAAAGTGAAAATTTTCTTACAAGACGAAACGAAGCAATAGAGAACGTAGTATCGTGGTATACTTTCAAAATTTTGGGAAGACAAATGCCAAGCAATCCTGTTTAAATGAACAGAACTTTTAGAATATTCTGTTAGAACGTTACTGGAATTCAAAATAATCTTCCTGAGCAAACAATTGTACAAAAAACACATTCAACAAGATCTTTGTTTATGAAAATACGTCCGTTTAAGAAACACATTAAATGTTATGATAAAAAATAGTTCAAGCTAAAACCATAAAAGTTTAGTCAATATTCAATGAAAGATGTAAGTCTCTCTTTTTTCTACACTGTCTTCAACGTCACAAGATCACAATAGACTTTTTAAATTATCAGGGTCAAACTTCATCATATGTGAAGCATAACAAAATACACAATAAACCGATTCAATTTAAGATACCAATAATTATGTTTTACTTTATAATTTTGACATTAATATGAATAAAGCTGTACCATCGAAAGCATTCAATTCCTGCATGTATAAATTTAAATACTTATTTTATTTACAAAAAAAGAGTCTTGAGTATAACTTTATAAAATATAACTTTCTGCAATGTTAATATACTCGCCGAATAACTAAATTTTGCTGAATGAACATTAATATTAAAATTATTTTCAGGCAAGTAATTATTAATAATTTTTTTATATTCCTAATTTCTATCTGGGTCTAACATTACTAGATTGACCTGGTTGTGACATTACTAACCTGGTTGTAGCATTACTAGATAGACCATTCTTGAATGTTGTTATTTAATTACATTTTGTTGCATGAACACTAATAATCGCTTGTAATTTATATTGAATCGCTTATAGGTGGTTTTTAATTTGAATGTTTACTTCCTGCATGTAATAATTAAAAACAATTGTATACTTTATTAAATAAATCCTTATTGTAATTATTATTATGAAATGTTGCTTATGAATACTGAGATATACTTCGTGCATATAAATATTTGTTTGTTCATTAAATCAATAAATACACAATACAGTGTTGATCAATTTTAGTTTATTCATCACATAAACGCGTTTTATATTTTAATTAAAACTCAATTACACATAGATAAAGCAAAAAAAATGTTTCCTCAATTTTCAATATTTTTGTTAATATCGTCAAATTAGTTTAACCAATAGTTTTTTATACATAATCTACATGACTGTTATAATTAAATATTAAGGTTTTATGCAATATACAGCAGACTACAAATAGCAAATTTAAATCAAGAACCTATCAAATTTCATTTATATTTTAATTTAAAGTATTTTACATATATGTGACTGTAATATAGAAAGGATTCACTTTCTTCAATCTATATTATATAAAACAAAGTCGGGTTAGTTACACCATTTATAACTGAAGAACGGCTGGACCGATTTTTATGATTTTTGTTTTGTTGGATTTGTCCCCGTTCCGAATAGCATAATAACTATTAAAACATTGGAAAAATTAACCAAAAAAAAAGTCATCAAGAAAATTCATTTTCTCATATATTTAGTACATTTAGTTTTTTTTTTTTTTTTGTTCGTCTCAATACAGTGGTGGTTTAGGAAAAAAGAAAAGTCGGAAAAACTCAAAAGGGAAGCCCCAAAAATCTAATAAAAAAAACCTTTTTTTATATGAATTTTGTAGGTGTAGTTTCTATGTGACGAGTGGTGCAGTGGTTAAAGCTTCGGCGCTTGGACCGCAAGGTACTGGATACGAATCCGACTGGAGGCTGCATGCACATTTACCATTTTATTTTTTATCCAATTTTTTTTTTTATTTCATCTACTTATCTATATATATAAAACAATTTGGAGTATTTATTTTATTTATTTAATCTTAATAAAAAACTCAATTTTATTAAGCTAATAAATTTTAAAAACATTTATTGATTTTGAGGCGGTACGAAGTTCGCCGGGTCAGCTAGTTATAATATATAAATGAAATTAAATTTTATTTGTAAAAATATTTTAAAAGAAACTTGAGTGTGATTTTAAGGGATTTTATTTAAAATTAAAAAATTTAATTTAAGTTATATCTCCTAATATATAACGTTATTGAATGTTTTAATTATAAATAAAATCCCTTAATTTTGTCAATGTACCCCGATTGTTTTAAACTTTGTTGCATAAACTCTTCATGTAAAAACTTTTATAAATTTTTGCCAATAAACATTAATATTTACTTCGTGCATGTAATAATCGGTTCGTTTAATAAAACAAAAATAATAAGAGTTTATGAAATTTGCAGCATAATAAAGTATACTATTGGTCCATAGCAAATTATTTATTAAATAAATGCACATTGTATTTGTAAATAAATGATTTACTTCTTGCATGTAATAGTTTGATTGAAAAAATATTTATGTTAACATTGTAAAATAAGCTTGAGCATAACTTAAACATAATTATTATTCGTAAATGATTATATAAACTACCAATTTTCTCCTCGTGCATGTAAAAATTTGTTTGTGGAATAATCCCTCTTCACAGCGACCAGTTTTAATTACGGGTATTTTCGTTTATTCATTCCGAACATTCCGAACGTTTTAAAATTGACAGTAATCGTACTTTTATTCATTCTATGTTTTCTATTCTTTTTTTTGTCTATTCTTTTATTCATTCGGAATTTTCAGAACGCATTCTTTTTGATCTACATCAATAGGTAGAACAAAAAGAATATTCTGTTTTGAAATGTCAAGCTGTGATAGTGCGTGTGCAAAAAAATTATTTTTTCTAGTTTTTAATAAAACAACATTTTTCTTGTTTTTAATAATATAAATATGTATATATATATTATATATGTATATGTATACAATATTTGTATATTATCTATGGTTCAACAAAAGTAGATGCTACCAAAATAAAAACAAGTCGTTCTTAGATCACGTGATATATATTCTATTCCTTCTATTCTTTCTGAAGAATGAATTAACGAAAATACCCTACATTACCTACTGAAAAGTGACTTTGATACACCGCTCATCTATAAGTATGTCATTTAATAGTGACATTTTCTTTTCCTGTTTTTTTTATTTTATAATAAAAATTTACACTTAATAAACACATTTTTATTAATCACTTGTTTTTTGTTTCGCAGAATATGCGGATTTAAAACGGAAAAAAACGAGTGATTAATAAAAATGTGTTTATTAAGAATAAGTGTGTTTCGCCAAGTGCCTACGGCAAATAGCGTAAAAAGTAATAAAAATTCATTTATTTCAAAAGTAATATTAATAAATAAGTAAAAAATACTAAAAATTATTGAACATATAATGAGTTGCGGGCAAAAACAATACATTATTTTCTCACTAGATGGCTTTAGTGACATATATCTCGTGATGTACTTTTCGTAGTGGACGATGCTTATACTCCTTTTAAAGGAGGATTCATGAACTACAAAACCTATTTTGTCATTGTTCTGATTCATCGATGCGTGTCAGAGAAGGAGGTAAACAAAAATTAAGGCAAGAAGGCAAGGACTGCGGCTAAAATTGGGAACGGTGTATGTGGCCCCCCCAATGTCTCAGCGCAATTTTGGTTCCGCCGATTCCGTTTCGGAAATTTAGACCATCTACGGGCTGACGTAGCACCACCCAGGAGCTGAAAATCGCCCACATAACTATTGTAAACCATTTGCATAAAGCTGGCTTCAAAAAGAACCTCGATGTTTAGGTGCTGCATGATTTGACACAAACCAACTTAATGGGCTGTTTTTACATCTGTAAGTTCCTGGTTAAACGGAACGAAATCGAGGAATTTCTGAAGCGGATAGTAACTAACGTCGAGAAATCGGTCGCATACGACAATTTCAAGCGAAAAATATAAAGGTCAAAGGACGGCGAAGCGGTCCAAACGAATCAGGATTGACGGCCGAAGGGTTACAAGATAATCATCTACTATGAGCTACTATGAGATGATTTCGGACCTCTACAGACACCAATTGGAGTGATTGAAGATAGCAATCGCATATTGCTCTACCAAGACAACGCCAGGCCTCACACGTTAATGATGACCCACCAGAAGCGCCAGGCGCATAGTTGGGAGGTTAATATGCATCCACCTAATAGTTCTGACCTATAGCACCAAGCGCATATTATCTGTTTTTGTTCACCACGCTCTTGGTGATGTAAAAGTGGCCTTAAGAGAGGCTTGTGAAAACTGGCTATCTCAATTTTTTTTGCTGGTTGGGACAAGGCGTTTTGGGAAAGCGGCATAACAAAATTGCCTTCTAAATGACAACGAGTTCCCGAAATAATCATAAAAAAATGGATTTATTTTTCCCCAGTCTCGTTCTGGCCCTTATTTACCTAAGTATGGAATGCCATCTAGAAGATAACTTGTGGTGCATTCACAAATCCAAAATATTTTTTTACCATATTTATCAAGCTTAGATGAGGTGTATTGGCTAAAAGAAACTCGCTCTGGGATTGGCATTATCTGTTAATCGATATTAAGATTTTTCTCGGGTACGGAGTTATATAAATTACTACCTCTTAATACCTCTTAAGTTAATATTGATCGTATATTTGACGAATGTGTGTAATATTATTATCATACCGACGTACAGAACGAGTAACTGAATCGTAACAACCAGCAACGATCAACTTATTTCATCGTAACAGAAATATGAATTTCCTAGAAATATTTTCTAATAATACGAACTCTAGCGAAAATGCGCACAAACTCGTGATCCTTCATGATATTTGATATTCTTACAATTCCGTAAGTTGAGTTTGCGCAATAGACTATCAGAATAATGAAAAATATGAAATATTTCGATCAGTAAAAATATATAAAAGCCTTATTAATTTGGTTTTTCGATGCAAATAATGGAATGCAAAATAAGTCGATTGAGGAATACCAAGGGACCCTATAACTAAACATGCGCTTTCAATATGTTACGCGAGTTTTAAAATAAAATGTGAGTATAGACTTATAGACTGTGAAGTGAATTATTACTCTTCGTACTATTAATAGTTTTTTCAATATTTCATAGTTTGTTTTTAATTTTTTAATATATTCGCTTCCTGCATGCAATAATTGTAATTTTTCTTTATCTGTAAAAATATTTTATATAACATAAACATTTATTTCGTATTATTTTTCGAATTATGTTTTTTTATATAATTTTCAAAAATGGACATTTTAATCTAATCGTTTAATATAAAATAAATATTTACATTTCATGTAATGTTAAGCATAATTTAGTATGTACAAGGATGTATCTTTCAGTTCTTTATCAAAAAATAGATTTATATTTTTATTTTGACTGCAATTATAGGCATATGACTGAATTCAATACAATAGGCATATGGCTGAAATAATACAAATTAAATTTCATTTATGTAAACAATGCAAAAGAAGCTAAAATACTACATTTTGGATACAGCCATATTTATTGATGTTAATTTACAAAATTTTGTTACAATAATAACTGATTCGTTCACGTAATTACTTTTTAAACATTTGTAGTTTCATTTAGTTTGCACATTTACTTCCTGCATGTAATAACTTTAATGTTAATTTGTTTGTGAAAATTATGTATTGTTAACTTTATTAAATCATATATTTATTTGTTTATATTATACAAATTTGCTTATATACGTTAATTTTTACTTCGTACGTGTGATTAATTGTTTCTTAAATAAACTAATAAATAATAAAATTTCTGTACAAAATTGGTCCAATTCAATTTATTTATGAAAGAAATGCAGTATACATTTTAATTTAAACTCAAACGCATAACTAAAACAAGAGAGAACGAATTACTTTCTATATGTATAAATTAAAATGTTAAGCTTAAAAATAATTTTAATAGATATATGTATATATATATATATATATATATATATATATATATATATATATATATATATGTATATATATATATATATATATATATATATATATATATATATATATATATATATATATATATATATATATATATATATATATATATATATATATATATATATATATATATATATATATATATATATATATATATATATATATATATATATATATATATATATATATATATATATATATATATATATATATATATATATATATATATATATATATATATATATATATATATATATATATATATATATATATATATATATATATATATATATATATATATATATATATATATATATATATATATATATATATATATATATATATATATATATATATATATATATATATATATATATATATATATATATATATATATATATATATATATATATATAATATTTATTGATGTTTATTATTTAATAAATATTGCTGGTTAATTTTATTGAATTTTGCTAATATTATAAAAGAAGCGTCACTGTAACATTTTTCGTTAAGACATTTCTGAAAAAGAAACATATTTTTTTTTTTATTGAGACTTATAATCACTTTATGTTTATATTATTATAAAATGTTGATTATGAACGAAAAAATTTTCTTCGTGAATGGAAAAATTGTTTGTTCAATAATTAATAAATGTTTGCATAACAATTTATTCATTATGAGTTTTATGTTTTAATTTAATCTCAAATTAGTATGGTTGTTATAAAATAATGATTTACTTCCTGCATGTAATATTTAAATTTGAAATTTTATTTGTTTTTACTGTATAATAAGCTTGAGCATAACTTTATTAGATACAATTTTTGTAAATGTTAGTAATTTAATAAATATTGCGAAATAGATATTTTCTGCGTGCATGTAATAATTTATTTGTATAATTAATTAAAATCTAGACTTTTGACTGTTGTTATTTTATTAAATTTGAATAAATGATCCCTTATGATTACTTCGAATTAGTATTTGTCTTTTAAATAATTATAGTTTATTTTTGTTTGGTGTATATGTTTTCTGCATGTAATAATTTTAATGTTATTTTATTTGAAAAAATATTTAATTAAAAACTAGATTAAAATTGTGGACATTAAAATTTATTTCGGACATTAATATCTATTTCGTGCAAATAATAATTTGGTTGTTCAATAAATCAATAAATATTAAGATTTTGTGCATTATGCAGCATAAAATAGTACAGTTTTGATCCATTACAATGTATTGGTCAAATTAGTGCATTTTATATTTTAATTTAAAATGATTTACTTCTTGCGTGTAATTATATAAATTTTACATTTTTGTCTTAACACTGAAAAATAAGCTTGAGCATAACTTTAATAGATATAATATTCGTGAATGCTCAGTGAAATTGTTACACATGATCTCACTACTATATAAAATTTTGCTTATGAACGTTAACATTTACATTGTACATTGATTTGTTCATTAACCCTTATGTGAGTGAAGAAAAAATATTTTAATTTGAGTGATTAACTATATTTAATAAACACATTTTATCAACAGTAGTGAAGAAAAGATAGAAAAAGTATTTTGAAGTAAAGTATTTGAAGAAAAAATATTTTAATTTGAGTGATTAACTTATTTTTTCGACGTTCGTCCAAGTAGTAACATTTCTCATTTTTAAATATGTTCGTAATCTATACAAATTAAACTAGAAGTTCTCATAAAATTTAAAGTTTTTAGTGGGAGTAAAACATATAAAAATAGACGTCTAAAAAGACAAAAGGTACCCGGCATATATATACGTCACTCACATTAGGGTTAAACATGTGTTAAGATTTTATGTAATGTGACGCTTATCAAAGTACAACTATATTTAATAAACACATTTTATCAACAGTAGTATGTAATGTGAAGAGTATGTATAAGAAAATCGATCAAATGTTTTTTAAACTTTTTGGACAATTTTTTTAATTAAAATACTGAAAACTTTAATTTTTTGCGAAATAAAAAAACAAGTGTTCAATAAAATGTATTTATTAAGGTGTAAGTGTGTTTCGCCAAGTGCCTACGGCAAATATTTATTTAAAAAAATGCATTTTATATTCTATTTTAATTAAAATTAAAACTAATGTGGCTGCATCAAAAGAATGATTTACTTGCTGCATATAATTATTTAAATGTAAAATTATTTATACTTTATTGTAAAAAAATCTTGAGAATAACTTTATTGTATATATTCGTCGTAAACGTTAGTAATATAATAAATATTATGGAGTAAATATCAATATTTTCTTCGGGCATGTAATAACGTTTTTGTGCAATTATTAATATACATACATGAAATGTGTAGATTAATGGATGTTTTTGTTTGATTAAACGTCGTGCTAGTATTTGTTTTTTAAATATTTATTGTTTGTTTTCAATTTGTTTATATTCACTTCGTGCATGTAAAATTTAATTGTTATTTTATGTTCTGTGAAGTTTTTGTATTAATATTTAATACAAAAAACTTATTTGAAAATTAATTTCGAAATCTTTTCATGATTATGCCTTTTAACAACGTTTTCTAAACGCACAATATTATTCACTTCTTGCATATAATAATTTAAATGTTTATTATAAAATAAATATTTATATTTCAGGCCATGCACAGCATAACTAGATATAGTTTTGTTTATTTACTAAATTTTATTAAAAGAGCAAATATAATCGCATTCTGCTTAACAACTTATTAAATATGTATAGTTTGATTTAATTATTTACTTCCTGTATGTAATAAATGTAATGTAACTTTATTTGTGAAAATATTGCATTACAAACTTAACTGAATAATCTATGAATACTTTTATTCAACAAAATTATTTTGACAAACGTTAATATTCACTTTCTGTTGGTCAATTGTCTTTTTAATAAACCCATAAATAGTTAGATGGTACACTATTAATCCTTTACAATTTATTTATCCAACAAATGCGTTATAAATTTAAATCTAAAATCAAATTCATATTGCTGAAATTAAAGAAAAATTTGCTTTCTACCTTATTAGACACAATATTCTTGAAAGTTTATATTTTAATCAATTTAGTTGAATGTTTATATTTAATGAATCAAGGCTAGTTTTATTAAATTTTGCTAATATTGCAAAAGAAGATTAATTATAACATTATTTGATATTACGTTCTTTGAAAGCCGTTATTTTAATAAAGTTTTCAAAATAACCAAATATAATCATTTTTGAATTTAAGACTTATAGATGGCAAATGTGTAAGAATCACAACAATCAGTTTCGAACAGATGAGATTATTGATTTGAATAAATCAGCCTTCTCATCAGGTTGCGACGACTGATATTTTTCACATTGGAATATTGTCTATGTATAAATATATATATTCATTGTTTTAATACATATTTTATTATTAGAATATAATTTTTATTCCAAACAATTAAAGTATATAAATGCTAGGTAACTGTATTTTTAACACATAAAGTTGTAAAATACTAGTTTTTTCATGTAGTGGGTTATACCATTGTTTGGGTGAGAACGAGTTTTTTCAATTCTGTTTTGATACACTCGTTTACAATTTTTGTTGTTGTTTTTTCGAGAAAGCATGTTCGATGACCAACGATTATTTATCGTTTTTTTCTGATTACGGTAATTTTGTAACCTACGTCTACGTTGTCTTTTATTTATTTGTACATTTATTGTTACACACTATGATTTTTTACTCACACATTTGTGTGGTTTGGACTTAAATTGAGCCATTTTTTTGTGTTTTGGTAAATATATAAAAATTTATAGATGCATGTGTATGTGGCCGCCTCGAAATGTAGGAACTTTGTTTGTATCCGTTTGATACTACAATCATAGAAAAGTAAGTTTACCATCGATTTCTCATTTGTATGAAACGAGAAATAAAAATGGAATTCCAATGTCATGATTGTATTTGTGATTTTACATTGTGCGCAATGTAGGGTCACAAGTACAATCAAGACATTGGAATTTAATTCGTTTTGTACAGGTGGGGGGTCTGTGGTAAACTTATTTTTCTAAGCTACAATATTTGGATTCGATTTATTTTATTTGTTTTTTCTAAATTAATTTAGTTTATAATAATCATTACATTACATTACATTTATTCTGTTCAAGAATAGTTCAACTAGATCGTAGAAAATAATGAATCTTTAACTCATAATAATGACGTTTTATTTCAGGAAATTTACCATTAAGATGTCAACATAATTAATTATCAATTTTTTTAAGATGCTGTAATAAAGGTGTTTGGCGGGCCCGGTGTAATTCGGGAGTCTCACTAAATTGCCTGGACAATCAAATCAATTTTGATTTTGTATTTTTGGATTTCATGGCAATTCTTTAATTAATTCTTTTTGCGGTTGTTCTGGAGTGTAAATTTGTAAATGTTTTGGTTGTCTTATCTAGGTTGGCTAATTGTTCATTATATGATTTTAATTTATTTAATTTTATTGTAAATTGATATGTAGGTTAATTGACTCTCATAGATTAACATTGACTATTTATTTGTAATATTTTCCGAATTGGATAACTAAAGCGTAAAAAAATCGGTTGGATTATTTGGTTATTGGGTTTATATACAGTTGTACTACATTTTACAGATTTCTGATGACCTTAATCGTGTAATTCTGGTTGGGAATGCATTATTATGTATTAATTCGTTTCGGTGTTATTGTGATTGTTCCGTATATTGGTCTAATTCGAGGGTGCTGAAAATAGAACGATATACGAAACAATCACAATAACACAATTACAATCGGAAAAAGACCAAAGTAAAATATATAAATATAATCACTTCGTGCACGTTATTATAATTATTAAAATAATCATAATTTATTTTATTTTATATGTGTACTTTCTGCATATAATAATTTATATATTATTTTTTGTCAAAATATTGTATTAAAAAATTAATTGAAACTTTATTAGCTACATAAACTCGTTTTGTGCATATTATAATAAAATTTTGGTTATGAATATTTACTTCGTGCATGTAATAATATTTTTGTCCAATAAACCTATAAATATTAAGATTTTTACACTTTTGATTCATTACAATTTATTTATCATATTTATGCATTTTATATTTTAATTTAAACTCAAATTAATATGGCGGTAACATTAGAATGATTTACTTCCTGCATGAAATAATTTAAATGCTACATTATTTATCTTTACATTGAACAATAAGTTTGAGCATAACTCTAATTGATATAGATATCTCATTGATATAGATATTATTCGTGAATGTTTATAATTTAATACATTTTTTGTAGTAAATATCAATATTCACTTCGTGCATGTAATAATTTGTGTGTATAGATGTTGACGGTTGCCACTTTATTAAAATTTTGCAAAGTGAACTATTATATTCACTTCTAATTATTAATTGTCAATAAATTATTTCATTGTTAGTTTTTAATTTGTACGATAATATATTCCTACTCTATTGAGCATAACTTTATTAGATATAACTTCGTGAAATCATGTCAAGTGAATGTCAATATTTTCTTCGTGCATGTAATAATGTGTATGTGTAATAAGTATATATAAGTAAATAAGTAAATATATTACACATATGTAGGTTATTGATTGTTGTTATTTTAATATATTTGGCTAAACGAACTATAATCAATTGGAACTAGTATTTATTTTTTAAATATTAAATAGTTCGGTTTCAATTTGTTTATATACACTTCGTGCATGTTGTAGTTGCAATTTTGCTTAACCTGTAAAAATTTTGGAAAACCAATGGTGGAATAAACCAATATATATTTACATTTACATTAAAGTATTTATTGTAGGACAAGCTGAAAAATACGGGTTAACATAGAAATAGTAATGAGTGGTGCCAATTTGTACATCTTTGTTCATATCATTTGTAATTTAGGAAAGGTATCATCCGGGGAATAGGATAGACCAAAACTTTTCTTCTTTTAAAGAATTTTTTTCCTGAAAAAGATAGCACCTGAGACATAAAATATTATTTAAAAATCTCAGTTCCTTTATATTTACATTTAAATTGTTTAATGATTCGACGAGAAATAGATTTTTATGTGGTTGATAAAATTAAAACAAAAAAAAGATGATCGTTTACTGTTACTTTACATTAAATTATACATTTCAGCAATATCCGTATTATTTATATTTATTTTAATTTTAAAAATAGTTTACGCACTACAACAATATTATTATAACAAACAATATTTTATCATGATAACAATTTTTCAGATGAAAATATTTTCAATGCAGATTGCAGTGGCGAACTTAAAAATAATATTTCAGCAAATTTACAAGAAAATATATCCGCATCATAATACAGCCCGAATAAAGAAATAATCGGAAAAATGTGAAAACCCGATATTTCATATGCAGTATATGTATTTTCGAAATAAATAGCTAATACATATAATTTTTCCAATAAATCATAAAAATTACGTAAATCAAATAAAATTCATTTTTATTGTTTTTAAAAAAATACACTTAAAATTTATTTTTCCCCATCTTCAGCGATAAATCGATGGGATAAACAAATCTTTTTCACCGAAACCTAAAAACAGTGAATTTGTAGAGTTTCTACTTTGCCTTATGTATATTTTACACAAGCAGATGATGAAAATATTCTTTATACACTAAATATTCATATGGGTATGGTACAATTTTAAGGAAAATGGGTGAAAAGTAGAAATGAAAACGATGATAAACCAGGAATGTATTTTTTTGTATATATGAAAAATAATAGACACTTTGTTCTTTTTTTGTGGAGGGTATCATTTTATTATTATCTGATTTCCCAAAACGATAAAATATATTGCACGTTTTTATTTTTATACTTGGTTTCTTACTTTTCCGTTATATTTTTTTTTTGTGTATAGTTCAAGCGTGAAAATTTTTCATATTTTTTAAAACCATAGTACTGTGTACAACACGAATAAAATTTCTATGATTTATTTTAACGATGTGTCAAGGTTAATTGCTCCCTGAATACAAATTTATTTTTGTATTTTTGGACATTCAATGAATCAGTATGCGAAATTACACGTACACATTGCCAAAAAGATAAAAAACATCTGAAATAGAGAAAGTTTTTGGTACAGCTACAGAAATAATGATAAGCAGGATGCTGCTTACGAAAAAAAAATTATAACATTTCTTAATAAACATAGAACAAATAAGATTAAAAGATGATGACACATAGAAACGTAGAATAAAAATTCAGTTTTAGGGTTCAAGATGCACTTTATTCAATGTTTCGCATTCATTGTCTATTCAGTTACATTCATTTTGCTCGATTTATGTCATACAACTGAATTAACGAATTTCAACAAACGAATAGTATCAGGAAAAACACTAAGATAATTTTTAACCAACAAGGGTCTCTTAAGGATCTGCTTTTTACAATTGAATGATTTGAATTAAAGTTATTTTTAACAAAATTTAAAATATCGATTTTTTTATTACTATTCGAATAAGTAGATATCAGCTACAGGTAAAATGCACTAAATACAATTTTTTGTTATAACTATATTTATTTAAAGTTTGTGATCTGTGAATATTTTGTAAATATTTTTATAGGTCCAAATTATGTATAAAAAATATATCGAAACCCCTTATCAGATCATCTTGATATAACACTACCATGTACTTATTTTAATTTCAAGAACTGTACCTCCCAAATACCGATAACAATTGCTTTTTTTATTGTTGCATTTCGAACACACAAAAAAGAATAGCCTAGAACCAATAACAAACTTTAGGAACTATAAATAATTCGGAAATAAAATTTATATATTTATTTAAAAAAATTATATTTTACGGTTAATGAATATCTCATTATTGTTGTTTTTAGCAGAGAAATAATAATTTGTTGTTGATAGTGTCTACAAGGAAAGGTGCTTTGCTCCTAACTAAAGAAGCTCAACAAAGAATATTGAACAAAATTTTAAATTATCATTAGCAAAAAGTTTTATTTTTTGAATTCTCCGAATTTATTAAAGCAATATTTAATTAGATAGCATTTTCGTATGCGTGTATGTGTTTGTTCAAAAAATTTCCTTGAATTTTACCATTATTATTATTGCTTTTCTCTATATTGTGTATGTATAATGCTCTTGTCCTGCCTCTTGTGTTCAAAATCCCCATTATGAGTTTTATATAGATTTTTATTTTATTTTAAATTAAATTTTTATAATGAAGTGGAAGCATTTTTAATTTTAACTTAAATTAGATGATTCTTGAGTTTTCACAATTTTCTCTGTATATGTACCGAAAATTTATCATAAAATGGGAATGTGTCACGTGAATTTTGGTATAAAGAAGCACTAAAGTAAATTAAAAATTGTCCTTTTACGTATTTTACGAATTATTAGATGTTTATCGCGAGGTGCCTGCCTGCCCATGTTATTTTTCTATGGGGGGTCAAATATTTACAATCTGTTGTTAATGGTTAGAGGCTTTGTTCACATACAAATCTTAACCCACAATAGAATAAAAATCCTTTAAAATTCACTTTGAACATATTTTTCTCGTTACGGCACCTTTGAAAGGATCTGATAGAGAACGATATATGTAGAATACTACACAAAAGCTTTTTAAAATATTTCAATAATTTATATAAATCACCCGAAGCTCACAGCATAAAACCAAAAAACAATCTATGTATTAACACTTTTACATATTACATATTTCTGCCTGCTGTTCCGTACACAAGCATGTGTGTACATACGTATGTATATGGAGATTCGAAAACCGAACTCCTTTATAAAAGGAAGTAATACCTGAAAAATTATTTTCTTTAATGTGTTACGTCAAAAAATTTGTTTGTTACAAAAATGACATTTTGATAGATTATAGACGTTTATAAACAAAGTATCATATTTTTTGAACAAATTCGATTGTTACACATGTTCATAACAAAAACAATAATATCATATATTATTGTAAAGATAAGAAATTTCCATTTTTTTGACATAAAAATCAATTTTTATATTATTTTTCCTATACTTTGGTATGTAGACATGCACGGCATATACCGTAAAGTCGTCTACAACGACATCACACAAGATTCAATTTGAGCAATATGGAAAATTGAAAAATAAAATTTTCACGTTTATTCGATTTTGCTATACATATAGCGTCATATATTTTATAATATACAGTCATAAAATGTGAAAATGTTGAATTGTATTGTGTATCAATACTATGAGTATATAGAATAGGGATTTTGAGGGAAATAAACAATCACAAAATGATTATAACATTTCCCCGAAATGGTTGTAAAATTGCTATATTCAATTTACTTTCTTTAAAGTATTTAAATATTGCATCATGCAATATACCGCTTTCTGGTATACTTGTTCGAAGTGACGTATGGAGCGGGGTATGAAACAAACATTATGAAATTGGAAATTTTATTATTGTTTTGTGCTTTCCCGCTGTCTCATATGTTATACGACGAGCATATGTGAATAACATTGAATGAAATCAACTACCAAAAATATCACATAAAAATCATTCAGCTGTATCAAATAAAATTTAACAATACATTTCGGGTGTTTAGATTTATTGGAGGGTGGAAATTGAAATATTTTTTAAAGTTTTATGAAAGCTTACGGTTGCGAAATAAAATTATGTTTTTGTTAAAAATGAAAGTGAATTGGATTGTGGCCTGGATTATTGGTTGTTTGGTGGGGATGGCCAAATTCGCAACAAGATTTTGTTCCATATTTCTTGCTAATCTAATGTGTTTTCTTTTATTTTGTGTTTTTTTTTAATAATAGGTTGTCCAAATCATTCAACATCATCGGTGATGTATTTTGACTTTAATTACATAATGTTGCAAATGTTTATGGCTAGTTCTTTAAAGAGATTTGGTTTTGTATGTCAAAACGTGTGTCAGGTTGCTTGCTTATTTGGATTCCGGGAATGTAAAGCCTATGTTGATTGGCCTTTCGGAGATTTGGGTCTAAAGCAAAAAATCACGAACTTCTGTCTACAGAATTATAATTTGTTTGCCAGGTGTAATGAGAATTACAGATCTGGTGGTGCGGCAATTTGCGGTACACTGAGAGAAATCGTATTCTAATAATAAGCAAAAATAATTCTCAATTACTTAAAATCAAAATTAATAAAAATTCAGTACGAAAACACTTGAAAAAAGCATTTACTGCACAAATTTTGATAAAATAGATCAATTTGAGTAATAACACAATTTTATAAAATAAGATTATTATTTTCAACTTTATTAATTTATAAGTTACGAAATTTAAATAATTTATGCTTCACTTATGTCTATTTCAATTAGTTGAAGAGCAAGTAAAATTTAAAGCAGAAAGTTTAAATTTTACTATCAAAATTTGATGAAATTGTGTAATATTTACTCTCAAGTTTAGTAAAAAATTTAGAATCAAATCGAGATAATTATTTTCTTGAAATATTATTTATAAATTTCTTAGCATTTATTCTCAAGTTGACAAAAATTTAATTCAACTGTTGTTGTTACCATCTACTAATTTTATTTGAAATTGCAAAAACATATTAAATGATGAATCTTATAAAATGTTTTCTTCACTCGCTAACTAGAAAATAAAAGTGAATTGTAATGTTAATCACACAATAAAGCAAAAATTAGATACGCCGAAATGAAAAATCCAAGCAAATACATAAACTACTTAGAACTATCCTAATGCCTTAACATAAGATATCAGAAATATAATTTGCAATTGGAGCTTATTTCAACTTTTAATATTTTGGATTTGCTAAGCCTAAAAAGTAGATACATGAAAACTCATTCGATTTTTTGTAAAATCCTTATTTAAAAAACTTAAATTTTAAATCAAATAATTATGCGATGGTATCTTTATATGAACCGACCAAACAGCACAGTGGTTACAGCTTTGTTGTTTGGATCGGGATGTACCAGGTTCGATGCAAAAAGGAATTTTCATCAACAGATTACGATCTGTGAAAAAACGATTTGCAGTTTATATACGCATGTGTAAAAAAATTTGAAATGGTGATAGTTTTCATTTAAAAATCTTTCGTCACTCTCTAAAGTTTTAGAGAAAATTATCTTAAGCAGACTAGAACATTTCCTCAGTGCAAACAACCTAATTTCTAATCATCAATTATGATTTACAAAATCATCGAATACCACTGCCGGTTGTATTAACTGAACGGGTTTTTTAAGCAGACATTTAGATAAAAGATTCTTCTGTGGGTGTATATTTTTAGATAAAAGAAAAGTCTTTGATGGCATGCATCCGCGAATTTTTCTTTTTAAATTAAAATACATAGTTAGTTGTTGTTTTGTATGAATGTACTTTTGTTAGCGCCATAAATTAAATTAATATAATAGAAAACTGTAGTATAAAGTTGTAGTATAACCTACTGGGTCTTGCAGCTGCAAAAAAATTTAATAAAAAAACGGTTTAATCCAGATACTAATACTCAATTCATGTATATTATTCTCAATTGGAACTTGAATGAGAACATTGAAATTCATAAATCTTGTACAGTTATTCTTGATTTAAGCAATTTATGTTGTAAAACTATTCTTGATTTGTGCATATTGCAAATTAACATCAGAACTATAATTTCATTTCTATTTAACGTTCTTGTTTGGACCTTTTGCCTAGTCAGTTTGTTTTAAATTTTCAAGCAGCAAAGCACGTCTTTCAGTTCAAAATAATATTCAAAAATTATTACAGTGTATTTTTCAGTTAAAAAGTGTTTTAAAGTTTATAGTGTAACAAAATTATATGCAATTATATTAATATAAATTGCGAACCATATTGTAATGGTTTAGAATCGGTCCTTCATTTTGTGCCGATATTTATCTTAAATATAATAAAGTAGTATTTTTTACTCATATATGACAATTAAAAGTGCAATCGAGTCGTGCTGTAATAAGTTATAGTACTATGGTACGTCTTCTATGAAAAATATTTTGCAGCAAAAACAACAAACCGCAGATTAAATTCTTAAGGTAAGCTCTTTAAACGTTTGTAATAATAATGATTTAATTAAATAAATTATATCTTTAAAAGGCACAATGTCGCTAGTTGCATATGATTTTAATGCTCATAATGTTGAATGAGAACATAATTATGGATATGGATATATGGATAATTATGAGAACATAATGTTGAATGAGAACATAACATAATTATATTGAAGCGACCGGATTTGAAAATGAATCGATTGATCCATTACAAAACATTTTGGAAATTTGGCAATTATCTTATTGCTAATCTAACCGTAAAATAAAATGTATATTTTCCATCTTAGTAAGCAAACACATTCCAAATAGTTTTAAGATAATTAAGCTTTAAGCCGATAATAAAAGTAAAAAAAGTAACTTAGAATAAGTCTGATAAAAATTTTCAGCTAGTCAAGTCAGTTAGTATGTTTTGTATTAAAATATAGATTTTAAACTTAATCAAAACTTTTTTGATGAAAATTGTGTTCAATTTATAAAAAATGTTTAAAATTGTCGATATTTTGATCGAACACAATGAGCTAATTATAGTTAAACAAAATATACAAATAATTAAATTTGATAACCATTTTAAGGTGTATATGATTGGAAAGGAATTATTAGAATACTTTTAATTTATTTACATAAAGTTACCTTTACTATAAATTTAGACATCATTGTTTTAAATTATACTACATACATAATAAATAAATTAAAATGTAATCTATATTTTATTTTTAATTAAATGTCTAGTTTTTAATCTAATTCTTTTAAGAAACATAGTAATTTTATTTCATTGAAATTACAGTACTTATGTATTTTATATATATAATTATGTACATTTATTTTTGATTAATAAATAAACGAAATATTAAATAAAATTGTGTCTTTTAGTTTCTAATTTTAAGGCTGGTTGAATTTTAGCATAAAAGAGAATCCTGCACATTATTCTCAAAATGAGAATTATTTACTACAAAAAATACATTTTATTCTTAATACAAAACCAAGAAAGATGTATGAATATATGCATTGTAGTCTCAAATGAATTTTCGAACGTAACGTTTTATACTCCAATTTTTTCTCGATATATGAATATTTTGTTTCAATTTAAGAATTATAATATTCTCGAATGAGGAATATTTCTTCACAAATTGAGTATTCATTAAAAAAAGTTAAACAGTTTTAACTCACATTATTCTTAAATTCTGAATAGCATATTTTTGAAAATAGAAAATATATTCACAAACTGAGTTTAATTTTAAAAATGATTAATAATTTTTTAAATTATAGATTTATCATATTAAGAATATTGTACTGAATATAAGTAACTACATTTTCTCTTGTCATGTTTTAAATTCATGATTTCAGTATATGAAAAGTACACAAATTATTGTTGCTTAATTCTTTAAATAAGAATAGCTTGAGAATAGTTTTACTTAGCGCACATTGAAGCAACTATTATGCATAATCTAATACATATTTCGTTTGAATTGAGCAATCTTTTTTTTCAGTGTAAGAACGATTTGCATTGTAAACATATCAAACTCGAGTATTACACTTTTGATGGTACAGGTATTTCTTTTATGTAAGGGTCAAAACCAGTATATGTGCCTTCTGCATCTACAGATTAAATTCTTTCGACATTTCCAATTTCATTGGAGAATTCTATATGTTTTTGGTTGATTTAACTAACTCTAATATAATAATTATGGGCGACTTTAATAAAGGTTTTTTTATTAAATAATAATGAGGTGAACAATTTACTAGATGTGCTGTCAGCAAATGGCCTTAATATTCTTACGTCTGAACCTACCAGGATTTTTAAATCTTCAGCAAAATGTATCCATAACGTTCTCTGTGGGTTTGACCAGAGGTACTTCAGAAGTCTCTCATCCAATATTTTAGACTTGGGCATATCAGATCATTGATTACTAGAAACCTGTTTCTGTGGTGCTCCTATTTCTAAACCAATCATAAGAAACTCTGTTGAAATTGTCCGCATTGACTCCAACTGCAAGTTTATAGCCAATCCAGTGGGTCACTTGTTTTTGATTATTTTCTAAATATTCTAAATTGTCACCTTAAATGCTGCACAAAAATTGTCTCTAAAGCTGCAAAAGCAGTTAAGCTTAGGCCTTGGATGTCTAATCACCTATTAAATAATATACGCAAGAGAAATAAAATATGCCAGCTTGCAACGGAAAATCCAACTGACAATAGGCTTGCTAACTAACATATAGCTGCAAATTATGTAACAACATTAATGTCAAAATAAATAAGAGTAGCAGTACTATGTTGAACAGTTTAGTTCTAATGGCACTAATGCCCGGAAAAAATGGCACTAAGTAAATGAATTGATACATGAGCACCCCGAGTCTGCTGAAATTAAATAATTAAATTGTAAGTCGGGTGGTGTTATCTCTGATTCAAGTGTCATGTAAATAAGTTTAACAATTTTTTTGTGCAAATAGATGAATCCAGTTGTTCGACTGTTACTTTGGATGAGTCGGTAAAACATAGATTGGTGACTCAAAACTACATACCACGAGAAACTTTTATTTTTCCCCGATCTTGTAACGACTGTGTTGTCGTCAGCACTACAAATTTCATTTTATGAATTACATCCCCATTTTTTCTAAATTTTTGTGTTTCCATTCTCCTCGGTTTTTTGCGTCCGAGTTTTTTGATGTCTAAACGCGGTTATTGGTGGATGGATTCCTATGTGTTTTTTTTTTTGTTTTGTTGGTAACTGAATGAAAATGGGAGAGAGCGAGAACAATGCGCATCGAGTTTGTGTGTACAGCAAAACATTCCATAAGAATGTTTTTCTTATATGAGGAACAGAGAAGAAAGAGAATTCTTCTGGAACGTTTTGCGCGTTATTCGGCGTAAGAATATTTTTGTCATTAGAGTTTTGTTTTTGGTTTGTCATTCGAGTTTTGATTTTTAGAAGTCGAGTTTTGATTTTTGGGAAAATAATTTCAAGTACGGATTTTCTCTAAACTAAGTTAAATTTTGGTTTTCGACCATTTTTGGTGTAATTGAAATTAAAAATAAAAGCAAAACATTTTTGTTTCTGTGTTCTGAAGTTGTTAAGTTGAAAATTGTGTAACGAAATAAAAAAAATATACATAAATAAAGTTGTGAAATCCGCTTTGCGGTAAAGAATTTTTTTTGGATCTTTTGACTGTGACATTGAAAGTGTTAGTTCGCTGTATATACATATATTCCGTCTGGGGCAGTAATTGACGCGGTAATAATGTGATAGCATCCAAGGATCTGTGAATACAACTATGAAACGGTTTTTTGAATAAAATTTTGATATTGGTGGATTGACGTTTCAACCCACACCGGTTGCCGTACGTAGCTAAAAGTTAAATTACTTCGGCGTAAACGCCACAACCCATAGAGGGGCCCTGACAAGGCTATTACAATTTGTCGAGGTGGCACCTCGAATTATTTTCATCGTTGGTTTTACAGTTAATTTTATTAGACTGTCTGTTCGTAGCCCTAAGATAATATAGTGTGGTAACAGTACCATAGTTAAGAAGCATCAACGTGGAAGTTCCAGTTTGATAAAGCGGCTGTCAAGAGGACGCACCGCTACATTTTAACAGTTTTTCCTGACGAACCAACGCCCAACCAGTTTATTTACGGGTGGCCAGTTGAGGCCACTCCATTTCAGCCAACCGGCTATTGTTTTTTTAATTTATCGGTGGTGTGCCGCAGCTAACGCGTAGCCAACCGGCTATTCATTATTTATATTGGTATCGGGGAAAGGCCCCGCAACGCCCAATTTATTTTGGCGGCCAGTCGAGGCCAAAATATTTAACGGCACCAAAGCCGCAACGGTCCGGGCAGGGGTGCATGTGGCATGACGGCCGCGCAAGGCCGCAACATTATTATTTATAATTATTAAGGCACATTTTTTTTGATTCTTGTTATTTCATTTTTAATATTTTATTCTGAATTTTCAAATTTTTTATATATATAAACATTTTTTTTGTAATCGAGCGCCGAATAGCGGTCGCGCGCTCGATGTGCATTGTTCTCTCTCTCTCTCTCTCGTTTCTCTCTCTCTCTCGCTTCTCTCTCTCGTTCTCTCCCTTTCTTGTTTTTCTCGTTAGGGAAGTGGTGGTTTCTGTATTTTTTTTGTGTGTTTAAATAAATAAAAAAATAATGAATTATTAATTTTTCTGGGTTGGTTGTGATGAGGGGGGAGTACCCATCCTGTGTAGGCGTAGGGTAAGCGGTCCCTTGGTTCCCGCATCCGGATTCGAAACCGGTGTTTACCACCGTGCGAGTTCGAGCTAATGCGCGCACCAGGGCACCTCTCTACCGTTATGATTTTTTTATTTAAAATTTTCTGCTGTAGGTTCCGGCCGACGAATTTCGGCGGAACTTCGGGTATTATTATTATTTGCGTTTTTTACTCCTTTTTATAATTATCTGTAGTAATCACGGTGTAGGCCAGGAGCCATGCATGCCTAAAATCCCACGACCCTTCGCACTTCTCGCTGAGAACGTAGCCGGCAAAATATCACCGTGGAGGCCTTTGCATGCGCTTAGTGATAACTGCAGGTTAGCAGTAGCCAGCCTGTAACAATCTTCCCGGGTGAATTATGTGCTATTATCAATTGGCTTAAGAATAATTCATCGCCTGGATTAGATGGTGTTTCGCATGCATAAGTTAAGAAGATGGCTTGTTATCTTGTGGATGTCTTAAGTTTCATCATGAATGTAAGTGTCAATACAGACATTTTCCGTTAGCCTTAAAAACAGCTGTAGTTATTCCAATTTAAAAAAAAAACTATTATAAATCGAGTTTAGACAACTACTGACCAATATCGATTCTTTCCATTTTTTCCAAAATCTTTGAAAACACCATGAAAAGTAGGATGGTACATTTTCTGAATAAAAGTAATTTTCTATCTCCGCTGCAATTCGGGTTTAGGAAAAATAAGAGGGAGTTCTGGGAGAAATAAGTGGTAACATAGCTGAAGTCATCTGGTCTGTTTGTCGATATGACTATAACTTTTGATATATAGTAGACCATGCGATTATCTTAAGGAAACTTTACTGTTGTGCTTACCGTGGAATGATCAATAGCTGGCTCTGTAGTTACCTATCTGATCGACCACAAGTAGTGCATAACCAACGTATTCATAACCAACTAAGTGGAGAATTGCCAATTTAGGGCAAGAGTTCCTAAGAGATCGGTGTTGGGACCCCCGTTATTCTTTGTTTACGTGAATAGAATATTCCGACGCCCTTTTGTAGGCTCCCTTACCGCTTTCGCTGACGACTTTTCATATGTGAACTCTGGTATAAGCAAACAGATTAACATATTAGAAATCGACACAATTTAGACTCACGACTTACTTTTGAGTGAGAAAACTAAAATAATACATTTTAGGGATAGCCAGAAACTTCCTGATGCTCTTTGTTTAAATGGTTTTGGCTGTAACAAAGCTCAGACTTGTACTTCGACAGTCTGATTGATGATTAGTGTAGGTAATGAAATTAAATATTTCGATTGATGCAAATTTAAATTGGAAGGCCCACATTGAAAATTTGAAACATACACTATTATTAATATCGAAGAAGCTGTATGTCTTAAGCCTCTTTCGTCCGGTATGGTTTATTCTATTCTTCTCTGCGGGCTGGCTTGTTGGAGGGGTGTGCCTGTAAAACAATAATGAATTTGCTTTTGGTTCGACAGAAACATATAATCCGGTTAATAACTTTTCATGAAGCACTGTCTCTTTCTTGGTCCATCTTTCAGGCTCTAGACATCCTTACACTAACACACATGTTTGTCTTCAAGATCTTAAAGACTTTCTGTATTATGAGTGGAAATAACTTTGTCACTTGTTCTGGCTACGGTCTTCGATTGAAATCGCAATACAGAAAACATATATCCCTAACTGGAGGTTAGATTTTCCTAGACATTTCTTCAATGTGGTTTCACCCATCATCTTCAATAATTTACCGATTGAATTTAGAATGTCTGAGAGATTCTCTGTCTTCACTAAAGCCCTCAAACAGTATTACACTGCAACGCAAGACCTAGAAAAACTATCCTTAAACCAAGTATAAATCAATTTTTTTTTATTTTAAATTTTTTATTTATCTCAGATAATTAAGTATTTTTATAATTTGCTGTGCTCTTTTAATCTAATTTTGTTGCTATGATTGTATTTTTAGTTAATAAGGAATCATTGCGTTCGACACGAGCTGTAAGAGCCAAGGGTACAATTACCTTACAATACTTTGCCATTTGTTAAAATAAAGTTGGTAATGCATATAAAAAAAAAATATTAAAGTATAACTTTAAAAAAATACTGAAGAAATATTTTTAAATTTTTCAATATTAATTAAAATTTGATTTCTATTTTTTGTGTAATTTGTTTTGGTTAAAACTTTTTTAAATTAATTTTTGTTTTGTTTTTATTTAATTTTTGTTTTAAACTGAACGTTTAGTTTTAATCTGAAATCATATATGTACTCACAGAATATATTGCTTTAGAAATAAATAAACACATAATTGAAACTTAAATAAGTATATCAATATGCTGGATTTTTTAACGATATCTTTCATCCATATTTTTTTAAATAGCCAAATGTAAGTAGATTTCAGCAAAATATACACCTTCGTTTAAAAGTTTAAGACCACATCGTACTAACATGAAAACTCAATAAAATCTGGTGACAATCAATACTATTTTTTGTAAAAGGTTGTTAAATTAAAAATGCATGTTATTTATATTTATTCTTAATTACTATTCAATAGTATTTGGAACAAAACAACTAAACGAGCTTTCTATCAAAATATCCTCCTTTTTCTTTCAGATCAGCTGCCTAACTAATCTTGGCATTCTGATGTTGTTTCTGTTGAAATATTTTTCCAAGCGATCGATAATTGCTTCCATATGTTTTGTTTTGATGCGTGGACGGTGTTTTGCGAACCTGTCGTTTCACTTCATTCGATAGTATAGCTCTTTTGAATTAAGGCCCAGTGACTGCGGTGGCCAAATCATGTTAAGACATTTACCCTTGGTCTACGTCTCATTCTTGAATTGCTTACACAAACGGGAAGTGCGCTTAAGGTCGTTGTCTTGCTGTATATAGGAAGAATCTTCTCCTACTAATTTTATTCGAGATGGCAAACCATGATCTCCAAATTCTTGGAAAAGTGAAAAATATGTGCAATCAACATTTTAAAACCGGTGCTAGCACCTGTTGTAAACCGAGGAGGTGAAAGAAAACTTTTGAAATAGTGGAGAAAAAGCAGTTAATAATTAACTTTATGATGCAACACAGGACAATTGAAATCTATCAATGTCAAAACTCTCAATAAACAGAATGTGAAACAGCTATAACAAGATGTATCTCGGTGTCAAGTAAAATCTAGCTATTTTCGTATGATTTTAAACTCTTGTTTCAACATAAAAACTAAAGCTCCTATATCGGATGTATGCTCGACATGTCTGCAACTCAAAGAGCATCTAAAAATATTTGACTACAACTAGAAGAAGAATGAAGTAGTGACGAAAAAGAATACACAAGTTAAGAGTAAAGGCACATTTTTATCTTCTTAATGAGAAGAAAGATGATATACCAACAACCATGTTATTTGATTGCCAAAAAATATGATCAATCCAAAAGTGTCCGACCAAGCGGTATACTTATTAAACACTTGTTTTTTTTATTTAACTTGTCAAAGGATAACTTTAATTTATCAAAGGATGAAGAAATATTTTTAATAATTTTAAATGTTAAATCAAAATGTTAATTATATATATATTTTTTTAAAGTTTTAAAGTTTTTTGTTTAAATTTTTTTTTGTAATGAATTTAAGTTTCCGGCTTAAACAATCAAGCGATGCTTCTCGATCCATGAGAGATAAACTTTTAGATCAAAACTGATTATCGAAATACCGTTACTGGGCTAATTCTCAGAATAACTTAAGGCTATGTCATCGGCAAATCCGGCAGAATTACCATATAGAGATTTAACTAAGCCACAGGGTTAGTATAAAGAAGATACAGCATTGGGACTTACACTGATACTTACCATTTATCTTAAATCTCTCCAATTTACCATCTAAATACGACGCAAAACACTTATTTGAACTCCCCTAAACTCTAAATCATATAATATAATAGAGAGCAAGACCTTGTGATTAGCCCTGTCAAAGGCTTAAGTTGTATCAATAAATAAAGAGCTGTAATTTTTACCTTTATTTAAACCAATATTGATTGTATTTCGAACTCTAGCAAGGCATATTTGGTACATGGTTCAAAATATCAGTATAGAATTAATTCATTTTTGTTAATCATATACATTAATTTACTACATGAATATTAATATTTACTTCGTGCATCTAATAATCTGTTTTTCTAATTTGCAGTGTGTGAGTAAACGGGCAGTATATTCCGTAAACTATTGATCCATTTCAGTTTAGCTAAATAAATAAATGCATTTTTTATATAAATGAAAACTAGACTGTAAAAATGGATGGATTCACTTCCTGCATGTAATAACTGCAATCTAATTTTATTTGTGTAAATATAATTATTATTGCTTCAGTGAAATTTAAATATAAATAGATTCTGATTACATGTGGTTATTTTAATAAAATTTACTAGATAATTATTATTATTCACTTCGTGCATGTAATAATCTGTTTTTCTAATTTGCAGTGTATAAGTAAATGTTCAGTATATTCCGTGAACTATTGATCGACTTGAGTTTAGCAAAATAAATGCTTTTTGTATTTAAATTAAAATTAGAAAACTTATATGACTGTAACAATGGATGGGTTCACTTCCTGCTTGTAATAATTGTAATAAACTAAATTTATTTGTGTCAATATTAGTATTATTGCTTGAGAGAAATTTAAGTATATTATTTATTCTAATTACATGTGGTTGTTTTAATGAAACTTACTGAATTAATATTAATATTCACTTCCTGCATGTAATAATATGTTTTTCTAATTTGCAGTTTATGTGTATTTGTGCAATATATTTCGTGAACTATTGACCTATTTTAGTTTAGCCATTAAATAAATGCATTTTGGATTAAATTAAAACTAGAAAAAAAACATTTATGGCAGGGATGGCAGTCTTTTACATTTTTTAAATTTAAACCATTAGTATTCAAATTATTTTCTACTTTTATACCATAAAACCAAAAATAATTGTGCTGTCCTGTGCCTAACAATTTATTTAGTATTGACTACTAAGGTGTCTGTAAACGGGTCAAGTCTATGATATCTAACAACCTTTTCTATCGATTCATCTTGTTGTATGTAAAAGGGGAGTACGGTCAAGGATCCCTGCTTAGTTTTGGTCGTACGTTCTAATAAATCAATCAATCCATTTTTGTTATTCATATATATAAATTTAAAATTAGCATGCTTATGCAAGCAAACACGGGAGCTATAAGAAATAGAAATTATTTATATAAATATTTTTTTATTTTTTTTTTTTATTATTTTACTACAATTTCTCGTTTCAATTGTGATATTTAGCTAAATGAAATATATTTTGATAACAAAAAAATGATAAATTTATATATTCGGGAATTGGTCTTAAAATGATACCGCTCCATCTTGGTATAATTAATTTTTCATCGTCGCTGATTCCACATGATTTATGTTTCGTTTCTATTCACGATTCAATCCAGGCTGTAATTAGGACCATATTTTTCGCAGAATCCTTAAAACTTCACAAAGTTATTGAAAGCGACTGTAGCTAAAGTTCCCTTTGCGGCATTTTCTGGGTTCATATGAATGTAGTTTAGCAAAATACTCCATCGGGCTCATAGTATGCCAAAACAGTTTCCAATAGTTCGTCGTGTTCTCAATAGCTTATAATTGAAAATTTCTTGGTCGGCACCAAAATTTGGCCCACAATGGTAGGGTCCCATAATATTTTCATTGAATAGGATTACTGCATCCACAGCGAAATAATGAGGAACAGTTTTCTACTGTTTGGTAGGCAACAACCATGGAGTAGTGGTAATTTAATGTTTAGTAAATTATTGCCAAATTTGAATTGTTTTACCACTCCAATAAACACACCAAAATTAAGGAACTTTCATCAACATAGTTAGTATCATAAACATACCTGCATCACTTTAGCTACACTAGTGGCAAGTTAAACTATATAATTAAGAAGAATATTATAAACGTCCGTGAATTTAAATTGTTTAAGAACTTTTTCGGCTTTTCGGACAAAATATTATTTTAATGGACATCCATACAATATTTACGACTGTTTTAGTCGCAGAAAACAAAGAAGCCATTAAATAACAATATCTCTACCACAAAAGTAGAAAAAATGCACTACCCTCCCCCAAACCTTTAACCTCAGGGCACACTTGTGTGCACAAAGATACACAAACCCTTACAAAAATGAGAACTCCCTTAGGCAACCTGATGAGTAGACCAACTTTTTATCAGTACGAAACCAAGCTGCCAAGAAGCTACATAAGGAAGTGCTCATTTGTGTAAGGGTTTGTGTATATTTGTGCACACAAGTGTGCCCTGGGGTTAAAGGTTTGGGGGAGGAGTGTGCATTTTTTCTACTTTTGTGGTAGAGTTATTGTTATTAAATGGCCTCTTTGTTTTCTGCGACTAAAACAGTCGTAAACATTGTACGGATGCCATTAAAATAATATTTTGTCCGAAAAGCCGAAAAAGTTTTTAAACAATAAAACTATATAGTTTTTTTGTAATTGAAGAAGGACCGCTTCCTGGTGGACATCTGATATTAATGTGTTTGCTGAGCCAACACAATTTGGCGTATTCCATTTTGCACCGAAATCACTCACAATGGTTTGGTAGTCCCGTTCGTTGGGCTGAGAAACATAAGAAGGTGACAAAATTCTTCTTATAACCTCACACGTTTCAAAAATAATTTTTCGAGCTATTTTGAATGCCCATGAGAGAAATTATGGGTTTACTCCTAAAGAAAATTAATTTTAATAAAATAAAATTTTTAATTTTGACAAGCGGAACGGATACATTGTAACTAGCGAACGAAAAAGATGGAACGGAAAGTATTTTAGGAAAGCTGAGAATTGCTCACTGTAACTTGGGTATTATGACGAAGTAAATCTACATCTGGCAGTTCAAAATTTTAACAAATTTTTAATAAAATTACTTTTCGTTTTATCTTTAAATGTTTGCACCAATTTTATTCCTTCAGTAGGCCAGAAAAATACAATTTGGTTAAAAATGCTATGAAAATATTTTTTCCAATTCCCTAATCCCAGGAAAATCCAGAATACTGCCATTGTTGAAACAAAATGTCGTGTGTTTCTACTTCTAGAATTCTGGATAACAAAAAACACCCTTCATTAACTCTGTAACACCCTTCATTAACTGTAAGGGCAGCTCGGTTTCTAAAGACAATGAAACAATAATGCCGCCGGTTCAAAATCCATACCAAACAGTCACTCCATGTAGAAGCATCTCCATGGTTACGTGTGGATTTTCTGAGCCTCAAATGCGACAATTTTGCTTGTTGACGTAGCCTCCAAGGTAGTTGTCTGAAAAAAGATTTCAGCAAAAATGCTATACTCTATGCAAAATTCTCATCTCAGAACTGCGTGACATGTTCAGTTGTTGACCATGATGGTAAGGTGATGTTAATGGGTGCTCAAATACATTCTGGGCAATAGCTGCAATTTTATCGGATGTACGCGATGTAAATTTTCGTGCACGTATTGCTTTATCCAATAACAATTCAGTTTCATGAAGACTCTGAACAGTGGAAAAATGTTTATCCACAAATGGCTTCTTAAATTTCCTTGTTATTTCTTACAGTTTGAGTAGAAGTCTCACCACTTTGAAAGTAGGTTTTCAAAATTTCAAAATTTTGTTGAAGCGTAAGGCGACCGATTTCGTTAAAATACTTAATTGTCATAACGCAAATCACGTAAGCGTTCCACAGTCGAAATAACCGTTAAAAATTTTAAAATTTTTAAGGAAACATTGTTAAGTAACAAAATTCAAAATAAATAAAAATTATTAGAAGTGATACAAATTATTTTCCATTTCCTAATGTGAAACATTTGCTTGAAAAATAAAACACTAGTTTGGAAAGTATAATTTCAAAATTTTCAGTCAATGAATTTTTTTATCTGTCAAATTTAATTTATGAAGTTAAATGTGATTGTAATGAATTGCTTACGGGTCAAACGAAACAATTTTTAGAAAAAAAATTAGCATAAATATGGTGTAAACAATTCTATGGTCACAAGTCAAACGTGGTCGACTTAAGTACAAACTCGTATTTAATATTTTCCACAAAAAATTCATTTGAAAGTCTGTAAAATTTGGAATTATCATACTGTTATAATTTCAAATTTGACAGAATTTTAAATGAGTTAGGAAAATAAAAAATATGAGTTTCTACTTTAGTTAACTTTAGCATTTTTGACTTGTGGCCACAGAATTATGAAGGCTCAGGTACTAGTGCACTTACAGCATATTTAAAGAATTCAGCACAAATAATTAGTCTAAAAAACGTAAAAAATATTAGAAACAGGACTAACTTTTAGGAACAGATCCATTTTAGATATGCTCTATGTTAAATCTAGCACTAACTCTATTAATATAAATAATGATTGCGCTTATATTGGCAATTCGATTTTGCTACTTTTATTCTTTGCTAACTTTATTTCATTGCTTATTTTTTAAATAAAATTTTCATTTACATTTTTTTAATATTTATAAAATCATATTCAGTCAACACTTTTTTCACAATAACAGCAGCTCGTCGAATTTTCATTTAAAAAATTTAGTATAAATTATAAATAACATTAATATATATGTAACTAAATTTAAGCAATATTGTAAAACATTTTCTTTTAATTTGATTCAAATTATTTTAATTTCAGGCAGTGCCACTGAAGATGATGTAAAAATCGAAATATATGGCCTAAGTACAACAAATAATTTTTTTTAAATGAAAATTGTATGAGCTGCTGTTATTGTGAAAAAAATATTAACCAAAAAAAAAAAAATAATACTTACAGCGAAAAAATATTATCGATAAAAATCATATTCATAAATTATATACAAAGGTAAAAATGTACTTTGTATTGCGGAAGCTTTTGCACTTGGACCGGGAGGTACTGGATTCGAATTCCATCAGAGACTAGGTGCAAATCAAATTTTCATCATCGATTACAATCGGTGATGTTAATAAACACAACTACTTGCAATGTGCAGGTGGTATACTGTAATTGTGTGAATAGGTGAATGGGTTAATGATGTGGCGTGAATGCGTGGTATGACAATGGGCCAAAAATGGCCTAAGTGTCAACCACTGAAACCTTATTTGCGGAACTGTCTGTAGCACTATCTGTGGCGGTACTATCTGTTGCAATATTCTGGTAATTCCCGGGGAATAGAAATTTTAAATTTTATAGCAGTTTTATTTCCTTTTCCCCAAAGTGTATGCTGGCTTTTGGGAAAATATTTCTTGGGGTAAAAATATTCCCAATTATAGCAGTTTTGACGTTTATTATTCTATACCTACACATTTTACGAAAGAATTAACATAGGATTTAACGGAATATATAGAATTTATCATAGGACATATTTAATAGTATTTCATTTAATTTATTATTGTATTTACTTAAAGCTATATATAATATGGGTGAAAAATGGTAATATAAATTGGAAATATTAATATCCAAGTTCTCACTTTAACAAACAAAATTTATTTTTTAAGTAAAATTCACTTAAAATATCTACAAAAATCAATTAAACAACGTCAATTATTTAAAGATATTTGTTTTGTTGTAATCGCGTTTCGACCGCGAATAATTAAATTATTTTCCTGTAAATTTATTCCCCAAATGACAGAATTAGCTATTGGAAACGGGGAAGTAGGAAAACGTTTGGGGAATAGCTGCTACAAAAAAATTATACCCTATTTCCGGGGAATTTCTAGAATAGTGCCACTGTAGGTATAAGCTTTGTATATTTGATTTGAGAAATTTATATTAAAAATTTCATTAGCTTTGAAAATGATGTCGATGCGACATCGAAAGCTCAGCAATTAAATTGTTTTATTTTATTTAAAATGAAAAAACGAGCCCTAAACCAATTTAAACTTTATTTAATTATTAATAATGGGAAGCACTGAATAATTATTAATTTTGGAAGCTAGGTTTAATTCGTAATCCAATTAAACCATAATTTAAACCAATTTCAATTAGTATATAATTCGTAATTATTTTAAAACTTTTTTTTAGAGTTGTTTTATATACGTTAATTCCTGTTACGTGAAATAGTAACTCTATGATATACAGTCGTCTAGCAGAACATTAAAACATTGTTGTCTTATTATTAATTTCCACTTAATCTTAATATGGGAAAACCGCAAAAACATAACATAACGTTGTCTATACATTTACACTCGATACGGTTAGCGGGGTTTCGGTGTAATGAAGGATGAGAAGGATTAACATTCCGCTTCTAAGCGACGAACCAAGCGTGTAGCAACAAAAAGGTAGAAAATGATAATAGAATGGTTTTCCGTTTTTTTTTTTTTTTTTTTTTTTTGTTAAACTCGAATTGTATTGTATATGCGTTATACTCTGGTGAATGATTTAATAACATTAAAACCTCATAAGAACGATAAGAGTAAACGTAAAAATCCCGGATATTCGGTTCATATACATAAGCATATATAACGTGTATATATAATTTTTGGTTTGTTTTGTGAAAATGGAAAATGTATTTTATATCGGAGAGTAGAGCCTACACACATTTCTATTAACCCTAATAAATTTTCCTGTTAATAATGTAATACATAATTTAAATTGCTTGGGAGTTTATTGTCATATTCACATCCGTATATAAGTTATATTGTGTTATGCGTATACACATGTATTTATTATATACATTATCTAATTTATTTGTATTTCCGAATCACACAAGTAAACATTTTTTTTGGCAGTACTTTATTGTTAAATTTATGGTCACATTGTAATGGCTTATAATAATTTATTTAATTAATATTCCTAGATTTACTATTTATTTTTGTTATAAGTATAACATTACATAACACAGCTTTAGTCATATTCACAATTCTATAAAATGTTTTGTGATTTTTATTCTTTTTGAGGCAGACAGAATAATTGTATACAGTGTCGACTTAATGTCTACTCTAGATCCCTGAAATGAAATTAACTCTGAAAAATAATTTTACTGTAAAACAAGCGCAATACTCATTTGGTTGGGGTGGTGAAGGATTAATTATATTTATTTGGAACAAATCCAATGAAATTGGTATATTCTTTATGATTCTCTCCCACACTAGCCGCATATTAAGACAAATCGAAATGTAGCTGAAGGAACTTGAAGTTATGAATGTTGTAATTTTTCTGTGTTCACAGAACGAGTATAATTTAACACAATTTGATAATCGATCATATTATTGGTTTATTGTAAAAATCACATTCTCGTAAATAATTATCTAACTACGAGTATTAAATTAAATTCAAATTATTAATTCGAAAATAGAAAATTTTCGTAAATATTGGTTGACATTTTTTATTTACTAGTAAAAATAATTTAGTTTAAATACTTTGGGACTTCAAATTAATTCGGTCCATTTTCAAAAAGTGGCTCTGACAATAATATTACTAATTTATAATAAGCTAAAATTAAAAATAAAAAAATAAAAAAAAAAAAAATTTTAAATAAGCTGTCAATAGCTGATTTCCGTTGTTTCTGACATATTAGACATCTGCCGTTAACTTTCAATTTGTATTGTGCTTTGACTTTCATTTGAAACGTGTTACGGTGTTGAATATGCCAAATCTTTTGATAACTAAACAGCATTTGCGGGGAGTGTTTGTGTTTTGTTTTAATTAGAAGAAAAGTGCAGCTGAAGCACATCGAACGCTTGCCGAAGTTTACACTGATAATATTTTAAATATAAGCCTCGCTTAGGTCCGCTAAAAAATCGTAGACGACGAACTAGAGGCATTACCCTATGAAGATCCGTTTTAAACGCAAAAAAAACTTACCGATACAATGGGGATGACCCATGATTCAAAAGCAAGGCAAGTTGCAACTTGGTCCCTTATGCATTGAAACCAAGAGACGTTTATAGGCGATTTTTTCTTGTGAGCTGCTGCTCCAAAGGGAAACAAGAAAGGGTTTTTACATCAGATAGTGACGGGTGACGAGAAGTGGATCTTCTATGATAACCTCAAGAGGAAAAAATTCTACGCTTTGCCCGGCCAATCGTTGCCATCGACGTGAACATCAATATCAATGACGAATATTCCTGGTTCGAAGGTTAAGCTGTGTATCTGCTGTGACCAAAGAGGCCTAGGCTCTAGCGCTTTCATTACGGGCGAGCGGTACAGACTTCAATTAATTGGTGTGAGCTGCGCATTATGAGAAAAACAACCAGAATTTAAGGAAAGGTATGATAACGTACGTATGTGAAGTTATCCCAGAATTCTATCCCAGAAAATATTTTTTTTAATCAGGCTACACTAACATATCAATAACCCATGTGCTCCTGTGTGAAGTTATCCCAGCCCAGGTTTTGATTCATTTTATTCAAATATACATATTATATTTGTGAAGTTAGCCCAGCCCAGAATTTTTATAAATTTTAATGAAAAAATGAAAAATTATCAAATTTATTAAATTGGATTTGTTTTTCATATAACAAAAAAAAATAAAATCTTATGTATTCAAAAACTGTAAAATTTTGAATTGCATAAAGTAATGGAAAATTTCAGGCAATGTAAGAAAACAATTTTTCCGTGCCTAGTTCACGAAAATGAACTCTGGGCTGGGAATTTCATTGATATTTATACATATAATTTTTCGTCCACTCGATAAATTTATAATTATTTCGCCAAAACTAAAAATGTCTCGGATCAGGCCTACATGATTTTGAAATGTATACACCAGTAGCTAAATTTAAGAAAATCAAATCATATTTTGAGCTTTTTCATGTTTGGATAAAATTTATTCCGATTTTTACGCTAATCATCGTTTATACATTTCTCTAATTCACAAAAAGGAAGATTAGAACTGCTAAAATAGAAGATACTTTTGCACTCGTATTCTCATCATCGATTCAATCGCTCTTGAATAGACGACCGTCGTAAATGCTTACGCATACGGAACCTTCAAATGTGCGGTGACCAATGTTGGATTTTTCTTCACAAAAGTTTCAGTATCTCAAAGGTATTTTACAAGGCGAAGCTAAATTAAAAATACAACATTTAACAATCTTCAAAGAAAATTATACAAAACCCATCGATGGACTTGAGAGAGCTATTCTCACAACGTATGAACGCTTTGCTGTTACAACCAGAAATTAAATTCAACAATTATTAAGGTTTTCTCGTTCTGATCTTTGAATTTCAAAATTGAATGCCGAATCTAGCGAAGCAATTTAATATCAACACAGTGTCCACATTACAGAGAATCACACGGTTTGCAAAAATGTCCATCGTTTGTTTAGAACTCACGAAGAATATTGCCACAAGTCGCCACCACATACTGCTTCATTTTGTGAAATTCAATGATGATTCTAATACATTATTGTCCACGTGTAACGATACGACTCAAATTCCAATTTGTGATGATGCTACGAAATCAACAAATCGACGCGGTCAAATATTGTTAGCTACTGCAATTATCTATACTCATGCTAATAATGACCAGCTCATTCCATTTCATGCTTTAGTTGATCAAGGATCACAAACGACCTTAATCACTCAATCAGCTGATAATCGTTTAGACTTGCCCAACACATCCATCCACAATCAGCTGAATGGTATATTGGTAGCTCTCAAACTAATAAAAGTAAATAACATATTTCTAGTTCCAACAAATCGTGCCGCGACGATCCTGTCGAATGTCACACTGCTGCATTGATTCTCGATAAGTTGGAAATAAAATTGCCTTCATATAACGTCAATTTCACTGAATGCCATTAAACTCGATTTGCTACTAGGTATTGGATTATATATGCTTCATTCACATTTCTTCGACTATCAATGCAATGTACCCCGCTTCGATTCCCAAATCGAAATGGATTCACTTCTACGCAAATTTTGGAAAATAGAAGAAATCCGAAAGAAACGACATTGTCCAAGGAAGATAATTAGTGTGAAGAGTCCTTTCATTAGCGGCAGTCTAACGGTAAAATATTTAGTCCAATTGCCATTCAAGTTACATTACGATTAAAATGAAATCATCAGTTCATCTTACAAAATAGGTAATGATTGGTCTCCATTGAGGTATATACGATTCCATCGAGTATCGCGAGAGCAAATTGGATTCCTTAGTCGGACAAAATGAAGCGATTAAAGCACCTGGTATGTATTGGAACAATTTAAATGATAAATTTCACTACAAAATCAAATTCTACCGAAACTGAGAATTACATAATTGTGGTGCGAAGAACTTGATTAGAACGATCAGCTTCTACACAATCTAGTTTGAACATCATCACCAAACTTTTCGTTAGAACCACTCTGATAACAGTCAACAAACATTCGAATTGCATATACGTTATTCACGAATGCACAATTCATCGTGCAGGTTTTGTTCATTTACTATTAGGCAAATCCAATTTAACTCCAAAGCGGATCTTACAATTCCTAAGATTAAATTGTGCGGAGCTGTTCTGCCAATGAAATTGCATCAATAAGTCAAGTCAACACTAAAAATTTTGTCGTTGGAAAACATTTGTATGCAATTCTCGACACAACCCACATCGTGGCTAAGAAGCTAACGATTCGAGAGCTCTCGAGCCTATCGTTATTAACGACAATGTTTTGAAAACGGTTCAAAGTGAACCTCTTTAAATATTCCAACGTAATCAATTCATTAGGACGGTTATCTTTAAATTTAATAGAAACTAAAATTTTAATGAAAACAAATCTGTAGATCGTAAGCGTGACCTGCAACGAGAAGCAGCCTGAAGACATCCAAAACAAATGCCGCCAATACTAATTCTATCCCTAACCGAGAAAAGTTCAAAATTCCAACATGGATCAAGTTAAATTCAACTTTACCAGGAAATTGAATGGATTATCTGATGCTATAAAAGTAACTTACGCAGCAGTTGTACATTTCTACAACAGATACAGCATAATAGCTTTTTAAATAATGCAAGTTTGTTAACGTCAAAACCACGAGTGAACCAGTAGCAACAAAGAACCTTAGGACGGAAGCTAAAACAGCTCATTGTGGGAGCCACTATACTGTAACATAAACCAACACAATTGAAAATTGATATTTGAGAACACCTCAATTTCAATACAACCAAAAAGATTCAAGTGATATGGTTTATCTATCAACAAGTGCCGAAGAAGGACTGCGAACAAATAAGAAGCCCCACGGCAGTAGAATTAAATATTTCTACCCATCCCTTGTCGAAAATGACACAGAGACATCGCTTCTAAAATGAAATCTACGATCTTATAAACCAGAAAAGGGTGGCAAATTGAAGTAAAATTGCATCTTGACTCGAAATCTATAACAATATTTCATGTCGAAGTGTACAAACTGTCATCGCTTTAATAATAAAGCTTGTCACTAGAACAACATTTTTGAGAAGTAGACTATTCGGGCCCTTTTCTATTTCGCACAACAAAGGAAAGAACTAACAAAGTACACAAGGCACGACAGATGAAAATATATACATTTCGTCAGTCTGTAATCTAGCCACTAAAACATTCATCTATAAGCATATAAAAGATTCACGGCACTTAGAGGATTGTGATGAAATTTGCATAGCGACAATGGTACCGATTTTGTTTGTGTCAAGAATCAACATAAGGGAGAATTACTAAGCACTAATTCATAAATCAAATAACAAATTACTGAAGTATATTTGAAAATAATGAAACAACATGGCAGTTCATATCGCCGACTTCACCCCATTTAAGAAAACTTTGTGAAACCGAAGTTAAGCCAGTCAAAAGATGCTTAGCAAAGATCATTGGAGAAGCAACAATGACTTGAAAGAAGTATCGACTGTTAATTCAATTGCAGAGGTTTCAAGACTACCCGCTGATCTTGAGAATATGAATGGGCACACTAGCACACAGTCATCAGGCGAGCAACCATTACAACTAACGATACCTTTGCGTATATTCAACCTCACCGAGAAATTAATCAGAGACGCAAGTATACCACAATAAGGTAATATTCAAACATGATAAACCGGATGGAAGGCGGAGAAGAAACTGAAGCGTATCAACAAATGCAGAAAATTACATAACAGTATGCCCTTCTCTTGTCGACTAACATATACATGTACTGATGAAACGTGACATAAGGTATACAACAGAATACATTAATAACGCTTTCAGTATTATGCATCAAAGGGATGTTTCAGACAAAAAAAACAACAATAACTATATTCTCGGCGACAGCAGCAAAAATATATTTGATCTAATACGTGATCGTCAAATGATCACACTGGAACTGCAAAATTCTGGAATATTCAGTGTGGATCCGAAATGGATAGAAAAACAGGCATTGCTAACTCACGGACTTACGGTATTTACCTCTGAAGCTGTACAAAGAAAACCAATGTCAATATCATCCGGTCATTCCAAAGCAGATACATAAGAAATGACAAGGAAAATTCTAGCCCATAAATTTTCTTCAAACTTTCTCCGCAGTCTCAGTATGACCTGAGCTATTAGAAACACAACCGAAATTATTGGTTGAAAAACTGCAAATAATTTATATGGCAGCAAAATTCTAGTCCATATTTTTTTCGAATTGTTCCTGTATGGCCAGTTAAGTCAAGCACGAACAAATCCTACAATATTGTTCAAAACTTATTTTAAAATCCCTGATTAATACTACTATCATAATTTCATCGTATAATTCGTTAAGAAATGACGAAAGAAGGAATATTGTTATACGGTAGTTTAAGGATCACTCTCTCTCTCTCTCTCTCTCTCTCTCTCTCTCGCTCTCTCTCTCTCTCTAGCACTATATCCCATCAAGGGATTTGGTCGCCTCAGGTTTCATAATCATATTTTCATTTCGGACAATGAGTGATTAATTCATTGATCCTAAACCAGCCGTGAAATTTTTTACTTGTCACCACCGGGAATCGAACCCGGGACCTCCGGTCGCTGGAGCGAGCATGCTAACCACTTTGCACCGGGGCGGCAGTTTTAAGTTTAAGGATTACTTTTAATGTTTTATTCCGCGGTGATGTTGTATTTAGTGCAAATAGAATACAAAATGAATAAAAAATTTCAGCTGGTATTTCCGCATACCAAAATTATTTCTCTTATGTGATAGTGCTGCCACTTGCCGCAAGTTGCGTAATTTCATATTTTCCGCTGTCAAATTTCCGCTATCTTACAGTGCATCGCAAATAGAATTCCTTTTTCCTCTTTCCTTACAGAAAAATATGAAAAAAATATGAGAATAAATATTTTTTTTTTCTCAATTTTCTTTTCATACTTTTCGGAAAGGAAAAAGGAATTGTATTGGAGATGGTTCGTTTTACAGCACCTACAACTGATAGTAGCTGATTTGTTAATCTGTTTCTATAAAGAAATATTTAAAAAATGCCATCTTTGGCAACAAAGGCAATAATAATTGTCGACGAAAAATCACAAAAAATTAAATATTATTCTGCTTCATCTTGAAAGATCAGGAGTGAACTGACGATTCATGACATATATCTGAGTCGCCTTCCGTTCTAGCAGAAACAAAACAGGCCCAACAATCGAGTTGCCTTCAGCTTGAAAAAGAACACGAATAATCTTAAAACAGCTAAACGGTTTACCAAAGCCTAGGACTCTTTTAATGTCGGGTATCATATTGATCATTACATGGTTACTTTCACAACGGTAAACATCTGGGTGGTCTTAATTTTGATATATCTCTGTAGACACAATAAAAATCTACGGTTCTCCTACCAAATGGAATTAAACGATTTTATGAATTCAAAATGTTTAAAATTTAGGTTCAAACATTTTAAATAATCAAAAATGCTAGGTGCCAATGGCAATAACATTTGATATAGTTTCAGTGTTTGGTCCTAGACTGTCAATAATTGTTACTATTTGCTACAGCTATTGACATTGTGGTGTCAATAATTGTGTACACATTGCTACAGTAATTGTCACCTTAAAATAAGACTACATTTCAATTTATTTAATGAAATTTAGGTTACATTTATGCCTAAAAAGCGATGGACTTAAAACGAGGAGATTCTTCAAAAAGCATTATTGGAAATTAGTGAAAAACGTATTACAAAGAAAAAAACATCACAAATATACAATATCCTGCGGTCAGCCTTAATTTTTCGGTTGCGGCTAAATATTCAAGAACCAGAAGTAGGTCCGCCTACAGTTCTAACTAAAAGTGAGGATCATGCTATTGTGGAATGGCTAATCGCGTGCCAAAAAAAAGATTTCCCAAAAGAAAAGAGGACGTTCCGAGTTTATTAATTAATTTATCGGCACAGATCAAAGAATTGCCCCATTTAAGAATAACTCACCTGGAAGGGGTTGGTTTAACAGTTTTCTTAAACGTAATTTGAATGTGACAATTAGAGTCCCAGACCCAGTGACAGCAGCGAGTGCTAGAGTTAGTTCTAGCGGCATTCAACGCTGGTTTAATTCTGTTGACCGACATTCAAACGAAAGCAATAATTTAAGTATTCTGGAATCACCAGAACAAGTATTTTATGGCAACGAAACTAATTTTTTGATGTACACGAAAACGCGGTCCGTTCTTGCTGCGAAAGGATAACGAAACATTTACGAAGTTGACTGGAGGGCACCAAAATCCAATTTAACTATTATTTAAACATTATATTGCAAGTGGTGAAACTATTCCGTTGAGGATCATTTACCCGTATAAACGAGTGCCAGAAGAAATCCGGAAATGTGTACCTCAAAGCTGATGGGCCTTGGCAATTTCAGAAAATGAATGGCTGCCAAGGAGGTTTTTTATGAGTATATATCGAAGCAATTCCATCCATATCTAGCAACTCACAACATAAAATTTCCGGTTATCTTTTGCGTCGATGATCATAGCACACACATGAGACTGATGGTAAGTAAATTATGCGTGCGGTTGGGTATAATAATTATTACCTTATACCCAAACGCTACTCGAATTTTAAAACCTTGTGACTATACAGTTTTTAAACCGTTGAAAAATTCCTGGATCAAAATGATTCATAAATGGCGCAAACAAAATCCTGGTGCTCAATTTACAAGAGAAAAGTTTGCCCCTTTATTGTTAAAAGCTTTTCATAGCAGCATTACGCTACAAATAAGAACAAGTATTTCGAAGTGTCGCGGCAAATAATTAAATAACTTTGTTCCTTACATAATTCCGTTCGATGGTTCTATTAATTATGAAAAGATTTCTGAAATTGTTGGCGATTTAAAAATTAAATGCTTTGAAGAAGTTTTAAAAAACCCGCAAACACTAAACCAGTACGACAAAAAGGTTAAGTTATTATTCCAGATATATTTGTCGCAATTAAGGGCCTGCAAAATTAGCCAAAATATTCAGAGGCTTTGCGCCTCTGAATATTTTGGCTAATGTCAGGCCCAGTCAGTTCAGAATCGGAGACAGATCGCCATTAGAGTTGTGAAAATATTAATTAAACAAACGATGAGACCAAGGTCCCAACATTATTTAATATTAATGAAATCCACGATTTCGTTTTTGTTGATGAAAACATATTCAATGAGTTTGGTGATCCAAAGTTACTAAATTTCAACGAATATAATATTAGCGAGGAAGCTGTAATCATCCTTGGAGAAGAAGTAACATTAACAACTATTGAAACGTCTAATAACCAGATTAATACTAGTAGTAACTAAGAGGGACATAGCCAGACGTTCCAAATTTTTTACGAACAAAATGATAATCCAACTGTCTAAATAGAAAAATAGTTAGATTAGCCAATAACACCTGCAAAAGCTGGAACACAAATTATAAAACAAACAAAACCATTTGTGATCACTTCCCCAATGGGCATTGAAGCACAATGGAAAAAAAACTCGAAAAAGCAAATCAAATATTGGAAATGGAAAATCGGAAGGCCGCTAGACTGGAACTTTGCTCGAAAAGAATATTCTCGTTCGTAATAAAAGAAAGAGGAGAGTGCTTTAAAATCTTTGACAAAGAAACAAGAATCTTTGTATAAAAACTCAAAGTCCAAATGGCCAAAGTACAAGTGTTACAAAATAGATCGCCAAACTAGTCTAACTTCTTCCAAAAATGAAAATATTATTCATTATTCCAAAGTCAACAACAATGGCAATTCAACAATGAATAAGAATAATATTGGTAAGCTTCTTATCAGTTTTAATTTAGAATAGCAAAACTAATTTTTCTTATTCTTGAAGGGACTGAAACCTTGGTCTTGGAAACTGAATCTAACGATAAAATTGCATGAATGTGAGAATAAAGCACCACTCTTAAATAAATTTTAATAATAGGCTAATATAATTTTTAGTTCCGGGGGACCAATTTTGGTCTAAAAACTGGAATAAAATTTATGAGTTTTACCTTTGTTTCACATACGTACTAGACGTAAATGGCAGTGGCTATAGAAGAAGAACTACCGAAAACTCTACTCTTTTGGAAATTGGTAACAACCAGATTCCGAAAGGTTTATTATGTTTAATGTGTTTCTGTACGTTTTCCAAGCTACAAAGATTGGAAAATGTTGGCGCATAAAATGCAGCAAGTGCTTGAGAAAGTTACAAGTTAAGTGCATCAACATTCTAAAGCTTAAACTTTTGCCACTGTTTTCATGTGATAAGTGCAATATACTAAGCCATGAGCAATAATAATCTTCTATAACTTGATAAACAGCCATGAGCTTTAAAGAAGCGGTAGCGTCATTGTGATACTATGATTAATAGTCTGAAATAAACAAAACAGGCAATTAATACTCCTATTTTATTTGTGATATGAAAATTTATTTTATAATTTAGTAAAATAAAATGAATTTTAAGTTCGAAACATTGATTACTTAATTAACTGCTTAGTATTATTTTGCATTTCCATTTAAATTATAGATACTAGATTAGTTTTATATACATATGTCAATAGCTGGAGCATATGCTATATCAATAAAGTGTCAATAACACTGTGTACAATTGGTAGTTATGCGATCAATTCAATTTTTAAAATTTAAATGTTAATTAAAATATAATATTTCAATTAAATTAAAAAGATAATTGAATTTTGAAAATAATTTAATTCTTTATTAAAATTTAAATCCATTTTCCACCAAAAATTCGCTGCTGATTTGAAATTTTCCTTAAAAGTATCAACAGCTGTAAATTAACTATAAAATTTTATATTGCACAAAAATTAAATTTAATAAAATCTAACATATCACATGTGTGCACGCACGAGAACACTTTGATTAAATTTGCGACACGAATTTCTTGTATTACTATAAAAAAAATGAACAACGAAACTTAATAATTAGCTGTATTTCATTGGGAAATAAAATAATCTAGGCCTGTTTTGAATTTAGCTTTGCTTGCTTATGAATTTATCGTACCAAAAAGAAATTATTCATCATAGTTGGCTGTTTTCTCTGGTAGCAATTGTAACTCGAACTTGATTTATTTAAATTTCTTTTTTTTTTAATTTACAGCGAATTTAGTTACTACTGGTAAAAAGGCCGACTATGATGAATAATTGTTGTTTGCTATAGGGATTCTATAAAGAAACACAGGTAAATTCAAAACTGACCTCGTTGTTGTAAATTTAGAAAATTTACCAAATAATTACAGCTATTGTATTTTTTTACAACGGAAAACGTAAAATAATGTTCCATTATTATCAAACAAATGGATTTTAAATGTAAAGAATCTCTTTTTAAAATTTATTATTCTCGTCAAGATGTTTTCTTTAAATTTATTTATAAGGTATTTTTTTAATAATTTTACAAAATGTTTTATTTTAAATTAAAAATTTTTTTATTAATTTTTAAAAATTTCATTTAATAACAAAAAAATGAATTTTAAATTCAAAAACTTTTTCAAATTTGTAGAAATTAAACACTTTGTTTTTCAAATCAACATTTTTCTCAGTGAACCAGCGATAATTTAGTGTTTAGCTACTCAATAAATTTTTCGTAACGCCAAGGGAAATTTACCACAATCCTTTTAAGAATATTTTGAGGAAAACCATTAGAATTTTGGTTTGTAAAAATAAAAAACGAAGTTTTTAATTTCTAAAACTTACAAATTTTTTTGAATTTAAAAAATATTTTTTTAAAACTAAATTAAATTTTTGCAAGCTAATAAATAGCTTGTTTATTTTAATAACATATTTTGTAAAATGATTTATAAAATACTTTTAAAATTTAAAAAGTTTTATTATTTAAACAGAATAATTTGTTTCAAAACAAGAGAAAAATTAAAAAAAAAAAATTTTTTTATTAATAATGACAATTTATGGAAATGTTTATATATTTTGTTTTGTCTTAGTTAATTTTTTATTTTAAAGTTTTTCCGGCTATTTAAGACAACTTTTTCTCACTTTTGCAGAAGTATTAATTTGGTGATATAATTCGCTAAATCGATACGTTCTTGTGTTATACTAAAGGCATGAATATTTGAATTTTTGCAATTTGGTCGTTGCAACCTGATGAGTAGACAAACTTTTTATCAAAACGAAACCAAACTACCAAGAAAGAACTTGAGAAGGTTCTCAATATATTTGTTTAAGGGTTGTGTGTATTTTTACACAATGGCCTTGGGGGTTAAAAATTGAAGAGGAGGAATCAATTTTTTAATTTTTGTGGTAGATATATTATGTTATGAGTAGATGTCCTCTTTGTTTTTGCTAACTTGAACAGTAGTAAACATTGTGAATGCCATTGTCTTTGTAAGGTGTATTACGGATTACTTTCACTAAATAAAATTGTGTGACATTTGTTAAAAAATAATTATTTAAAAATTAAAATAAATCTTTTAAACTAGCCAATAGTTTTTTGTTCTTAAAAAAACAATCTCTTAAAATTTAACAAAACTATTTGACATAAGTAAAAGAAGTATTTTTGAAAATAAAAACATTTTTTTTTATTTTTATAAACAAATTTCGTGAAAAAATAAAAAGATTATCCTTTCGATTTTAAAAACGAGACTTTTCGCCTAAAAATAAAACATATGTATATTTCTTTGATTTTATATGTATATTTTTTTGATAACTATGGTTAAAGCATTCTGTTAAATCTTTTACAGAAAATTTAAAACAACTTATCAACGGTATTTTAAGTTATTAATTTCGGCAAAAGAATATTTCACTGTCTGATAAATCTACCATAACCATAAAAGCATTCAGCTGAAAAACAAATTGAAAAAATATAAACCGGAAGGAAAAACCAATGAAACCATTAAAGCAAAAAATTTTAGTAAAATTTGATTTTTGTAAAAATCTTACTTTCACAATTCTAATTTATGTTTTTTATATAGACTATTCCTATTTTTACAGTAAATTAAGCATAATATTACTGAAATGGGTAAGTGAAAATTAAACGGAAATTTGTAGTGTAAACAGAAGGAATAAACTAACCATCGAACCAAAAAATAAAAATCAATTTAACTAACAAACACAATCATCAACAACAACAACAATACATAGCGGCACAAACGATATTAAGTAGCACAAAATTAGTCTAAATATTATTTTATGTTAATAAATTTTCCATTTATGTTTTTCGGAAAGCTCTATTATGCTTTATTTTTATTATATTATTATTTAAAGTTATTTTTTTTTTTTTTTTGATAATAGCGTAATAGTGAATAAATAATAGAAAATTGATTGTTATATAAACACAAAATTATGAATTATAGAATATTTTTGTAGTCGAATATTGAAAGCTGGGAGCACAATAGGGGGGGAACAAAGGGATCTAAATTTCGGTATATTGTGGTATATAATCAGATTTTTCACCACCTCATTAACTTTTTGACGTTCGTATAACAGAAATAATAATCTTCATTGTATATAATTACTAAAATACATAACCTATACATATATACGATTAAAACGCTTACCTCATTAAATGTCTATTGTTTTGCGTGTACATGCTGGGGTGTGTCAGATTTACAGGATTTAAATATTTATCTGGTTGTATAAAAGTATATAGTTGTTTGTGTATGTGTTTGTATATTGAAAAATTATTATCTTGTAATTTTTGTTTCGTAACCGGAAAACGGAAATTTTGAACTTTTCGGTTTTTGTTATTTTAAAATTATAATGCGAAAATACTCGTTCACTATTATTGTATTTATATTTAACATGAATGATTATTCCATAAATTTTATTGTTTTTCCATAAATTTTGTTAAGTTTTATTTTAATATAATATTTCGAACAACAGAATATTTTATTGTTTATTTTTGTAGAGTATTCATAATTGACTTATGTATAATTAAAATTCATATCCGACAGCGGGATGTTGTTGTACTCGAGAAATGTGTAGTGTTTTGTTACCTTATCCAATTTATTCATTGATGTTTGGAAGAATTTTTATTTTATACGTGACCATTACCAAAATTTGAAACTTGGTGTGTCCTATAAATCGGCTTGGTGTGTCCCATAAATCGTATTGCACTCTTCCGTTTTATTTGCCTCTTTTGTCGTACAATTTTAAATTCCTTAGAGAATGTTTTAAAATAAAACACACATACACATTATTGTTGTTTGTTTCCTAATTACTGTTTTAATCAAAGCACAACCAATATATCAGCTGAAAATCCAGCTGACGGATGAACTTAATATATGTAGAATTTGCGATAAAATAATACTAAATTTGAGTTTGCCAAATCGCAGCAAATCATTTCTTTCTCCCTCTTTTTCGCTGTCTAAAGCTGTCACATAAATGAAAGGGGTGTCCCGCCTTATTACTGCCTGGATTTCGTTGTTTTTATAAATGTTCCATAAAATTTTAATTTTTCTACTTACGCAAGTAAGCGGCGTATGGAGCAATAGCTCAAATAGGGTCGCTTCGTTAGTCCCATTATGCAGCATTAGAATAATGATTTGGTAAAAATTCTGGCGTTTGCCGAACAGTCTCCAGAGTTTCCGTTTTCCGCTTGTAAGGTGTTATTTTCAATAATTTTCTACAGAATTTTTTTTTTTTGTCGAATGAATTTGGATGTGGCTTTCCTAGCACAAAGATATTTTATGTGAAAGTTCCTAGGGTTACGAGCCAACCATATTTTCGCACCCCTTTACTTTATTTTCGCTGAGTTGACGGCACTGACATTCGAACCAATCATTTCGTCGTCTTCCATTTGTATTTTACGCTCTTGCAGTTATAGCTGATTGGATAGCTTGCTATTGCTCCTTGATAAGGGCTCGCGGTTACATTGTGACAGCTGACTAAAATAGCACTCAGTAATCTTGTATTTGAAAACAATGAAATCTTAAGCTTCTTTATATGATCTAATGTCAGTTAGGCTGGTAGAATGTTTCGCGACTATGACGTGATCAATTTGATTTTCCTTTCTTTCATGCAGCATTCGATCATCAAGTAACCTGCATATTTTCTTATATTGAAAGAAAGTATACTCGATATGACCATAGGGTATACATGTAAAAGTGGTTTCTGACCTAATGCAAGCTTTGCAGACCAGTATGTGATGTGTTTTCTGCGCTCCAAATAATTTTTGCATTAACCCTAGAAAGGAAACACGGAGTGAAGAAACACCCCAGACTAGTTTAAATCTCGCGACAAACACATACGGCTTACGTTTACGACCCGGGATCGTAACCATAATTCAGTTTCATCATCTGAGAATAGAGGGAGCACACTCGCAGCATCAGTAGCACGTGGAAGCTGGAGCAGTAAATATTTGAAGTGTGTCTGGGCTGTTTTTTCACCCCGCGTTTCCGTTTGTGTATATTTTTCGGCATCCTAAAGTTTTTTATAATTTCGTGTTTTTTACACTTTTTGGGGCAGTAATGAATGTATAGTGACCCACTATATATATTTACATATATATACTCTAGTGATGTCGTAAACTGGTTAATTTGATAACCAAGAACGATTCGATCTTTTTCCCCACTGAGCAGGTTATTTTAACCTGATCTTTTAAACCTGATCTACGTAAACCAAATCGGCTTCAAAGAGCAATACACCTATGCCATAAGTTTCTTAAACAAAATTCATGCAACAATACCATAACCTCCCTTTAGTTTTCACTGTTTTAAAATTTGAAAAATGGCTAGGAGGTACAATTTAAGACCGTTGAAGGCTGTAGTTCAGTTGATTAATCAAGAGGAAGATCACATTGAACCTGTGGAAAATCTAAGTGATGAGGAAAATCTAACGGAAGAGAAGAGTATCTCAGAATCGGAGCAAAGTGCAGAATCAGACAACAAACAAGTTGAGCCCGAGAATGAAATTGAGGTATGTAAATCACATTTTTCAGTAAATTTCAGTGCGAGAAACTGTATTACCGAGAGAAGAGAAAGTAGGGGAAGAGGACGGGAAAAATGCACAAGTGTTATAATCGTGGACGACGAAAGAGTATTGTTGTGAGTGAAGATGGGCATAAGTGGTACACAACTCCACGTGAAAGACTGTCAAATAGAGGCCACATAGTCACGAATCTTGCCACTCTACTTGGACCTGCAAAAGAGGTCAAATCTCCTAATGAAAGTAGGTGTATATATTTTGACGAAGCCATGCTGTTGAAAATTGTCCGGCATACTAATGAAGAAATCGACCGTTATACCGAGGATCGAGAAATAAACAGGCAGTTGGATAATACATATAAACATATTGACGTAATTGATTTGAAGGCTTTCGTTAGTTTATTGTATTTTTCTCGTCTTCAAAAAACAAATATGATTAATATTCACGATCTATGGGATCTAAAAGTTAGTGGTTGTATAAGATACCTTGCCGTCATGTCCCTAAAAAGATTTCAAGCCCTTCTACAATCCCTGAGATTTGATGATAAGAACACTCGAGCAATCCGTCGTGTTGAGGATTAATTAACCTCTATTAGACCAAATTTGGGACTCATTCATCGAAAAATGCATGACTCTATACAGCTTTAACGTTTATAACGGCCAAAACCCAGATAAATATGGTCTAAAATGTGGCAATTTGAATGGCTCTCAAACATTCTATTTAGTCAACGCAATTCCATATGTCGGTAAAGTGATTTTGGAGGACAAAACAGAAAATGTGCCATCCTATTATGTTAGAAAGTTGAATGAGCTTATTTATGGAAGTTCCAGAAATATAACCTGCGACAACCGGTTTTCCTCAACAGACATTTTCGATACAATGTTGGAAAAGAACCTCACAATGGTTGGAACACTAAAAAAAATAAACTGCAAATGACTTTCTTTTTCACGACTACTGGTGAGCCAGGAAGTTCCAAATTCGCTTTTATCCGAACGAAAACTCTGGTTTCCTACACTCCTAAGAAGAATAAAGTGGTCCTTGTTTTATCAACGTTCCATCGATTGCAAGAAATATGTGAGACTGCAAAAAACCAGAGATAGTCAATTTTTACAACTAGAGAAAATGTGGCACTTACACATTTGACCAGATGTGTCACGAATATTCAACAGCAAGAAAAACTACCAGATGGCCAGTGCGAGTTTTCATAGGGATGCTGGACCAATCGGAGATCAACGCCTCGATTATATACAATTTTAATGCTGCAAATCCATGACTCAACAGGAGAGATTTTTTGAAAAGTTTAGTAGAAGATCTCACAATTCCTCATATCCGCAGGAGGAAAGAGTTGAAAAATCTGCTACACCAAACAGTATTTTGTATTCAAGAGATATTGGATGAAAGGCCAATACGACGGGACATAGGTAGACAAGGAAAACAGGGAACATGTGTTCATTGTCCCAGAACCATCGACCGAAAATATGGACTCAAATGCTCCAAGTATCAGGCCTTCGTGTGCCAAGACCATAGAGCTGTTATCTGTCAGGCGTGTGAGCAAGAATGAGAGATAAAAATCAAGATAAAAAATGTTTAATGATAAATTTAATACTCTTTTTCAATAATTGTAGTTTATCATTTTATCAAATAAAGACATTTTTAACAAATTTGAACGAAATCCTTAACGGTTATAACGACCTGTGCGGCAAAAATCAATTTTTGAAATTCTTGCTATTAACGCACTTTTATTTCTCAAAATAAATACATTTTTTAGAGAATTGGCCAAAACCGCTATAATACCTTTAAAACATAGTATCTCCCCTAGTTCTAAAGGAACCGCGTTGAAAATACTCGATTCGCTCAAAAACTCTCGGAGACATTGTGACTTTAGAAAAAAATGCCATTTTTGTTTGTTTTTCACGTTTTTACCTTTCTTGGTTAATTTTCTAGGATCCTTCAATCGTTAAGCCAAAACTACTTAGTTCACGCGATTCTATATTAAAAGATAAAAAACTAAGCCCCTTTGGAATTCTCAAAGTCATACTGGGCCCGAGATACGGGCCCTTGAAAGTTGGGGTTTTTTCACCCCTCGTTACCAGATTAGGTAAAAGAAGACGGGAAAGGATCGGAGCCGAACTCCATAAGCATTTTTGTTTCCTATAAAGAACTTTAATATGCAGTGTGATTTGCGTATTTCAAATATTATGATCACCCATTCCCACTCCCACACCCACCTAACGGAATCTACACCCAGCCCAACCGATCTAAATCCACCATATCTCAAATGACCACAATCAACCACAAACCACCACATCTAAATATTATTACCACCTCCACCCACTATCCAATTCAAACTCGAAAACCCATCTCACCCGCACCACCCATATTATCACCCTTTAACACCTCCATACCCACTTCCGCACACACACATCACCCACACAAACCCTCATCCACCAAATTCCAAATTCCCACACCAAACCCAAAACGCCTCATCCCACCCCCTCCACCTCCCATACCACCATTCTTTCCACCCCATAACCACACTACCCACACAAGCCCACATCCAGACGAAATATATTTTTATTCCACATTCACATGCTCGATGAAACCAAAATAGAATAGAAAATAAAAAAAGAATCTATCAATTTTAAGGAGGTTAATCTAATCATGTAAAGTTTATCTATTACGAAACTTACTTCGTATGGTAACTCTTCTGTGTCAATCGTGCTGAGTTTATGAAGCTTCTCTCTAGCGACCCTTTCTTTTTCAGCGATCAGCTCCACACCCGAATAATTCGTTATCCACAACCGAATTCAATGTTTTAGTAGATGAACTCATGATTCTCAAAAATGGATTTGTAAAACTTCTCGTATTGTCTCAAGTAAAATACAATGATTTTAAACGATTGCTCCTTTTGAGGCAGTTTTTCAAAACTATTCCAATATATTGTAATTAGTTTCTTTATAGTTCTAACAACATTCCCCGCACGCTACAAAAATATGAATATAAACACGAAAAGTTAGGTGAACTGTGTTAGTCCAAACACGATTTAGAGTTTTGTGTGTCTTGCATAAAAATTTCTAATTGTTCGACAAAAGATGGTGCAACTCGTACGTTATGGTTAAAATTACCCGATATAAAACGCCGCATCTTACGTTTGGACATTTGTCAAGAGTTATGCCGAGTTTGGAGCCGAATAAGCGTTCTATTTCTTTACTTTGAAGAATATGCAACCGAGGCACATTAATTGTTTGTAGATGCATAATGGTGAGGCTGCCTTAAGTAAAAGTAGTTGTCGAGAGGGGTTTCAAGAGTTAAATTTATGTAAAAGACAAAGAGTGTATCGGAAGGCGGAAAATGTACGTAGACACGGAATTGGAATCACTATTGGATGAAGATTTGTGCCAAATGCAAGAAAAGCTTGCATTTACATTAGAAGTCACATCGTTTAAAATCATTGGGAATGCTTCAAAAGCAAGAAAAATTGGTTTCATATGAACTGAAGCCAAGAAATGTTACTCGCAGATTTTTTCCATGCATGTGTCCTAACAGGAATAAACGAAAGGATTTTTTTTGCAACGCCTCGTCACTAGTGATGAAAAATTGACCAACTATATGATAACCCAAAAACGAATAAATCATGTTGACCACCAATGGTCCTATTCTGGTAATTCCCCGGGAATAGAGAATTGGGAAAAGAATTCACATATAAATTTTATTTAAGTAATTTTTTTTTTCTGGCATACTAAGGTAAAAAGTTAGTGCTAATTTTTCAGAAAACAAAATAAAATTGGGAATAACGTTCCCTGGTAATTTCGCTATGGAAAAATTATTCCCAATTTACAAATATTTACATCAAACTTTTTTTCTCAGTAGGCCACAAAAAACTGATTTATAGATAAAACGCGACCTTAGAACCATACTATGATAACTGAAGGCAGTATAGTTTGGAGAAATCCATGTTCAAAAATTCAAAATCTCATAACTGTTTTTCGTTACAACCATTACAAAAACCAATCTGGGGGCCGATTTATAATACAATTGTAGATCTAATTTTCTAACAAAAAGTATCAATTAGGAAACATTTGATTAATAATTTGGATACACTTTTGTTACTGAATCATAACTACATTATCAAACGAATAACACAATTCTAACTGACACATACAATTTTGTTACACAGTACTATACCTTATTCAAAATAATCATCAGATACAACTTTTTACTTACAAACTATTAAATAAAAAATACGATTTTTTCAAAAATTATAAAATTTATTTGTTGAATAATTCAAATTTAGTATAATAAACAATAACAATTCAAGTTCTACTTAAAAATAATTAAAATAATTCAGTCTTCATATCACAATTAATAATTTTTTTAGGTACACTACATTTTAGCATTTTGAGGCTCCTGCTTTTAGTTGATTTGTTGTGGGGGTGGTGGAGATATTTAGTTCATCAGGCCCATCCAATTTTAAAATTACTTTGTAATAACTGATATCATTTGGCGACATATATTGGAACATGGCCTGAATGTGCTGCTTCTTCGTATCTGACAATTCAGCCTTTTTCTTCAGTGGAAGTAGTTCAGTTGTATGCAAAGCTATATCCGATTTTTTAGTATTTCTTTCTTTACGCCTTATACTTTGAGTAATTAACTCGGACTGTTTGTAGCCCAGGGAATATTGGATTTGATACTGTTGTCTGGTAAATTTCAGCAATTTTAATTTCGTAAATGGAACTTTGGAAAAATCAAGAACCATTTTACCGAAAGAACCGAAGTCCATAAAATCGGTTGCATTCATTTGCATGATTATGGGAGGGTTTCTACGGTTTACCATTTTCAATAGTCGTATGAGCCCCATTGGCGAGAAATACTCATTAATGGCTAAAACTTTTTCAATACTGCTGTGAATATTGTCCACTTCCTGTATTGTACCATGTCCAGCAACAGAATATTTCATGAGATTGAATTAATTTGCGGCTGATGGTTCATTACACTTAAAATGGCTGCTGACATGATGGAGTTTTTATTTTGCGGCACACACGAGTCACTCCATGTAATTAAATCAATGATATCGCTATTGTCCTCAAAAACTCTATTTAAAATTTTCACCAGCGCCGATGCCAGATCATTACCGCTTCGCCCTGATGTATATTCTATCCAAATACAACAATAAGTTTTTTTTGTACTCGACAGGTGGGCCGTCAAATTGTAAATATTCAGCTTTGATAGGTAAAACATTGGTCCAATTTCAGCTCTAGGACAGTTTAGCACGTTTTGAAGATCGAAGCTGAGAATCGGAATACCACTCTTTTTATCACATTCCTTCTGTTGGTGCCTAACACATAATATCCCTTCTCAAGCTAAAATACATAAAAACCTGGAACACATAAAAATTGATGACACTTCTACAGCTGGAAAAAAAATTCCATTAGTAAATATAAACTTATAATATGTATAAACTTACTTACAATTCCATTAACATAATCAATTATTAATTCGGCAAACCTGAAAATATATTATTTAATTAGTAATTAGTTTAATAATATAAATCATAAATACTTAGCTCACACCCATAATTATGCAGAAATTATTGTTTACAATTTCCATTTTTTGACGTCTATGTGTAATAACAAGAACAAAAAATTGTAGTAGAGGTATAATATGGAAACAAAAACTGCGTTACCATCAGGGTAACGCACTGAACTTTTTTCAAACCGATTTGGAAGTAAATTGTCAAATTTATTCATGTTCAAATTAATTCATTATAAGAAAAATCTTTGTAAGCACAACATCTAAAGCTACAAACAAAATATTAAATAAATAACTAAATAAAAATAAATAAAATTAGTGTGTAACGAGTGCTTTTTAATAGTAAATGCTTAATATAAATATACGCAGTCCACTATACGGCTACAGTCCACTATACGGCTACGTGGAAATAAAGGCATCGTCATTAGAGGCCACCATTTTCGTGGATTTTCTATTCAAATCCGACTGTGCTCCACCACTTTCGATTCCCTCATTTCTAATTTTAACGTATAGTGATTTTCTTTTTCTGCAATCATCAAACCAATCATCAAATTGTCTCTGTCTGCGATCTTATATTTTTCACAAGCACCACATCTATCTGATTTTGGATGTTGAAAATCGATGTCAAATCTTGTACAAAATATATTTCTGTAGAAGCTTTCTTTCACAGGATCGCTAGTACAGTCGCTGTATAATTCATACATCTGTGTAATATTAAGATTTGGCTCTAAATATTGGCGACTCGTCTTTGACCGACAATAATGTGACTCGATTCTTGGGAAAGAGTTGATATGAGCAATAATTTCGTCGATTTTTTCCTGTGGTATTTTTTTGTTTTTTTTTCGTCCTCGGATGTCAATCTGTGCTGTCCCTGTTTGGGCGCACTTATTTTGATGAGCCGTATACACTGGTGTTTGAGAAATGTTAAATGTCCCGGTGTAAAATTGTTTGCATACGACATGACGAATACCGGCTACGTCTATATAATAGCAAAAGCTATAGGTTAGGCGCGACTGATCTTTTTTGTGGTTTTCCTCTCCGTCAAATTGCGAGCAGTGGTTTTCAAAATAAAATCTCGTTTGCGTTGCATGTCTAGTCCGTAAAACGCATTAAATTGATCCTGCCTCTCAAGATTCGATATTTTTTGCGAACATGAATATTTGCAACTCCGTAGACAATCCTTTTAATTTATTATTTTCCACGAGCGCTGATATATTCTTCCCAGATTGACATTTTTTTTTTCTTATTGAACTTTTCCACAGTTCCGGATTTCGTTTTCTCTTACGAGGTTTTTTTGGTGGGAGCTGTTCTGAATCTACAACACTTTGTTCCAATTCAATTTCACTGTTAAATTGTGTAATATTTCTAGGTGATAATGGTTGCGTTAGTTCAGAAAAACTCGAATTATCTTGGACATTGACTTCCTCTATTACAACGTTCTCTAACATACAGAACTCATTTTCCCATAAACAATTAGCATCGTTATTATTATTCTGCTTTTCTGGTACGTATACTAAAATTTCTCTTCTTCAGACATTGCTTTCGTTTATCTAGAATTTAATTCCTATTATTTAAAATCAATATAAGTAATATAAAAAATATAACGAACTTACCTTGAAAAGTTCACATCCATTCGGCAAGAGCACCACAATTAAACTAACTGTCAAGAGAATTTGTAGCGGTACAAAATTCTATCTGCTTTTGAAGATGAAAGAAAGAGAAAAATAAAGTGGTTTCTACTAGTTTTATAATTTCAAAATTGTATCTACAATATATACATTTTTTTATTGGAATCACAAAACTCTAACTGGTAGATACAACTTTGTTTACTCAATAAAAATAATTATAACCTCTCAAATAGTGTACTTACAACATTTTTTTATATTCTATTTTGGAAACGAAAAGAGATAACGAAATTTTGAGTACAAAATCGGAAAGAGCGCGAGCTAATTAATATACCCACATATATAACTCAAATTTGTAAAAAATATTAGTTACAACAGTATAGTTCTAAGGTCGCGATAAAGCTAAATCTAAAATCTTTCCCAAGTTTTTCCCAAGCCACATAGTCATGGAAAAAAACTCATGAGGTTCATTTCGTATTAAAAGTTTCTAGATCCGAATGAAACCATTACTGGGGCGCTTCACCAAACGCAATTGATGAGGTTGAGGCAAGAACTCAACGAGAACCTCGCCCACTATTCTACTTCACAGACAACCAAACTATTCTCCTGCATGATAATGCTCGTTTGCACATTGCGGCGCCTGACAAAACCTACTTCGAAAATCTAAATTGGGTTCATTCCCCGTCTGATGATCACTTGTTTTGATCGATAACGCATGGCCTATCTGAGCAGTATTTCACATCATATGAAGATACCAAAAATTGAATTATTTCAAGAATAGCATCAAAAGATGAAGCATTTTGAATTTCAATCTAGACTTATAACTTCTAAAGGGAAAGAGTTATTTAATGCAGCTAGCAAGAACAACTGTGAATTTCTATCTGGTGCTAAACCAACGTATTGGACTCTTGACATACATAAAATTCCAGATTTTCTGGACTTCTTTGTAACTAACGGTCTGTTAGAGGACTACACGTGTATCGAAAATAGTGAAGGATTATCATCTGACCACTCACCTGTGATCATGACTCTGAGTACAATGATGATAATAAAAGATACCTTATCTAAATTAACAAACATTAAAACCAATTGGGATTTATTCAAGAAACTAGTAGAAGAGTGAGGAAATCTTGGTGAATCAACTAGAACGAATGAGCAGCTAGAAGATGGACTAGTAATAATAACATCCAACAAGCAGGTTGGGAAAGCTCACCGATTTCTTATACCAACACCACAAGAAAGCACAACTCTTCCTTTGAGGTTATAGAATTAGTTGAAGAGAAACGGAAATCTAGTAGAATCTGGCAGCAGACTCGTGGTCCGCAACATAAAAATATCCTCAATTTTATGTGCAAGGATGACGATTGCTTGCTTCGGAAAGCAACGAAGGGGCTAAAAGAACCAAAGTGCGTGTGCCGCCTATCAAAAACGATTGCGAATCGTGGGTTAAAAGTGACAAACATAAAGACTCTCTATTTGCTGCTTATTAAGAAGAGACTTAAAGCTGAAAACAATAATTACTTAAGTATCAGAAAAGCGTCAAATTAAGACTTAATTATTGGGCAAATTGTGAAACCCATTCTCGAGATAGGTTTACTTAAAGTAGTTCAAATAATTAATGCAGCCAGACCGATATCACTACTTCCGGTCATTTCAAAAATATTTGAAAAATTGTTGCTGGTGATACTCAAAATAATAAAGAGGAGACATGCTTAATTCCATTACACTAATTTGGTTTTAGAGAAAATCACTCTACAGTTGAACAAGTTCACGGAATAACTCAAAGAGGATACACTAGATAATAGGAAAATATGATCCAGTATTTTCTTAGATGTAGCTCAAGCTTTCGATAAAATTTGGCACAAAAGAATTTAAAATGCAACAAGACCTGCCTTAGCAATTTTACCCAATTCATAAATCCTATATAGCAGATTGATACTTAAGAGTCAAATTTAAAATTAATACTCTGAACGAATATCAGCCAGGTATACCACAAGAGACTTACAAAATATTTAATAAACACATCAAGAAGAAAAAAGGAGAGTTAAACATCAAATATAGGAAAAAGTGCTGGCTCATGCGGGTAGGAATTTTGAGCTATCAATACACAACAAATTGCTTCTACACAGACAAATGCTAAAACCAGTAATTACTTATAGTTTTCAACTTTGGGGTTGTGCCAAGAAAACCAATGTACAAATGAAACAATTCTTCCAAAATAAAGTGTTGCGATGGATTGTAAATGCCCCATGGAACATTAAAGACGACAACCTTTATAGCGGGACCTAAAAATTGAGTACATCACGCAAGAAACACGCATGGAAACACATACAGAACGCGCTCGAGCTGAGCAGTTCTAATTAGAACAAGAAATATTTGTAAAATGAATAACCAATAGGTTACTCATCTTAATCTGAGAAACTAATTTAAGAAACGTAAATTATACTAGATGATCTCCGATGATGATGGGAAGTGGAGGGGTGAGATGAGGTGTTTTGTTTAATTATAGGCAACAAAAATGCTTATAAATTTCGCCTCCAAACCTTTCCGGTCTTTTTTTAAATAATTTGACGAAACATGGTTTTCTAAATGAAAAGATTACCATATAAAAAAGTTAATCTTAAAAAACTTATCCAAATAGAATTGTGAAAATGTCTATATTCAGAATAACATAAATTATGATACATAAAAAGAATACTGCGGGTTACCGTGCAAAATAAAAATGCCAATCAGTTTACAATACAAAATAAAATTTTGTTATGTTGGTACACAAATCGCGTTAAAATAAATCTTATAATAAATAAATAAATCTAAAATAAAGCGTGTAATTTTGAAATATTTATTTAAATTTGGATTTGTACAAAAATTTTATGTATTTACAATTGTTTGGTTATTTATTTTAACTGCATCTATTTTTTTTAAATGCACCAGTAAATAAAATTAATGCGGTTGGTACTTTTTAATTACGTGTGTGCATATCCATTGTGAATACATTTAATTAAAACATACAGTATATTATAATGTAATAAAAATTCAATTAAATATAAATAATGAATTTTTATTGTTTTGCATACATTTTGTTGTGCTAATAGGATTTGAAAATTATTTTTTTATTATATTTGATTTAATTAAATTAGTTAGAAAAATAACGGTTTAAAATATTTAGTATTAATAAACAAATTCTGTAACAATTTGTTTTGAATATTTACTGGATATATGTTCCTAAGAAATCGACAGACTGTTGTCGCTTATTAAATTGTATTCAGTGTTGTCATATATTTAGCTGACCTTAATAAGCCAATCAATTCAATGATTTGGAAATATAATACAAAATTCAATACATATAGATAACACACTTGAAAACCTACCCACATGTCAATTAATTTGTTGAACAAGTTTGTTCGTTGAAATTTGTTGCAGCAACCCATTTTTAAAAGACCCGTTATTTATATTGCCCGCCCCAGGAATCGTTCGGTTTGTTTGTCCTGTTAAGAGAACGTATCACAAACGTTCTAGAAAACCTACACATGTCAATCTTTTGAATTTTGTACGATAGTTTACGCAGAATCGCACGTCACAAATGTGACTCAAAATGCTATAATGAATTGAATTGGTATAACTTTGTTGTCGTTTGTGTTATGACTTTTACTTTGCCTGGTAGTCTATAGGAGTGTATGACACGTATTTGGGTCGAGCGATTTATGCGTACAAGCTTTTTTTTATAGAGATTTTTTTATTTTTCTGGGTTTCCCCGAAATGATTTTGAATAAATGTAAAACGATATATTTTCGTGTTTTTATTTTCGTGTTTTTATTTTAACTGAAATTTTTAGTTCTATTTATTCAAAAAGGTTGTACCTTGCTTAGCTATAGTTGCATTGGTAAATTTGCTAATCTTTCTAGTACAAAGTATTAAAAATTTTATTGTTATTGTGCCGATTGAAGGTAAGAATCGCTAAACTTTTGTGATTTTTTTTACAACATGCATTACAATTTTTAAGGGTAACATAATGGAGGGTCGTGGTTAGCGCAAAGCCCCCCTCAATAAAACTATTGAATCCATATTAGATTCATCAGGCAGCAGTGAGATTGATTTTGAAGACTCTGGAAGTAGCGTTCGTATATATGATACCGGAATTCGCAGATGAATTTAATTTGCAAAATATTGCAAATGTTGAAGTAAACGATAGTAACGTATGGCCCGATGTTGAACCTGATGATAATGATATATATACAATTATGGGTGCTGAAGAAATATTATTAGATCTACCACCATCCAACAATGCAGAACCAATTGGGAATGTTTCAAAAATTTTTGAAGACAATTTAGTGGCAAAAATAGTAGCTTGGACTAACGCACGCGCTAAAGTTATTTTTGCCATCCAACTACGAGAAAAATCTAATTTTAACCGATGGAAAGGCACAACATCTCTCGAAATTAAGCAGGTACTTGCTTTATGCGAGAAATTATTGGAGCAAAAGCCACCTGTATTTTCAAAATATTTTTGGCCATACTATTATTTGAATACGGTTTGAAAATGTGATAAGAAGTGCTTTTATGATGAAACAAATGGTGACAGTTCTAATCGATTACGCAAGATTCAAAATGCCGTAAACCAAATTTTGAATAATATTAAAAACATTTATCTCATCACCACAAAATTTGTTTTTGGATGAAGCGCTACTTTTGTGGCGGGGAAGACTATCATTCCGACAATACATCCCAAACAAAAAACACAAGTTTGGCATAAGGTTTTACGAGCTATGTACCACAGATGGGTTTTTAATAAACATGCTTTTTATCCGGAAGAGGGACTGTATTAAACGAACACGGTTATTCATATGGTGTAAATAAAGAGCTTGTGAAAGAGTATTTGGGTAAGGATCATACTCTTTACACGGATAATCTACTATTGTAGCGTCGATTTTGTGGAATTTTTAGTAAGTTGTCAAACAAATATGTGTGGAATGTTACATGCTAACAGAAAGCAAAATCCGCTATACGTTATAAAAAGTAAATTAAAAGCAGGCAAAATTTCATGGTGGCCCAAATCAAAAAATACTATAGTTTTGATGTGGAAAGACAAGCGCGACGTGTTAATGATCTCTTCGAAACACAATGACGACGTCGTTAACATCAAGACAAAAAGAAATAAAGAGTTCACTAAGCCGAAAATAGTTGCAGACTATAATGCCAAATCACAAAATGATTTCATACTATGCCTGTCCAAAATGGTCCATCCGCTGTATATAAAAGTTTGTTTTCCACTTGCTGGATATAAGTCTTTGGAACTCGTATTGGATTTACAATAAAATCAATAAAGACCGACAATAGACTTTATTAGATTTCCGTGAAAAAATTATACAATCCTATTTAGGCAAACCTGAGGTTCAACAATAGCTTTCTAATTTAAATAATCCATTCATAGGACATTTCCCAGCCGTAGTTAAGAGTCGCAAGAGATATCGCCAATGTAGCAAAACTGGCAATAGAACTGCGACCAAATACGTTTGTTGTGTTTTCAAAACCAAGGAAGGCGAGGAAATTGGATTGTGTCCATATCCATGTTTCAAAATTTATCATTCTGAATAAATTTTCAAAATTTGTTTTAATTTTTATTTTTTACGAATTACGCTTTTTTTATGTTTAGAATGAAATATTTAAGAAATAGAACCACAAAATGTATGGTTTTATTTAAATGAACCGAAATAATTTATAACATTTATATGTAATATGTTTATTGTTGCATCTAAAGACTTACGTAACAGATATGTGGCGCATTTACTATACAAACTGCAGACTCATGTCACAAATATGTGACGCAACACCATGCAAAAATTCGTGTCACACATATGTGTCGCATACATTGTACAAACTTAAAACACATGTCGCATATACGTGACGTATTGGTATTTAAAGACTCATAACGTATGTCTGCGACGCATCGAGATCCAAAAAACTCATGTCACTTATAAGTGACTCGATAATTCTTATATGGGAGTTTTGTGTGAAAATCGAAAAAATGCTTGAGTGTCGAACGTCTCTTGTGAAAATAAACCTTGTGTATTTGACTCTTAGAAGATGGCTTTTGTTATTAGCATTTTCAAAACTAACTTATTTACATGCTTGTCTTCTTATTATAGTTTAGTGATATGATTTTTTATTTTATATTCTAATAAATAAGTTTTGTGATTTGATCTGTTGTTTATATTTCCAACATATAGGGTTATAACTAGGCTTAGGATTTTTATGCACCAAAAAACCAAAAATATGTACTTAAAATATGTGCTTAAAAAGAAGAAATATGCAAGTAAAATGACAAAATATGTGGTCAAAAATAAAAAATATTTAGAAAAACAAACAACATGCACACTCTAGTAAGATATTTATTTCAGTAAATACGTATGTTACATAAACGTAACAGTATAAATAATGTTTTACAAAATCATAAAATCAAAATAACAGAAAATAATTTTCTTCATTTAGGTGTGTATTTTAAAATTACTTAAGAAATCACCTGTATATCACAAGAAAATTCACAATTTCAAAATTAATTGCAACATAATTATAAAGTACATTTTCAAATTTTCAACCAAAACTTTCCCCGGTTAGAACGTAAAATATTTTTGCACATGGAAATCGATCTTTCTACTTCAAGTGATGTGAATGAGGCATATTTAAAAGCTGATATTTCCGATATCGTGAATTGTTTAATTTCATTCGATATTCCAGGATCTTCAAAAGTAGTTTTAATGTTTTTTAAAATATTCAAACCTTTACTTTTTGACACGCCATTTTTAAATTTAATTTTCAATAAGTTCACCGACAACTCCACTAATTGCTTCAACTTCCCTGTAAGCTTCCAGAAACAAGACCATTTGTTCTACTAAACCTTTATTTTATGACTCGAGTCTTTTTCTTGTCTTAGTTAGATTTCTATAATTGCTAGTTATATAAGCCAAATCATTTATCTAAGCAGTTTTAATGTACATAGATTCGTCGTCGTTTAGTTCGAAGATAATTTCTTTTACTTTTTCAAAATTCTCGTTATATGGTGATTTCGAAAAAATATTTTTAACCATCGCAACACCATCGTGTTTCGCAAACTCTTTGTAATCCATGAAATACACAGGTCCCATGCAAAATTTTGGGGTAAACTTCTTGAATGATTGTGCGGCTTTTATTATACAAAGCACCGCATCTTAAATAAATTGAAACATTTTTTCTCGCTGGAAGCTTTCTCCTAATAATTTCATAGAGTCGTTGAATAAACGTGCAATTCTTGAATGGTTGGTTTTTTGGGGGCCGCTATATTCAATAAGAATTTTTGCTTTTCTATATTTTCGTCGACATTTAATATTTTAACTATCACATTGGTAACATAACGTCCAGTACTGTCAGTAGTTTCATCGATTGAAACCAACACAAAATTATTCTGTGTTGCTATTTTTATTTCGATAATTTTTTTGTCGAAAAGCGCTTTATGTTTGTTTTAACGTAGCTTCATCCAGTATAATGTAGTTGAATATCGGCAGCTACTTTCGCCATACACAGCTCCTAGCTGAATTTCGAATAACTTGAGCTAGCCAGTGTTTCTTGAAAAAAATGGCTGAAAATCCATTCGCTTGTTTTTTCCAGTTCTACAAGAGATTTTTGGTTCATCGATACAAATTTTTATGGTGACATTTTCCTTGCAATAGAGGAAATAATAAAATATACCATAGAGGTGTCTGATTCGCAGTTAAATGTTTTACTTCTAAGGGGTTTTAGTGACATCTAGTAATAATAGTAAAGCATGCGCTGTATTTCGCTTGTAAAACTGTCAATGATTTCCTGTGACTTGCATAGGTAATTGCAAAAATATTTAGTACAATATGTATTTATGGAGAAAATATTTATTAAAATTGGAAAATATTTAAAAATATTTATTTATTCAGAAAAATGTAAAAATATGTGGTAACAAATATAGCTAAATGTTTCCGAATATTTGTGATTCGCAAAACTCTGATATTTATTTTACTTTATCTTAATCCGAAAAAAAGATGTATTTACATAAATATCCGAAGCCTAGTTATAACATACAATAATAATGAAACACCAACAATAATAAAGACGTTCTCTGCAATAAAATCTTTGAAAATAACGTGCTGACAATCCTTACATTTTTTGAGATTTCTGTGCAACAAATTTCGAATTTGCATGGGATTTTTTGGGACATATTTCACACGTGTAACTTTTGTTGCAAGCAGCAAATTTGGAATTTTATTGTGACATATTTCACACGCAGTAACTCGGCCATTATTAACGTTAAATCAAATATTTTTCAATCACGCATTCGGAACTATCAGCATGATCTTCATTATTTGTAAATTTAATATTTCGGAAATAATTATTCTCTTTTCATTATCAACTGTACTCTGGTACTGTATTACTTGTAAATACAATAAACGTAATAAAAGGAAGCAAAGTTTTACCTTCCCTGGTCCCCACGATATAGCCTATTACTTAATCAAATAATCAACCGCATTTTGGGGAAGCAAACACAACAGATCTTCTAAACGAATAAAAAAAGGGACGATTATACTATTGGGGGTACAAATTGAAAATGCGGGATTTTTTTCTATTTTTGAACGTTTATTCTGAAAAAATGGTAACAAATGAATTATTCAAAATATTGTCCATCGCTAGCCACAACTTTTTCCCATCTTTCTGGCAATTTACGGATACCGTCGCGAAAAAATTCGGCCGGCTTGGCTGCTATCTAGTCATCGACCCATTTTTGGGCTTCTTCGTAAGAATGGAAGCGCTGGTCAGCTAGGTCATGTGTCATCGATCGGAAAAGGTGGTAATCGGAAGGAGCAATATCTGGGCTATACGGCGGGTGGGGTAAGACTTCCCATTTCAGCGTTTGTAGGTATGTTTTGACCGGCGCTGCAACATGTGGCCGAGCGTTGTCATGTTGCAAAATTACTTTGTCGTGTCTTTGCTCGTATTGTGGCCGTTTTTCTTTGAGTGCGCGGCTCAAACGCATCAATTGAGTTCGGTATAGTGCTCCTGTGATGGTTTCGTTCGATTTCAATAGCTCATAATACACCACACCCAGCTGGTTCCACCAAATACAGAGCATGAGCTTGGCGCCGTGAATATTTGGTTTGGCCGTCGATGATGATGCATGGCCGGGGTAACCATATGATTTTTTGCGCTTCGGGTTATCGTAATGGATCCACTTTTCATCACCAGTGACAATGCGATGCAAAAAACCCTTCCGTTTTTGCCGTTCGAGCAGCAGTTCGCATGCAAAAAAACGGCGCTCGACGTCTCTCGGCTTCAGCTCATACGGCACCCAATGTCCTTGCTTTTGGATCATTCCGAGGGCTTTTATACGATGGGAAATGGCTTGTTGTGTCACTCCCAATGAATCTGCGAGCTCTTGTTGAGTTTGACACGAGTCTTCATTGAGTATTGCCTCCAATTCAGCATTCTCAAACTTTTTCACTTGGCCCGGCCGCTCTTTGTCCTCAACGTCAAAATCACCACTTCTAAACCGCACAACCCATCTCTCGCACGTTGAAACCGATGGAACATGACTCGGATAAGCCTCGGAGACCAATCGATGTGCTTCAGCAGCACTTTTCTTCAAATTAAAGAAGTAAATTAAAACTTCCCGCAAATGCTGGTTTGTTGGCACGAAACTCGACATATTGAGAGCTCAAAAAAACTATGAATTTGACACTGCGACAAATTGACACACACTGAAAATTAAAGCTATAAGACGTAGCTTTGACATGAACATAGTCACAGTACTGCCTGATGCGTATAGTGTTAGTAACGCCATCTGTTATCAATCCCGCATTTTCAATTTGTACCCCCAATATAAGCGAAAAGAAAAAGTCGCGTACAAAAAATCAAACAAGAAACACGGCACAGTCAAACCAAACTGTCATGATATAAATTGTACCGTCGGTACTAATAAAATAACTAGTAGAAGCGGACAATTGAAATTGTCCGACAAGCGCTCGCCAAAATAGGAAAAATGCAATAGACGGACGGACGGACGGAGGTGTAAAACCTCTGAAACAACTAAGGTGCTAATACAACAAATTAGCCCAATAGACAAAAAAGGAATAGAATCTTAAGCAAATCAAAAAATTACAGAAACTAGTTTTGAAATAACACTCATTTTATTAAAAAAAATTAAAAAATTAAAAAAAAGTAGACAGCCGCATCTGTGTGACCTTTGTTTTTAGAAAAAGTTGAATATCTCGAAAACTACTTGACCTAGAGTTCCCAAATTTTAAATGTGACCTTTTTAGAGTAGTATATATCTGCGAGCTCTCTGGTATGTATAGTTTTTGCTGTGATAGTGCCAACAGACAGACGGCCTAAGTCTTTGTATAAGCTTGCTCGCAAGAGCAAGCGCTAAAAATGATCATTTTTTATGCAAAACATACATTTCAGGCAAAACAAACAAACATGTCCATTTATTTATTACAGTTCTGGATCGAGCGTATCCCAACCCAACATAAACCAGATTGACTTTTTTATTAAAGAGAACATCTGTTCATGTTGGGTGAAAGGCTATTTTGTTTCTATATAGCCTGCCTTAAGAAAACTGTGATGTATGAGGTTGTACTGTTTATCATTCCATATAAATACATAAATAGCCACATTGCTTTCATAAACCCCTCTTAAATTTGAACTTGAAAGCAACAACTTTTGCCATTAATTTTGAAGATTCTTCGGTTTAGTTAATTTTATTAATACTTATTTTAGCTTTTTTTATGAAATATAATAAATTAAATTTGGTATTTTGCTGCCAAATAACAAATGCCAAATGTTTTTTTACAACATGATGACAACCCTTGGAAACAAAATAGTAAACATAACTGCCTTGCGGAAAATAACAAAATCATAAAATGGTTTTACTTCCACTAAACCTTAAAACTTTTTGGTTTAGGAATGTTTGTTACAGGTTTGTTGTTGTACTCTTTTTCGGCTTTGCGAGAGCAACGCAACGAATGAATTTATAGAAAAGCGTGTTTTACTTGATTTCTGTGTCCGACATTACAATTGGCGACGAGAAAACATAAGTGAATGTGTAAAGTAATAAAATAAAAGCATATAATTAATAGTTCTCTTGAAAAATAAAATAAAAATGAAAATGGTGGAACGAGTACATGTTCCAAAATTCGATCACACGATGGAGGACTGGACAATTTACAAAACACGATTATCACAAATATTTAATAAATTGGATATTAAAGACACGGATGAGAATGTGAAGACCATAACTTCATTAATGAATTTAATATTTAAGTTATGTCAATAAATAACGTCGTGGATAGCGGTTTAAATATAGTCGATCATACTGTACAATATTTCAACGAGCTTTTTGATGGTAAAATAGGAAAGTTAAAAAAGGTGTTAATAAAATTAGCAGGATCTGGGGAGACAAGGAATTATTACGAGGGTAGGTACGGCAGCGTGGGGAACACCTTTACTTCCAATTTTGAAGGTGGACGGAAACGTTGAAATTTTTTCAGATTATAGATTAACGATAAATCCATACTTAAAGGAGGTAAAGTACCCATCACCTTGAATCTCAGAAATATGAGCAAAGCTGCAGGGAAATACGATATTTACGTTGGATTTGGCTCGTGCATACTACAATCAGATCGAGTTGGAGAAAAATTCTTGAAAGTTATAGTTGCGTGGAGCACACACGTATTTGTAATGAATCGTTTGCCATTTGGAATCAAACCAGCAGCCGGTATTTTTTAACGTGAAATTGAAAAACTTTGAGAGGGATTCCGGGAGTAATCAATTTTCTTCAACTCGATGTAGATACTCCCGATGATGACCTAACAAGTCGAAAACAATCGAGTGACTTTTTAAACATTTAAACAAAATTTTTTAATTAAAATATTCAAAAATAATTTTATTTTTGCGAAATAGAAAATCAAGTGTTAAGTGAAATGTGTTTATTAAGTGTTAGTATATTTTGCCAAGTGCCTACGGCAAATAGTGTTAAAAGTATTAAAAGAAGATATTATGTCAAACGTGGTTTGACATTGGTACAGGAGCGTTGATTTCTCAAGTGTTTGCGGATGGAACTGAAAAACCGATAAAGTTTCCATCGCGCAGTTTACCGTAGGCGGAGAGAAATTATGAAATGATACAAAAACAAGCCCTGTCGATTATTTATGGAACAAACAAATGTTACCGATATTTGATACGACAAACGTTTACTATGGTAACATACCAGAAGCCATTATTCGGCTTTTTTGGGGACAAGAGAGGAAATCCACAAATGTCAGCGAGCCGGATCCAGAGATTGGCATTACAATTATCCGGGTTTAATTTCGATATAAATTACGTGGGATCCGATAAAAGTGCCACAGACATGTTATCACGCATGCCCATCGAAAAGATGTCCAGTGATGATAATGAAGAAGGAGAGGCAAATTTTCTTTGTCAGGTTCAAACCAATAGTGAAATAAAAATAGAATTCAATGAAGTTTTAGCGGAAACTACAACGTAATGGTTTGTATTAAGACGTGAAAATTAAAGTGCTTCTGTGAAAAGAGATCAGTCGTCAGTGGAAAAAAATATCCTCATGTGGGGAAGAATAGTCGTACTGGCCAGATTAAGAAACAAGATTTAAAGCAAGTTGTAACAACAAAATTAATTCAGCGTTCATACGTCTGGTGGCCGGGTATGGATAAGGATACCAAGCTCTTGCATGGCCGGAGCCCAATAGACAGTGGGGGGGGGGGAATTCACATGGATTACGGCGGACCAATTAAAAGATATTGACCGATGTACGAACTAAGTGGATTGAGGTATTTCGTACAAAGTGTCAGACAACGGGAAACAATTCGTTTTGGAAGAGTTTAAGTTGTATTTATCGAAACATAGGATCACTCAACAATTAACCGCGCCATGGTATCCATGCGGAGAAAACAATTAAGAACGTGATTAAGAAAGCGTTGTTTCATAAACCAGATGCCAGCGTAAAAATGGTGATAAATAAATTTTTATTTGACTACAGGAATACAAAACATTCGACAACGGGTAAAGCACCAGCGAAAGAGTGACTAAGTTATAAACCAAGAGTTTAACTAGATTTATTGAAATGTAGGGAGTACCATAGCTCATGCATGCTAGGTCATACGTTATGTAAGAAAAGTGGCGTGTTTTTGAAATATGGTGCTCAAGACCGCGATATCATATAGTGAAAATACAAGGGAAATTTACAAGAGAGAAATTTAAAACAACAACTTTAACCAACTTCAAGTAAATAATTTTAACATCTATTTGACAGTAAAAATCAGTTTTTTCTGACATACATCAATTTTAAAAATGTACCTAATAAATAAATAATAATAAATATTATTTATTTATTAGGTACATAACTAAATAAATAAGTCAGCCGTTATAATAACTAAAATATAATAACAAAACACATTAATAAATATCTAATAAAAAACAAGTAAATAAATTAAACATAAGACAAAAACTGCAATAATAATATAAATTCATTAATAAAAGTCGAATGCAACAACAACAAAGCCCAAATAAATTAAATGCCTAAAATACTACATACAAAAACAACATCTTTTAAACCAAAACAAAACAAAATAAAATTTTAACAACAACAACAAGCAAATAAAAACAATACAAATCGTGCTGTTGTTGACCTCATTTAAACCAAAACAAAACAAAATAAAAATATTACAACAATAACAAACAAATAAATAAAATACAAATCGTGCGATCATTGACCTCATTTAAACCAAAACAAAATAAAAACCTTACAACAAGAAAATAAACAAAATACAAATCGTGCTGTTGTTGACCTCATTTAAACCAAAACAAAATAAAAATAAAATAAAACAACAACAACAATCAAATAAAAAAAAATTCAAATCGTGCTGTCGTTGACCTCATTTAAACCAAAACAAAATAAAAATATTACAACAACAACAAGCAAACAAAAACAATACAAATCGTGCGGTCGTTGAACTCATTTAAACCAAAACAAACGAAATAAAACACGACTCGTCTCCGACGATCGACTTATTTTTATTTTGTTTTGTTTTGATTTAAATGAGGTCAACGACCGCACGATTTGTATTGTTTTTGTTTGCTTGTTGTTGTTGTAATATTTTTATTTTGTTTTGGTTTAAATGAGGTCAACGACAGCACGATTTGAATTTTTTTTTATTTGATTGTTGTTGTTGTTTTATTTTATTTTTATTTTGTTTTGGTTTAAATGAGGTCAACGACAGCACGATTTGTATTTTGTTTATTTTCTTGTTGTTGTTGTAATGTTTTTATTTTGTTTTGGTTTAAATGAGGTCAATGATCGCACGATTTGTATTTTATTTATTTGTTTGTTGTTGTTGTTATATTTTTATTTTGTTTTGTTTTGGTTTAAATGAAGTCAATGACACCACGATTTGTGTTTTGTTTATTTGCTTGTTGTTGTTGTCGTTTTATTTTTCTTTTGTTTTGGTTTAAATGAGGTCAATGACATCATGATTTGTATTTTGTTTATTTTCTCATTGTTGTTGTTATATTGTTATTTTGTTTTGTTTTGGTTTAAATGAGGTCATTGACAACGCGATTTGTGTTTTGTTTATTTGCTTGTTGTTGTTGTAATATTTTTATTTATTTTGTTTTGGTTTAAATAAAGTCAACAACAGCACGATTTGTATTTTGTTTCTTTGCTTGTTGTTGGTGTTATATTTTAATTTTGTTTTGTTTTTTTTATTTTGCAACAATTGATTTATGGGGTCCTCTCCAGAGAGGCCCAAGTCCTACTTTTTTAATATTGTTATGGAAAAATAATTAAATTACATTTATAAATTTTGGTAACGTGTGTATAAATGGAATTATAAAACGATTTTTGGAAGAAGTTCTGGAATAAATACAACTATGGTACGGAACAAGCCAGTTTGAATAAAAATGAGGTTCGAAAATAGTTCTTGCAAAATTATTACAACAAAATTAATACAATTTTATGTTTTAACCGTTCAACGGTTTATAACGACTTAACTATATTTTGGTTACAATCGACAATTTTGTGGGGTAATTTAGTGGTAATTCCAGAGTGAGCTCAAATTTAATTGGAATAATTAGAATTCAAGTACAGTTATGTATATCAAGGTGCAGTTAAACATGAATCCCGCTACGCATATATTTCAATGATAAGAGTATGACAACTAGTCGTATGTGAGTAAATTAAAAACCCCAATATTAGTTAAAATTAATATTAGTACTGCGACCCTTACACCAACTTTTTTGTCTAAATTTCCGAATTACTAAACCGAGAGTTATGGCATTCGAGTAGTTCATGGATGGCATAAAATAAACTGTGTATGATGTTTAGTTAATAATTTTAAAATGTTATAAGGTTTGTCAATGTCCATAGTATTTCTAATCGGAAAAAAATAAATAGGAGCCCTATACTAAGATTTATTTAAATTAGAGATATTTATCTATAGTTGTTGTAAACTTACCTGATCAATTTAGTTAATCGAAAATTTAGAAAATCGGTTAGCCGCACACTATATTTGGACATTTTTTCGAGTTGTTTATGAAAATAGGAATAGTTTAGTGAAACGGTGGTATATGCCATTAATTAATATTGTTAATATTTGTGTTGATCCATTAAAACTACGCAATATTTCACCTTTTTCGTACCTAAAATCACAAAACTGATATTTATGAAAAAAATATCGAACAATTGTGTTCATTGTCATTTATTTCAAAAACAAAATCGTAGAAGTGCAAATTTGTTTATTTATGCTTGTAGCTATAAATAAACAAATTTGCACTTCTACGATCTTGTTTTTAAAATAAATGGCAGTTTGGTTGCAATTTATTACTATTTCGTTCAAAACATGTACCAACTTAACAAGTGTAAATAATTCTTAATCGGATGTGGTTAAAAATAGGTCAATAACACTTTTAGATTTGCTATTTCCGATCACCATTATGATCAGCCCGCCATTGTTTCCTCACAGCTCCTTGTATAGATTTTGCATTATAAATCAAATTGTATTTAAAGGAGCTTTAAGTTATGATGCAGATGTGCAGGTAATGATAAACATTTATGCTGAATACATACTTGCGGATACAATGATTGTCGCAATTGTCCCCGCACTTTGAACCAATAAAATTGCGTTAATTGCTTTATGCCCCGCCTACTCTTACCGCATTGGAATGGAAATATTTTTTATTCTAAACAATGATTCCCTCAAGCTTGCTAACCAAAAACTACAAATGGAACTAAATTTTGTGTCCATTGTACGCCGCCATGACTAATAATATAATTATTATATACTAATAATATTAATAAATAATAATATCATTATTAGTATTATGTCTATGTGTAAAACAGTGTGATATATTTGACTGTAAAACAGGATAAATATTACAATCAATCTGAATTACTTTTAAAAGAGGTAGTAAAATTAAAAGTGGATTTTAATAAAGTTGTCAATCCTGTGCGACAACTTTTCGAAAAGTCAGTAACTGATGAGATGCTAACGCGAGAACGGCAAAATGCGACCAGAAATATTCATGTCAGTGCCGAACCCGACCAAAGGAAAAATCGAAATCCGCAACTGAGCGATTGCGTGATTCCTGGGAACATTTACTTCGCGATCGCGCTACTCGTTTACTAACTTATAATGATGAATAATTCCACGCTTTGGAAAAAATAAAAATTGCTGAAACTGGAAAACGATTGAAATCATTATTGGCCGAAGATGTGAAACCAGCTATCGATATGGTAGAAGAAAAGGTTGCGGACTGGTATAAAATGGGTCAAGCAAATTTCGTTCAAGCTCAAATACTGGAGAAGCATGGTATGCTGGTGAAGCATGTATACTTTCAGAATAATTTGTTATAATTAATAATTTTAAATAAAATTTTCGCTAAAATGGATATTTTTAATTGAATTTGTAAAAAAACTGTAATTGCCAATGTCTTTTCTGAATAACATAATTTTAATTACTTATCGGTGATATGGTAGCACAACGGTTGATTTTTTCCATAATATTTTCGTACTCACTCGAATATCACTATAATATTGATTTTATATTATTTTAATTAGTTAAGAAACCGTAAAACACTTTTTTAAATAAATTACAAAATGTGTACATAATTTTAATTCAAAACATTGAAATAAAATAAAAGTGAGATAGAATGAAAAAAAGACAGATATATACATTCAATTGATGATATTTAAAAAACAAGCACATCAAGATAAGTTTAACGAAAGCGAGTAAATTTTATTGGTATATTTATTAGACGTATATTAATTAAAATGGCAGCAAAATTTTGTAGACTGTAGGCAGATTTTTACAGATATTAAAAAATATACCAACTTAATATTTTTTTTACTTTTCAAGCAAACAGGAGTGTTCTTGTACAACAGTGAAATTTGACGATAAAAATTCGTAGCAATAAACCTAAAGCAGTGCATTATTAAAACCAGATGGGTTTATGTAGGTGTTTAATCAGCTACTTCACAAATTAGCGAGAATTGAAAAACAATCTCTAGATATGGTCGTCAATGGCCATCCCAATTTAGTACTAAAAAACAAAAAACTCTCCTGAGTATTGATAGGTGGCTCTGACCTGAATCACAAACATCGGAACTGGGTAATAGTGTCTAATGTAAATTTGCGTAAGAATAAAATCATTCTATGTAGAAGGTCAAAATTTGTAGCAACACCTATATCCAAAGTCGTGCATTATTAGCACTAGGTGGTTTTAGTTAGGCGACTCAATGAACAACTTGATATACTAGCCAGACCTGAATCACGATCTCTGGGAGTGGCCGATAATGGCCATCCAATAATTTGCATAAAAATAACATCTGAACACATAGAAAATCAAAATTCAAACCAAAACCACCTAGTGCTACTAATACACGACTAATAAATAACTTCGGGTTTATTGCTACGAACTTCAAATTCTCGGCGTACCGATGTCATTTTACACAAATTTGGAAGGCCATTATCGGTCAATTCGGCCGATATTGCATGAAATTAGTCATTGAGTCACCTTAATAAACCATTTGTTGCTTACAATGCTTGGCTTCGGGTTCTTTGGCACAAAGTTTTATTTCCTAGGTCTTTTTAACTCAAGTTTGAATTTAAACCATTTTCTTGTTTCAATAAATATTTATTCTATTCGTTTTAAAGTTCTAATCTGTTTAAAAAAAATTTTGATAGTTTCCATACAATCGTACTTGAGTTTGTTTATAAAATTTTATTTTATAAATTTTTGATTTAATTTGAGGTTTGAGTCATTTTATAAAAAACTCATATCTTTATGATTGTATTAAAATTTTCATTACTATTCATTTTTTTCTTATTTGAATTTGAAGTAACAGTATAATTCTCATCCATATACATAACATCTATGGAAAGTCTGGGATACTTTTTTTTTACTTCACCCATTCGTTTCAAACTATTTTAATAACTTAATTGTGTGTACGTGTTCTCACACTATTTAAATTACCAAAATTTCCCCCCATAATGAAATTTTTTGTTACTTAAATTTTGTTTCGATAACAGCGAAAAATATTCGCAAGTAAGATTTTATTTTTGAACGGCTGTCAATCTTGTATCGTTTGTTTCATAATATCCACACCTCTTGCATTTGCTTTTGGTTGTAACGAACTGTACCACAAGCCTTATTTTGCGACAAAATAATAGATATTGCAAATTTGTGTGAGATTGATAACCGTTCAAACATCAAATTTTATTGGCGAATATTTTTCGATGTTGTGGATATTGTCGTCTACAATGATTACGTAGTTAAGAGTTACGCCAAAGTGTTGCGAGAGAATTAATTCTAAATTTCTCGATAAAGACCTAATTCAAAAATGTAAAACTTCTATTTATACACGCAGAATGCATAAAAGAGAACCGAGGCGAAAAAGATTTGATTGTAAATCGAATATTATTAAAATTTTATAATTTCTTGTGATAAACAATTGTGCCATACAATTGAAAATAATTGAAAGTGTAATTTTTTAATATATGAATTAATTAAATAAAATAGTTCTAACCGGCTAAAATTAAAATTTTATTTTTATAAAACTTTCTGTCGATTCTGGTTATTCCCACACATATATGACTTGGTATATATTTCCAAATTTAATTAATTTTCTTGTCAAAATATTGTAAATTACATTACATTAAGGCTTCAATGTTAAAAACTTGAAAACATTTCCCACTAACCCCATATGTTAATGACCATTGAGAAAATTAGAAAATCAAAAATTACATGAAAGAAAAAGATAATGAAACAAAACCAAATTAAAACGACAGCAAAATATCTTAGGAAAAAAGCGAAATTCACTTTATAACTCAAAAAGGCTTCTAAAGAGGTGACATGACATAAGTGTGTATTCAAGCTTTACACAAACAAGCCTAAAAAAATATAGTTATAAATTGCAAAATTTATGGCAGCAGAAAAGTTAAATCAACAAAAAAGAACTTCTAATAAAAGTAAAAAAAAAAACTTACCGTACTGTGAGCACGAAAAAAGCTGCCTAAGATAATTATGTGTATGTAAATATGTAACACTTTTTTTCACCACAAAATCACTCAAATTAATTAATAATTTAGTTTATTTTTCACTAAAACTTCGCCATATATATTTACTTTTAAACATATTTGTTTAATTTTTTTAAACTTTTTAAATTAATTATAATTAACACACACTAACTACACAAACTAATTCTAAGTTAAATTTTTTATTTATAAATTACGCATACAAAGTAATAACCAGGCACTCAGCGATAATGTGCAATAAATAACCACAAATAAAAAAAATAATTAAAATTTCACTTTCTATCAACAACACAACGGTCCTAACTGATTTAGTTTCTATTTGATTTGATTTTAATGTGCAATCCAGTTTTTTGTTTGTCTGCTGATAAACCGGTAAATAAACTTCGATCAAAACAAGTTATTGCAAACCCTCAACGCAACACGTTGATGTTTTTCTAATCAGGTATATTTTCCGTTTTGCGAAGGTTATAATTCTAGCAATAACTTGTATATTGTAAGTTATATTTTTGATACAAGTGCATTTCTTACTGGAAGGTGTACATTTTCTTGTAGTAATCGGATTCTTGTTTTTAGATCTACCAATGCTAGAGTTTCCAGTTACAGTTCTGCAGAGATTTCTTGAAGTTTTATGAGGTTTGGATCATTGTATGTAAAAAATGTCAAATTCGCGGATGGTAAATACCACAAGACATTTTTATTTCATTTGTGCTGTACGTAACGTTACTGATGTGATTACGAACAAGTTTCATCTCAACACACAATCTTAGATAAGACTGACAATTCCTGCTACAATTAATCGTATTATTTCACTTGATTGGTCGCATGGCAGGTCGATAATTGTTTCTTCTGTTAGTGAAAAGATCTATTGGTTTGATTCTTTTGATTTGTTCCAAACATGCCTTCCAAATCCGTCTCTCAAGCTACAGATGCACTCAATGAAATCCTGCTCACTGACCGGAGCATATCGTTCCCTATGTTTGTTGATAGCTTGATGTATTTCAATTAGTTTCTGCTGATTACTATACATTAACTGCAAGCTGATTGTAAAGTTGAAAGTCTTCTTTGTGCGTCAATGGTAGTTGAGCAAGTAACATGATTTTATTGTTTGTTATACTGTGTTTTAAACTCTGCATCCCTTATATGTCCGCCAGATTGTTTAAATTGTTGCTCTCTGGAAGTCGAGTACCAGATGGAACGTTTGTGATGTGTTTCTCAGTTCCTTTGGGAGAGGGTAAACACATCGGGGTGGCGACTAACAAGTTTTGGCGTTCAAAAACTAATACTGATTGAATCTTATTGTGGCGTAAATTTTCTGTAGCTAGGCGATTAGTGATGTTGCTTAATAGCATAATATTTTCATCATCGAAGTGTTTTGGAGTTAATGTCATGGTCGTCTTTTACAATATTAATGGTTAATCAATTATTATGTTTGGCTCTTCAAGAGACTAAGTAAATAATCTTCGTTTGATCTTGTTTGAAGTATAGCGTTCTCATAATGTTCAGCTTCCATTTGGGTTAATACCCCAAACAAGTCACCAAACACTAGACCTAATGTATCTCCAAGCCCTTTTTTGAAACGGAGTAAATTTTTGTTGAAATTCTCCATTAGTCGATCTACTTGGTTTATGGTTGTGATTTGTCTGTTAAGCTGATGATGGATCACGTGATATTTTGTTCGAGCTTCTTCTACGTATAGTAAATTGTTATAGGTTTTCTTAATGGTGTTTGTGTTGCTATATGTTGGTAATTTTCTTGTAAAAGATATCGAGATCGTAATGAATCATACCCGTGAAGTTTGTTCTAACTTTGTCCCAAAATTCCAGATACAAAATTTAGGACAAACTTCACGCATGTGCCACGAGCAAGAAGTTGGTCCTAAAACTTGTCCTTATCATGAGTATGGATTAGTTAATCTCTCGTAATAATGAAAAATCATATTTGTAATATTGAACCATCCGTTAGTATATAAACAAATTTGAAATAGTGAAGGTTTAGTGAAAAAATCGTTAATTATCATTTTCAATTCATCAACTTATTTATTGAGCATTCGAAAACATCAAAAAATCCACGAAAATATTTTTACTGACCGTAAAGTGAAGTTACGTGTGAGATAGCTGACATTGTAAATATTAATGGAACGTGTTGGTCATATTTTGCACGAACATTTGTCCATGAGAAAGCTGTGTTCGAATTGGGCGCCGAGTTTGCTCACAATGGATCAAAAAGGACAATGCAAAGATGATTTCTTGCGCTTTTTAAGTTATAAAGCCTTTTTTATGCGGTATATGATAATGGATAAAAAATAGATCCACCATGATCACATGGTTAACAAGACTGCCAACGAAAAGGAATTTTTGAAATGGAGATTTTTGCAGATGTACCATTCGTTTTATGGTCGAAAATTTCCTTTTGATAAACCTCTCTGTGAATCTGTCGTGTGAATTAGCTGATCGGTTTGAAATTGCGGACTTAATCTTTGACAATAAATTGAAGGTCCTTTTTGAAATGGCCATTTCTATGTGACTTCTACGTTTTTCATATAGACTCTTTTCGTTTATCGGAACAAGTAATGGGTTGGGGAAAAATAAACTACTAATTTTTTCGCTAGATGGCGACATATATCTCGTGATATATTTGTCGCACTATACCATATACTTGTTGGAAAGGGGAATTCGTACACTAAAAAAAAAAATGAGTGAGTCCATTAAGTACTCTCAAGGAGATGTGTAAACATGGCGTGTGTATAGTACGTGGTTACAGTTTACTTTGAAGGAAGAAGGAATGCAATTTTACTAACCAGAGTTTTTCATTTGTTTATTATCGTTAAATTGGTCTATTACTCTTTCGGTATAATCGACGCAATTGGATTTTGGTAAATTTTTAAAAAAATTTTAAAAATTTTTAAATTTTTTTTTTGGTAAAACTTTAAAAATTTTCATTGAAAAACTGCACAATATGGTCGTCCCATATCTAGTAGTAAATATATTTCGATCTGAGTTCATGTGCAAATCGAATTCGACTCGCAGGAAGTTTATAAGTGGTTCAGCTTGAGGAACAGCAACATTAATATTGAAATCCCCGCTCATAATCACCGGCAAAAGATGGTAGTCTCCTTGGAGAATTTTTGAAATTCTTTAGGATATGGGGCAAGGACGAACTGTATGAACTTCATTATGTCTTCGAAAGATTTATTCGGCGAGGTTAATACAACTACAGAAAGCATCTTATTCTCATTGAGAAGCTGAAGTTCAGCCGTATATATATCATCAATGAGTTGTGTTATTACGCTCATACCAGTTGTTTGTCCAACGATGATTTCTTTATGCGAAGTGACTGTATGGTATGAGTATTCTATTTGAATTTTTATATATTGTTACTCCGGCAGCTCACTCACCGTCTCTCTTGAACTGAACGCAGATCTGGAAAAGCAAGAAAATTGAGCATCCTTGCGTGACTGTGTCAGTTAGGTCGAGGTGATGTGTATGACCAAAGACTCTGACAGTTCAATGTTAAAAACCAGACGTCATTATTACAAAATTCGCCATTACAACGGATAAAGCGGATTTGTGGTGAGGCGCGATAGCTAATTTTGAAGAAGACCCATTGAGGTCCCATTTTTACGTCCATGGTAGACGACATGATCATCGATAGCCGACGTGATGAACAGTCCTTCGAGACTCGTTACTCGTGCTAAAGCAATATACACAATTTGTTAACTGTGCCTTTTATCGTAAGAGTATATACTGACTAGAGGGTTCTTCCCGGGATTTCCCGCCCGGGAATTCCCGAGAATTTTTGATGTTCTTCATTTCCCGTTTCCCGGGAAAAATAAAATAATTTCTCGGGAAAAAATTTAATTCAATGGATTATTTGAATATATATTTTATTACATTAGGGTCTAGATTAGGATATTTATTTATTCAAATTAAAAAAATCTATGTCTACAAAGCTCGTTTTTCAATCAATTCGAATATCAATCTCGATTCGTCAAGTAGAGATTTTCGAATCTCACATATAACTATTTATGATGCAAATTTGATTACAGGTGATGCAATTTTGAAATTTTTTGATTCCCTGCGTGACAATAATGATGCAATTTCAAAGGAGATGTTGCTAGTTCTGTCTCTTTGCGTTAAAGAGCAAAGAAATCAAGATCTTGTTACTTTGACTAAATACCTCCAAACACTCGATTTGCCGTCAACCGCTACTCCTGACCTACCTTCATCATCAAAAGCTGCAATTATTCGTTATGCGAATGACTTATTTAATCATTTATTCAGTGAAGATGTTGATATTGAAATGATTGTTTAACAGTTACAAATATGAAAGATAGATTAGCAATAGCTACGAGTATAATTGCAGCAGATAAACCTAAAAAGTGTGTTGCAACTAAGGATTCAAAAAAAGATCTCAAAAAAGGATTTCAAATGTATGAGAATACGGGAAATATTACAAATAATTTACAAAAGATCTAGCAGCTTTTGTAAATTATTTGTAACTGCCCTAACTTGCATACAACCAACCTCAATAGAAAGCGAAAGAGAATTTTCTTTGTTATCTAATTTCTGCGTACGAAGATCGTCATTTAGTGACTCATCTCAAACGAAGATCGTCACTTAGTGACTCATCTCTAGACTGCCTCACATTTTTAAAAAGTTATTTCCTGAACAAATAAGTTCAAAAAATGTTTACTTGTTCAAGTAAAATGAATTTTTTCTTAATATATGGAAATGAATTATTTATAGCTCAAATTATACTTTTTATTTAAAAAAATAAAATACATTTTATATTTTAAAATAAATTCCGTTTTGTTATTAAAATTCAATCGCAGTTTTGTGCTCTTCTGTTTATATATTTGTTTAAGAAATGAAATTTTTCAATTCACGAGAATTCCCGGGAAACCGGGAAATAAATTTCAAAATTCCCGTTTCCCGGGAACAAAAAAATGTCGGGAATTGATACCCTCTAATACTGACTATCTCGTTGTAGGTACCACCGTGTGATGCATGAATTGTGGTGGCACATGAAGGTACGACGCTTTATATTAATTGTTGTTTATGCTTAACATTAATTGTTGTTTCGATTAATAGTTGAACTTTTTCTAGAAATGGGCACCAAACATCGGTCGATATTCGTTTTCTGCGCCCATCCAGCTTCAAGCCACCTGACCTTCTTGCCAACTTGTGAATTTGAACCGAAATCCATCCAGAATCCATCCAGAGTCCAGAGAAGACATGATCATTGATAGCCGACGTGATGAACAGCGCCTAGAGACTCGTCACTCGTGATAAAGCAACATACAGCAGTTGTTGACTGTGTTTTAATCGTATGAGTATGCAATTTCATAATCGTAAAGGCGGTGATACATGTACAAATTTTGCCTTTAAGGCAAAAAAAAATTGCCTTGTACAAAATTGAGAAATGTTCAATTTAAAATTTTTGCCTATAAGGCGATTCAAGATGGCCGACTTTCAACCAATCAGCGCGCATAATTTTTATGCCTTAAAGGCAAAATCTGTACATGTATCACCGCCTTAATTCGTATTTCGTATCGTAATTTTTTTTTTTGATTTTTCTGATCGATGGAAATGTCGATGGTTTCTATTTCATTCATTAAATTATTTTTTTCATTTTCCCTACTATTATACATATACATTAAAGCATGCCATGTATAGTAAAAATTGTTTTTGTTGAGTTTCTTGCTTTTTTTTTCAAACGAAGTAGGTATACGTCATTTCCGTTCGTTTCATTTACAAGTTTACTCTAATACAAAAAATTTTGGTAGGCGCGCGTAAAGATGTTTACACATCAAAAAGATCTTTCGTCTTGGTTGTGATTAATGGATTCAGTTGCAAGTTATATCGTGACAAGGATGAAGGTAAACAAAGAGAAAATTCGCTATATTTTATAATTTTGCTTCGATAAAGGCGAAAATGAAAGTCAGGCGGTTGAAATTATGAATGATATCTATGGTCTCGTGGTATGCTATCTGTCGTAGCATTTCACAGAAGTCGAAGGTCGACCACAAAACAATTTTAAACCATTTGCAAAAGGAACCTCAATGTTTGGGTGCCACATGTGTTGACGTAAAAAACTTGATGGGCCTTGATTCCAACTGCGAATCCTTGGCCAAACGTAAGGAAATCGAGCCATTTCTGGCTCGGGTGGTAACTTGCTGCGATAAATGGGTCACGTAGGACAATATCAAGAGGAAACGATCATATTCGAAAGCCAGCGAAGCGGTCCAAACAATGACCAAACAAAGTTTGGTGTTAAGTGGCCCTATTCTGGTAATTCCCTGGGAATAGGAAACTGGGGAAAGATTTTATACAGCTTTCATTTATAAATCAGTTTTTCTGGCTTATTGAGAAAAAAGTTTGATGTAAATATTTGTAAATTGGGAACAATTTTTTCATAGCGAAATTATCAGGGAAAATTATTCCCAATTTTAGTTTGTTTTCAAAAAAATTGACATTAACTATGCCAGAAAAAAATTATTTAAATTGAATTTATTTATAAAACCTTTCCCCAGTTCCCTATTCCCGGGGAATTACCAAAATAATGCCACAAGAAGAGTTTGCTGTGTGTTTGATGGGAATGGAAGGAAACATCTTCTGCTGTGGCACGATTCTGGCAATTCACTATTCTCGCATTTTATATGTAATTTCAGTTCAAATATTTTTTTTTTCTTGATCACTGAGGTAAAAAGCTAGTGTTAATTTTATCGTCAGTAGGGCGGAAAAATATATTTGAACGGAAATCATCTATAAAATCTTTTCCGCATTCCCGCTATTCCCGGGGAATTACCAGAATAGTGTCACTGGTGTCTAATGGTCAAAAGCGCAATTCGGTCCTCTACTGCTAGCATCTGCGCCGATTGAAGGCTGCGATCGACCAGAAGTGGCCATAATTAGCCAAAAGGAGACGTTGTCAAAAAAAACGGTACAAATATTTGAGCCAAAAAAGATGCTTGTAGCCCTGGTAAATGAAGCTCCAAAATAAACGTAACGTATCGGATTCTTCTTCCCTTATTAGGCGTGAGAGTAGAAACTATTCTAACTACTTTTTAGCCAAATTCACATTTATTGAAAATACGATTGTTACAAAAATAGTTATCAAAATATTCGTCATTACTTTCTATGTTCTTTTGCAATTTATCAGATATATGATGAATCCCTTCGAGATAGAAATTTGGTGTCTTCGAAGCAAACTAGTCATCGTGCTATTTTTGCGAACCGCTGGTCTTTCAAATATGATGGCATCGATATGAATAAGTGATTATCAGAGGGAGCCAAATCTGGAGAATATGCCGCATGCTATAAAACTTCCCAGCCAACGGAGACGTTGAGTTCCTGGGCGATTTCGCTGTACATGAACGAGAGTTGTCATGTTACAATATCATCTTCTGCCTTTATTGGCCTTTAAATTGTCTTTTTTTCTCCAGAGCATCACTTAATTTGAACAATTGGACCTGGTAACATTCTGCTATAACAGTTTAACCAGGTTCCAGTAGCTCGTAGTAAATGAATTATTTCCAATCCCACACACAGTAACACTTTCTTGGCATGAATATCCATTGTTGCAACTTATGTTGAAGGCTGGCGTGGATCAACCCATCGTTTTCCGCGTTTAGAATTATCGTTCAAAATCCACTTATTATCATTCGTAATGATTTTGTGCAAAAAAATGTTTCTTTGGTACCGAGAAAGCAAATTCATTCAGATATTAACTCTTCGGTTTTGGTTTTCTTCGGTTAGTTAATGAGAAACCCATTTTCCTTTCTTGTGTATTTTTCCAATTGCATGTTGAGTTTGAAACGGTTTTCATATTACTGAATGAGATATTTCCGTAAAAGTTCATAAATTTTTTCTGTATGTTGGTCGTGTGATAGAAGACACTCCAACAAATCTACACGGTTAAAAATGAAAGAATAAAAATTGTTTTTAGCCCAAGTATAAAATTATTTTGGATAAATTTTATTTAATTTGGTGCATGAAATACATCTTTTCCGTAGACCTAAATATTATTCTAGCTTATTAAATAATTTCCATTCTTATTTTGTTCATTGTTTATCCTTTTTTTAAAACCAAATTTTATTCTTATGTGCTATTCTTTGCATTAATAAAAATGTGTCTTTTTAATGATGATGTTTATCTATATTTAACCTAAAATATTTTAAATATTAAAGGTTATTAACTAAATGGTTCATTTTATTCCACATTGAATAAAACTTTTTGAATCAATGTATCTTCCATTTTTAAGTAAACAAAGAATGATGTGGTAATTTTAATCCAACATTTATACATAAAAGGCATTCCAACTAAGTTGCACGTCAATATCGAGCGCATCATAAAAGTTTATCAATTTATCGGAACTTCACAGGTGATGCCAAATTAATTCGCGACTGCGGGTTATTAGGCCAAACCTTTGTGGTGATATTAGAATTCCTTAATTGAAATGTTGTGTCTAAAGGCATCTGATTTTGAAACAAGCTGAAACTCGATTTATTATGCTTTATTCTTTTCGGGTCATATAATGCTTTCTCTCTTTCAAACCAATTTAACGATATCCGGTGAAAGATTCATTTTAAAATTTCGTCATTGTATACCGCAACTATGATGGCGAATTATTTAAACGAATCGTTCACGGTGTGCCCTTAAATTGGTTAATGTGATCAGAACTAAGTTAGAAACTTATAGTTGGATTTTCAAATCTCTGCCTCCGTATACCAACCAACAAAATTATTTTTTATTAATTTTATCAACCACAAACTTCCCAGAGATTATTACCGTAATCTTAAAAAATTTAACGGGTAGTTTTCGAAATTAGACGCCTCGAGTTATACAAATGGAAATATATAATATAATATATCCTGTTTCCATTTCAAGCTCAACGTATGAAAGTAAATAATGTTCGAGAAAATCAAAGTAACAAAATTGCTAGAAAAAAAAAAGAGATAAGAACATAATTGCCGTATTTCATGATACACATTGATCCGGATCAGTTCAAATTTTATATTGAAAACCTGATCCAAATTTCATTTTAGATCACAAATTTTGATTTGAAACCTAGTAAGCGCCTTTGTGTTGTTTCATAAAACATGAACTGAACCGGATCAGATCAAGTATCAAAAAACACGCAGCTAATATCGTAAACTACAACATTCAACAGGTTCAGCTTACTCTCAACTGCTTATTGTCTCCGCTCAAATTAATATCATTGTGATATGATTTTGCAGATAGAGCCGTTTTGTAGATAAAACATTTTTCTCCACATATAAAACATTACGACATTTAAACTTATCAACTTATCAACAAAGATGTGTAATACGAGTATTACTGTGACTTAAGAACATTTCGTGCTTGTTACATAATCATTGTTACGATGGTTACAATGGTTAATCTTAGTGACTGAGTGCCATTATAGTACCTTTAAATTAAAATACAAATTTCACTCAACACAACAAAAATTGTCGGAGGCTTTAAACCTGTAGAGTACCATATAATAATAGAATTAGCTTCAATATTTTGATAAAACGGCTGATAATAACTGATATTCATACATATTTAACTAAAAATTGAAGAGAAAATCATATTTTGTCCTTTTTAGTATAAAAATATCTTTGTCATTTTTATTCAGTTTTGCATAAAAATCTGAACAAACTATTTAACTTTACAAAGATATATTTGTATGCTTTGCAGTACAGAAAACATTTAAAATTGTATGTCTTTATCTTTTATATTGCTTTTGTGGAGAAGTAACGGATAGTAATCTTTTTGAAAATCATTTTGATTTTGTTAAAGTTATTTTGACTTAAAAATTTAGTTATTAATTGCCGATCTTTTGAAAAGGTTCTGCTGTGTATAAAGAGGTAAGTTTTTGTCCCTACACAATTTTTGTAGTTTCTCATATAATAAGCAACACTTATTTTTAAATATTTATTTACTCTCAGCAGGACCACAAACAGATTCATCTATAGCCGCACACAGGTACTCTACGGGAACGAGGATTGAAATTGCATGAAAATGTATGAAAATGCATGAAAATGTATAAAGGTAAATATTTAAATAATGTATTTGATAATTTTTTCTAATAAACATTTAAATTATTTAGGTCAAAAAACAAGTTTAGATGGAACTAAACAACAAACTAATAACATGGAGTACGGGGCTTTATATTTCACTCAACATTTAGGAACATGCTCAGAAATTTTGAATCCGAAGTTTATTACACGCGGATAGGATAAAATCATCGTAATTTTATTAAACTATTTTATACATAAATTGGCATTATTTTAAATAAAAAATTATGTTTTATTATCAAAATTTCTACTTTTTTCTTTATTCAAATTTCTCTTAAAAAAACGTTGAATCTGATTTCTAAAAAGAATAAAAATGATCCCTCTGAATTGTATAAAATATGCTAGTGATTAGTATTTATTTTAACCTTTAAATTTTATAAATATTATTCTTTGTAACTTATTTTTTATGTAAAAAGAAGTGCAAATTTAGCGATTTTCACAGAGCAAATTCTATTCTAAACCCGAGTGCTTTTTACACTCAGCCAAAGAATAAAAATTATCACTGTCCGATAGATGAGTTTTATTCTTTTGGACAAAAATAAAATTTGTTAAAATTAGGACAAAATTATTTGATTTTTAAAAGTATAAATCTTATTTCTTTCTAAAGTATAATTCTAATCATTAGAAAAGGATGGACGTATAGTTATTCTGCAAAAGGATGGGAAAAGGATGGATTCCTTCCTTTTATTTTTAACCGTGTAACAATATTCGTCACAAGGGAAGGAAAAATTCTAAAGGTGTGATATCACATGATCTAGGTGGTCAATTCACTGGTCCGCAGCGTGAAATGAACTGTTTATCGAATTGTTCTCTCAATAGAGCCATGGTTTCACGGGCTATATGACAAGTTCGCCGTATTGTCTAAACCAAATATCGTCGAGGTTACCGGTTTCAATTTCAGGCAGCAAAAAGTCCGTTATCATAGCGCGATAATTGGTGCCATTCACAGTTACGTGCCGGCTGGCCTCATTTTTGAAACAATATGGACTGATGATTCCACCATCCCATAAACCACACCAAACCGTGGATTTGTCTGGATGCAATGGTAGCTCTTGAACCTCTTTGGGTTGCTGTTTAGTCCAAATATAATTTCTCGCCTTTAATACTCTTCAACTTTAAACTAAGTTAACAAGGGGACATCTCCACCAAAGTTTTTATAGATTAAGGGGTAAAAGATAAGAAACTGATGTTTTGAAATACTACTGCAAATAGGGAGCAGAATAAAACAATACAAAAAGATTTTATAGCTAAATATAAAATAAGGTTTTAAAGAAGCAATAAAAAATCTACTGCGACTTATTTTGAAGTAAGAAGAAGTACTCCGTAGAACGGGTCATTTGAAACATAAATATGGGATTCCCCTCAATAATACATGTGCGCACAAAATACTTTAAATTTAAAAATAGTATGCATCGCGCGAACAAAACTGGAGTTAAAAGGTAATTGAGTGCCAAATTTAATTGTAACACATAAAATAGATAAAAATATGTATCATTACATCACTTCAAATTTTCATTAATTTTAAACGCACCACCGTATGCACAATACTCAAAATTTATTCCCAGCAGATGATGTAATTAAACTCCCACATAACTTAGATAATATATTATATATGTATATTAGATTATAAATTAGATAATAGATATTTGCTTCAATTAAAACATGCAATTTAAAAATATATACATATTTACAAAAAACCTTACCTTAACAGAAAATTTTTGCAATACAAAATTAAATTTTGTATATAACAAACACTTACGAACTTAATAATATTTAATAGTACAATACGTATACAACTGATCACACTGCACCTAGTTTGTAAACTGGTAGGTAGGACGATCGTGATCTTAGACTTTTAACGTTTAGAGTTCGTTTCATGTTCGTCAAATTCGGCCATGTTCGGACAATTTTTTTAATTTTATTGTTTATCATTTTTTTATGTTGTAACCAAACAACCTACGAAAAACTAACATTGCACCGTAAATGGTTTCTTAACTTGTTTTGTTGTAAATTGCTGATTTTTATTTTAATTTTTGTAATGTATTTAAAAAAATATATAACACTTTGCTCAGCTTCTGTTTTAATTATACTTTTATTTTAAACTTAATATTTCGCCATCATTGGCATCATCAGAATATTTGAGAAATTTTTAATTAATTAAACAATAAATAATTAATTAATTAAAAATTTCTCAAATATTCTGATGGTGCCAATGATGGAGAAATATTAAGTTTAAAATAAAAGTATGATTAAAACAGAAGCTGAACAAAGTGTTATATATTTTTTTTAAATACATTACAAAAAACGTAAATGGTTTCTTGATTTTTAAATTTATTTTTGTTTTGTTTTAGCTCAGATCTGCACTGCAATATAGTATTATCTGCGTTATAATTTGGTTTTTTTACAACGTACATTTAACCAAAATGAGACTATCAATTCGTTTGTGGTATATTTTTGTTTGTCGGGATTTGAACCGAAAAAAGCCAGGGCTGCACAATTACCCCCAAAAGATATTAGGTTGGATACAATAGGTCATATTCCATGTTGGACAGAAAAACGATTATACTTCAAGCTTCCGGGATGCAACAAACAAGGTTTTATAGATCTGCAATTTATTTTATGATTGAAAGACAGACGAAAACTTTGTTGGCAGGTTATCAGAAATAAAATCGATTTCGTCTAAAGTTATTTATCATTTTAATAACAATAAATTTAAGGTTTCAATGGTTTAAAGAATTTGTAGCGTGTACCGTTAACAACGTTTAACCAACAGCTGATGCAAAATGTGTATTAAAACTAGATCATAATATCAGAACAACCCTTTTCACACGTTTTATATACGACAGTTTTATACTAACCACCACTTAGTGAAGCATCATGAACTTAGTGAAGCAGATTCAATTCAACGCTGGGACGATTGTATTTTTCTCCATCTAAATAAAATATTGATAACAGGTGTTAAATTTTCATATTATAACATAGAATTTTTCTATTGCCAATATAATACATTCTGCTGCTCGTAACAGGTGTTCTATTTGCTAAATCCATTTAAATTATTTCAAACATTCTAAACAGTTCAAGATAACATAATATTTATACCCAGAAACAACACATAATAAACTTTTAAACAACATTCGTGACCAAATTTCAACGATATTTTGATACCTCCGCACTCGTGTAACACAGTTTTACCGCACCACATACTTACAAGTAGTTAGAATTGCTAACAACTATATATTGTACTTTGAAGCGAAATAATAAAGTGTAGAAGTTTGTCGTTTAATAATGTTTCAAAAAAGTTTTATTTTTATTTATTGCAAAGCTTTCCATTTACCCTCGTTCATTATTCAGTGTACAGATTAATGAGCGCGCAGGAAAACAACACAACCGGAAAGAAGTAAATAAATTCTTCAAAACAATATAAGAAGTTGTGTTTTTTGTAGTTCGTATATACACATAAAGTTATTAAAAGTCAAAATTACAAAAAAAGCTATTATTTATTATTAAATGTTGTTGTTGTTATTGTAGTTTTTGTCATTTATCCATCGATAATAATTTTTGGTATTTAATTGAATTAGCAACAAATTGAAAACTTTCTCTTTTCTTGTGATCGATTATAAATTTTATAAGAGCTGATGTTTCTCTAACTAAAACTAACACAAAATAACTTTTTATTTATTTTTGGATTAAAACTCAACAACAATTTAATTATTGCTGGAGACAAATAAATGAATTATTTATATATGCAGGGGGGTCGTGTGATGCCATGCCATACTATAAGTCAAATAGAGCAACTGTATTAGATGAAAGTTTACAGGTTAAATTGTGTATAGATTCACACTTTAAAATAGGCAGGTTCATTATATATTTAATCAAATAAGAAACCTCTTAACGAGGTAAATGTTCGAGTGACGAAAGCCGAATTCAATTCACACAATTTCTGATATCAAATTTGTGCCGAAAAAAACAATTGCATTCGATTTGTCAACGATTTCTCGGAATGTTAATGCATTCAGCGCGTTGTTGTTGAACATTCCGAAAAATCGTTAGCAATCGTTATTCTTGACAGCTAGAAAGCAAAATGTAAACAAACGCGCCGAATGCACTAACATTCCGAAAAATCGTTGACAAATCGAATGCAATTGTTTTTTTCGGCACAAATTTGATATCAGAAATTCTGTGAATTGAATTCGGCTTCCGTCACTCGAACATTTACCTCGTTAAGAGGTCTCTTATTTGATATCAATGATTTTGGCACGGCAAATTGAAAATGAATTGAATTGCGATTCGTTTTATTGTGTTCAGTCAAAACAGTTCATACACACACTCGATAGCACACAAGTGGCCGCTACGTGTTATTGTGCCTTAAGTCATATTCATACGGCGGATAAAATCCGGGATAATTCAACAATTTTTTTGCATGTTTCTTGCATGGGAGGAGTGGTAAGATCTATTTTTTTAAAGAAACCATCATAAAGATTAAAAAAGTATCGATTTTATGCAAGGAGATTGTTCAATGTTTTTGGTGATTTGATCAATTTGTCAGTTTTTTCATTTTTTTTGTTATGAAGAAAGAGTCACTGGTAAAAATTCTCTTAGTGATAATAATATAATGTATTTATATTTGTTTCATTGTAATACGTTGATTCACTATCATTATGACCCGTAACGGACCGATATTAGGGTGCATTTGAGTCAAAAAATGAAATTTTGAAAAAAATTAAGGTGGCTTTTAAGTTATGGAGGTCTAAAATATACGAGTTTTCTCTGACAAACGGTTGATGTCATATTGTAGGTGAGATTTGTGGCTAATAATCCTGAAAATATGAATCAAAAGTCTTGGGCTCATTTTTTAGCAATTTGGCCGAATGTGGCCGGCCGATTTCGCATTTTTCAGTTTTTTGGCCAAAATGGCCCTCCAGCCTAATTTTTTGAATTTTTTTTTTTGCTACTTGATAGGCGTCAATACCTTTCCAACGATATGCATATGTCTAGGATATGTCGAATAGATTCAGCACTGTGGACGTGGCAAAATGGCCAAAAATGGCCGTTCAGCGGCCGGCCGCGGCCAACATGGCGGCCAAATCAAAAAGTTGTACAACAAAAGCTGCTTAGTTTTTTAAGTACTACAACCCCTGAAAACATGAGATCAAATAAAAGAGGTACGGACAAACAAACATATATACCAAAGCAAGATTATATGGTGACGTCATAGAAAAATTTAAAATTGTCATAACTTTGGTCAAAATCATCCGTTTTGAACGTTTGAGGTGTCGTTGAATTGGTATTGACGTCTACAATCATAATTTTCCAATTAGAAAATAATTGGGCCTGTTTTGGGCCAGTTATACCCGAAAAACTGATTTTTTGGGGCAATTTTCGGAAGGTCATATCTCCACTCAATGTTGGTAGAAATTCATGTTTTTATACATTATTTAGGTTTATTTTTCAAGGCCTTTCCAATGGTATATAACATGATCCGGCGGCCTCAAAGGGAAAAAGTTCGAAACTTGCTGTATAATATACTTCGTTCGACTTCCAGCACAGTGGGTGCTTTCGTCACTCGTTTGGACTGCCGTCCAAAGTGATTTAAAACGAAATAAATTGTTTCCATGACAAAATTTTTTTGTTCTAATGGTGCGGTAAACAAATATTATTATATAGCGTAGCTCTTAGGTGTGAAGGAAGCACGAAGTTCTAAAGCATGTCTGAAACCAGAACAGGGAATAGTTCACCTCCCTGCGCAACAAATTATTAACGTGTTTGAAATTTTAGAACTAGGTTCCATGTTCGATTATAATCCTAAGTATTCCTTAAATCTGTACACTGCGCAAATATACTTTAATTGCATCATTATTTCAACGTGTAAATGATTCTTAGAATTAGATGAATATCTAACAAACGCCAACACATCGTTATCCAATACAAACTACCTATGACCATCATTAGCAGCCGCATAACAGCTTCCTCCATAAAAATCAAAGCTCTATCAAAAAGAAACGTTGTAAGATTTAATACTGAAAATAGCGGGAACCCGCTTGGTATTAACAATTAATTAGCTATTAGAATGCTCCGGTTGATAGTCGAATGAGTGCCGCCATTTAGAATGGAAATGGATCGAACTAGCTATGTTTCTGACAACCATCTTTTTATTATTTTTTTGATATTTCTTATAACATTTGTGTTCAGTAGGTTATGCCATTTAATCATGGAAAGATACACGCTTCAACAACGTTTAGAAATTGTTAATTGTTTTATCAAAATCATCCTAACAAAATTTCACTTGTTCAAGAACTGAAGCCATTAGACCACCATAATCTTCTTTTTTTTCTGATTTTGCTCTTGAACAACTGGAAAATGAACATTTTTATCGAAATTGTTTATTCAGTTTTGAAGCTCATTTTTGGTTAAAAGGTTATGTAAACAAACAGAATTGCAGAATTTGAAGTAATGAACACGAAACTGTTCAGACATCATTACATCCAGATAAAGTCACTGTGGGGTTGCAATTCATGCTGGTGGGTGGATTAATTGGACCATATTTCTTTGAAGAAAATGGTCGACGAGTAATACTCAATGGAAAACGATACAGAACAATGTTAAATGATTTCATTTCCCTGCTGTTGTGTATAGAATAATATGGAAGATGCAGTTTCAACAGGACGATGCCACCTGCCACATAGTCACCTTAACAATCGATTTATTGAAAAAAAAATTTGGTGATGAAATTATCTCCAGATTTGATCCAGTTAACTATCCTCCCAAGTTGTGTGATTTAGCCCTTTGTTTCTTTCTTTGGTGATATGTTAAGTCACAAGTTTATGCTGATAATCTAACACAATGCTATTGATGAAATGCATCTAAATTGATGTGAAAAATTGATAATAAAATGGGCTGACAGAATGCAGTACGTACGATGAAGTCTTGTTGGTCATTTAAATGATGTTATTTTCCATACATAATTTCCATACATAATGGTATGTAACCTTTCAAATAAAAATAAAATTTTTATTTTTGTAGAAAGCCTCCAACTCAGCGTCTTCAAATTTTACTGATCTCCCTTCGCGTTCTTTGTCACTAGTGTCAAAATCAGACCTGTCATTGATATCAAAATCGGCGGAAACAGCACTAAAATGTTTTTTTATTGATGGAGCATGTTCCCTCTATGCTTCACACAGCAATCGATGTCCATCAGCTGCAGTTTTTTTTTCAAATCAAACCAAAAAATCAACGCTTCCCACAAATTCTGTTTTGTTGGCACAAAGGTTGACATGGTTAGAGTAAAAAGCTATGTTGTTTTCTTTTCAGGGAAATGACAACTAGTGATTTTTAAATGGAAATGATGATGTTTTAACAAGAATATATTATTATTCTTATTTGTACCTAAAATAGACGAGGATAATTTAATTAATTAACAGAAATAAGCCATAAAAATAACCAATAGCGGTTAGTTTCCAGCAAATAACATGCAATTGTTAAATAACATTGTAGCCAGAGCAAGAGCAATTTACATAAAATGGTGATTGAAACAATTCCGATAATATCTGGATATACACAACATTATTCAACCTCTAAATATATTTTATAAAACATGTACAATGCACACGTAATGTGTATTTATGTGTTTCATAATGACAATATATAAGAATAAAATTAACATCTAATTTCGATAAATCAATACCGATGAGCCCCTGTTCATTGTTTTTTTAAACATATGGGTAGAACATATTCATAGTTCGATAGATAAATATTCTATTTACGTATAGTCTTTATGTAAATTATCGACATCGCACATTACATAGTACAATGTAGCTGAAACTGCGTATATATATTCGTGTACACAAGTTTATTTATACGATTTTCCGCTGAATTTATGCCAAAATACGGAAATAAAGTAAAAGGATACGCTGGCAGAAAGAAGGCCACAAAAGAATAAACTAAATCCTTTTTTTTGTCTTGAAACTGAAATTCGTGGGCTTTCCAACGCACGACATAACGATAAAATATACATAAAATCCGAGAATAATAATTTTACGATTCGAAAAAAATCATTGAGAAAATCAACTTATTTTCATTTTTAACAAACCCATTTTTCCTTATTTTGGCTGTTTTGTCAACCAATGTTTTTTTTCGTTTGAGCTCTTCGTATTCAACTTGAAAGTATATAATAAATAAACAACACTAAAATGGATACCCTTAAAACTTTAATATACGATTTTTTAAGTTTTATGTTATAAGGACATTTTGGTCTTATAGTTGGTTTTTGGTTTGCTATCATCGATTCTTCATTTTGTATAGTTCAGTCACGAGAAGGATGTTTTCAATCAAATTGATTATTAATTCAAAAATGATTTTTCTTTCAAAACTACATAAATATACTCAGCTATATAAATATGCTGTTTTATATACAGCTTTGGTTGAAGTATGTAACAAATTTAGAGAAAACCGAAAATTTTTTAAAGACCTTACTTAGCAAATTTAATCTTACTTTTAACATGGTTTCTTACCAAATAAATTCCTTAAACTTTAGTAAATTTCAGAAATTCAAAGAGAATGTCAAAACACGCACTTTTAATTCTCCAAATTCAGGAGTTTCGTTTTTAGCGAAGTTTTTTTTTTGAAATTTAGCAATCTCGAGAAAAATTTAGGACAACACCAAGGATTCGCTTAGAATGTTTTTAATAAAAATAATACATTAAACCTAAATTTTATTTAAATGCGGTAAACCATATTTAATTCAATATACAAAAAAGTATAAAAATAATAATTTTCATAAAATAGATAACATATAAGGCAGTATATTTCGTGAACTATTGATCCTTTTTGCCGTAGCTACTTGGCGAAACACACTAATAAAATTTTAAACTTTTTGAAAAAAATTTTTAATTAAAATATTCAAAAATATAATTTTGAGAAATAAAAAACAAGTGTTTAATAAAATGTGTTTATTAAGAACAATTGATCCATTTGAGTAAACCTATCAAATAAATGCATTTTGTATTTAAATTAAAACTAGAAAACTTATATGACTGTAACAATGGATGGATTTACTTCCAGCATTTAATAATTGCAATAATTTTATTTATGTAAATATTATTCTTATTGCTTGAGTGAAATTTAAGTATATTATATATTCTGATTACATGTAGTTATTTTAATAAAATTTACAAAATGAAGATTAATATTCATTTCCTGCATGTTGCAGTTTATGTGTATTTGTGCAATATATTAAGTGAACTAAAAAAACTTTTATCTGGATAAGCCTATGTTAAATAAAAAAACTTATTTATTTATCTTGCCGACGTTTCGAATAGGATTTCTATTCGTCTTCAGGGCGTATATATATTCTACAACAAAATTTCCGGAAAAATAAAAATTTACAAAATATTAAAAATTAATTGACAAAAAAACTTACAGTATTATTAAAATAAAACTAGAACCATTTTAAAAAAAATAAATAAAAAGATTCAATTAAAAGCAAAAAGCCACAAAAAAGTAAAATAGCACAACAAAAAAAAAATTTAAAATGTAAACGGTCATATATAGTAAACAAAAAACCAGTATGAAATTTTTTTTACAAAAGAAGTATTGATTTGATTAAGGCAAAAGTACTTATAAACTGTATTTGTAAAATGTACGGATAAAAATTGACAAACCGAAAAAATAAACTATAACGTGTAATGTTATATAAAACAAAACATAGATGTACTTTTATAAAATATATAGATAATCTAATTAACCAATACAAGAGATACAATTTATAGCCAAAAAAAAAATTTTAAATAACATCAACACAAAAAATTATAGAAAATGGTTATACGTATTTTGTAAATAAGAGCAATCCGATTGTTTGTTGATATTATTTGTAGTACCCTTTATGTGTATCATCTCTAAAACACGTCTTATGGAACAATTTGACTCATTTTCTACAATTTCAACATTGTCTAAAAAAACATTGTGATTTGTTTCGAATAAATGAACTGACAAAGTACTAGTATTTTCACAATTAATTCTTTTGAGTTTGATTTTTTGGGCGTCTTTTTATGTTGTGTGAATCAGGTACTTAATAACTGTGTAGTTTGCTCAATATAAATTTTTTGGCATTCACAAGTCACTTTATAAACAACATTTCTTTTATCGCCTAGTACTGTTTTATCTTTTAGAGGCGAGAAAATAGATGTACCTAAATTCATATACGATTTACCTACAATTTTAAAATCGAATTTATTTAAGCAGAAACTAATATTTTCAAAAAGAGATTTAACGTAAGGAATTGAAATATATTTTTTAGTGTTATTGTCTAATGGTGGTAAATTTTCGTCAGATTGTCTAAAAATTGTTTGTGAATTATGATAAATAGAATTTATTAAAGGTTTAAAAGAAGAATTTGGATAATTATTTTTAATGAGAACACTCTTCAAAAGCCGAAAATTTTCAAAATAAAAAATTGGATCAGATAGTTGTTTAATTTTTTGAAATAATAATGTGACCAGGGATGGGCGGGTAGATTACGTAAAGTAATCTACGTAGTTGTCGACACGTAATCTAGCACGTAGATTACATACCGATTTTTTGCTTATCAGACGTCGACAACGTAGACAACGTCGACAACTTAGAAAATGATATTAAAAACTAAATTTTTAATTATTTTACGTTAACCGCACTATTAAAATTGATGAATAATTACTTAAATTTAATTCTAACATTTTTACAACCATTTTATAAATTAAAAATAAATTTAAAATCTCTGAACTAGAGGCATCTATCTATCTATCTAAAACTACTGAAAATTTGAATAGATTATATGCTTTGCGTGCCATCTTTTATCAAATAGATATATTCCTTTTGTGTTTTACTAACACAATTGTGTGGGTACGACAAAAGTACCATATCTAAAAATTATTATGATTTTTTATTCGCACATTTGTGTGGTTTGGACTTTAATAGAGCCATTTTTTTTGGTTGAAAAAGGGATATATGTAAACGAATAGTTTATCTTATTCGAAGATACTACAATAAAGCAAAATTAAATAAAAAGCCAGCATAACTCATAAATTAACTAATTATTCGCCGCATAGTTATGAATAGTAGAAGCTTCAAAATTTCAAACGAGCGAAATCACGATAGACTCAAATATTCAAATCCGCAAATATGATATGACTTTTTTCGATTGTCAAAGAATTTATTTCGATAATGGATAATTATTAATTTATTACGCAATTTATGATACAAATGTTAGGTACAGCGTGTTTTAATGATTCATAATTACAGTGCCAGCTATCAATCAGTTCAGTAGTAAATCAATTTATGCTGAGTTTTATTAGCTGCGTTTTTTTGAAAATAATCGAGTAGAGTTCGCGATAGCTATTTTCAAATTTGTCTAATTTAAAATTTAAAATTTAATTTTTTTTTAATTAAATAATTTAGATTTAATAGAAATCTATGTATAACCAAAAAAATCCATCATAAAAGTTGTATGGTTTTTTTGTAATATCGTTGTTCTGTATAGTTCTGAACTACTCCATTATTATACAGAACTATACAGAACAACGATATTACAAGAAATCCATACAACTTTTATAATGGATTTTTTTTGGTTATACATAGATTTCTATTAAATCTAAATTATTTAATTAAAAAAAAATTGAATTTTTAATTTTAAATTGGACAAATTTGAAAATAGCTATCGCGAACTCTACATCGAGTAAAAAAACGCAGCTATTATAAGTTTCGATAGATGGCGTAAATTAATTTTTCAAGTAGTTCTCGACGTTGTCGACGTAGTCGACGTTGTCGACGAGTTGTCGACGTTTTCGACGCGTTGTCGACGAAATCATGTAAAAACTAGTAGTCGACGCGTAATCGCCCATCCCTGAATGTGACTGTATTGCGTTTATATGCTAAAGGAAGATGCGAATTAAAATTTAGATATCTACCTGACCAAGTTTTTTTGTGGTACCAATCTGTCGAAAGAGAACCATCACTATTATGTAATACTAGTAAATACAAAAAAAGTAAAAAATTATTGGATTCCAATTCAATTGTAAATTTAATTCGCTTGTTGAAAGAATTAAATGCATGAAAAAATTATGTATTTGATCAACTGGAATAGCAGTTATAATGTCATCAACATATCTAAAATAAAAGGCCGGTTTGAAATTAAAAGAACTCAGAGCTCTACTCTCAATATGTTCCATTACAAGGTCTGCTACAGCAGGACTAGTGGGTGAACCCATGGGGGAACCAAAAAGTTGTCTGTATATTTTTCTCTGTATATTTACGTTACAGCAATGGAATTAGTTTTAATTAATTGTGAAGAAAATTCACAATTAATTAAAACTAATTCCATTGCTGTAACGTACTCGACTTTGTTAAGTTTGGTATTTGAATTCTCTTGAATTTCCGTCCATCTGTCATTTATCAGTTGAATGACTAAAGCACTATCCACATTAGTAAATATAGATACTACATCCAAAGATAAAATTTTGTAGTCATTAGGCAGTGTAACATTTTTAATTTTATCTTTAAAAAAATAGAATTCTTAACAAAAGTACACGACTTACCTACAGTTTTATTAAGTATATTCGAGAGAAAAGCCGAAAGTTTGTATAATGGAGTACCGAACTAACTGTAATCGAACTAACTATTGGTCTATAGGGAACACCTTATTTATGTATTTTAGGTAACCCATAAAGTTTAGCAGGCACACCATGGTAATTCCTTATAGCTTTTCCCTCACCGACTGTTATTAAACCGTTTTATTTTTTCTGTGATTAATCAAGAAATATCTGAAACTTTTTTGAGCATTAATTAATTCAACAAAATTATTGACCAGAAAATGCAGCTCATCAAGAACATCATGTCGGCATATTATTTTAGAATGTTCAAAACTAAATTAGAAAAAGTTTCCAAAACAGGTATGATAAAATTAAGGCATTACATACTAAAAAATTTAACAAAATTATTTGTGAAATAGAAATTGACAACCGTATTAACCATACAATTGTAGATTGCAATGATCTTAACATTATTGAAAATATTGATTTTGACAATAAATGGTTGGTAAATTTGACGGAAGTAGAAATCCCTAGTAGAGTAATTAATATTTTAAAACTAGGTGAAAAGTTTTGTCCACCTATTAAAAATAATTCAATTCCATTCACTCAGATTATAGCCAACGTAGAAGGTGCCCTTTTAGATACTCCTGACGAAATGGTTGACAAAACACGTTTGCGGAATGAATTGGTTAATATTTTAACAAATTTCAAAAATCGTAATCATAAACGTAAATTTTCGCAAATAGAGACACATTTTCTAAAAGATTTTACGGAAACAAAAAATTTCATAAAAGATCACGCGGATTTAATAATAACTAGAGCTGATAAAGGAAATACGCCGGTGATTGACAATACAAATGACTATATCAATAAGATGTTGTCCATGTGGTCCATGTGGAAATGGTCAGTTCATGGCAAAAAAACGGTTTAATAACAGTCGGTGGGGGAAAATCTATAAGGAGTTATCATGATGTGCCTGCTAAACTTTATGGGTTACCTAAAATACATAAAGAAGGTGTTCCCTATAGACCAATAGTAAGTTCGATTGGTACTCCATTATACAAACTTTCGGCTTTTCTCTCGAATATACATAATAAAACTGTAGGTAAGTCATGTACTTTTGTTAAGAATTCTATATTTTGTAAAGATAAAATTAAAAATGTTACACTGCCTAATGACTACAAAATTTTATCTTTGGATGCAGTATCTATATTTACTAATGTGGATAGTGCTTTAGTCATTCAACTGAAAAATGACAGATGGACGGAAATTCAAGAGAATTCAAATACCAAACTTAACAAAGTCGAGTACGTTACAGCAATGAAATTAGTTTTAAATATGTAATTATGAATATTCTTTTGATAATAAAATATACAGACAACTTTTTGGTTCCCCCATGGGTTCACCCACTAGTCCTGCTGTAGCAGACCTTGTAATGGAACATATTGAGAGTAGAGCTCTGAGTTCTTTTAATTTCAAACCGGCCTTTTATTTTAGATATGTTGATGACATTATAACTGCTATTCCAGTTGATCAAATACATAATTTTTTCATGCATTTAATTCTTTCAACAAGCGAATTAAATTTACAATTGAATTGGAATCCAATAATTTTTTACCTTTTTTGTATTTACTAGTATTACATAATAGTGATGGTTCTCTTTCGACAGATTGGTACCACAAAAAAACTTGGTCAGGTAGATATCTAAATTTTAATTCGCATCTTCCTTTAGCATATAAACGCAATACAGTCACATTATTATTTCAAAAAATTAAACAACTGTCTGATCCAATTTTTCATTTTGTAAATTTTCGGCTTTTGAAGAGTGTTCTCATTAAAAATAATTATCCAAATTCTTCTTTTAAACCTTTAATAAATTCTATTTATCATAATTCACAAACAATTTTTAGACAATCTGACGAAAATTTACCACCATTAGACAATAACACTAAAAAATATATTTCAATTCCTTACGTTAAATCTCTTTTTGAAAATATTAGTTTCTGCTTAAATAAATTCGATTTTAAAATTGTAGGTAAATCGTATATGAATTTAGGTACATCTATTTTCTCGCCTCTAAAAGATAAAACAGTACTAGGCGATAAAAGAAATGTTGTTTATAAAGTGACTTGTGAATGCCAAAAAATTTATATTGAGCAAACTACACAGTTATTAAGTACCTGATTCACACAACATAAAAAGACGCCCAAAAAATCAAACTCAAAAGAATTAATTGTGAAAATACTAGTACTTTGTCAGTTCATTTATTCGAAACAAATCACAATGTTTTTTTAGACAATGTTGAAATTGTAGAAAATGAGTCAAATTGTTCCATAAGACGTGTTTTAGAGATGGTGTATCATCTCTAAAGGGTACTACAAATAATATCAACAAACAATCGGATTGCTCTTATTTACAAAATACGTATAACCATTTTCTATAATTTTTTGTGTTGATGTTATTTAAAATTTTTTTTTTGGCTATAAATTGTATCTCTTGTATTGATTAATTAGATTATCTATATATTTTATAAAAGTACATCTATGTTTTGTTTTATATAACATTACACGTTATAGTTTATTTTTTCGGTTTGTCAATTTGTATCCGTACATTTTACAAATACAGTTTATAAGTACTTTTGCCTTAATCAAATCAATACTTCTTTTGTAAAAAAAATTTCATACTGGTTTTTTGTTTACTATATATGACCGTTTACATTTTAAAATTTTTTTTTGTTGTGCTATTTTACTTTTTTGTGGCTTTTTGCTTTTAATTGAATCTATTTATTTATTTTTTTTAAAATGGTTCTAGTTTTATTTTAATAATACTGTAAGTTTTTTTGTCAATTAATTTTTCATATTTTGTAAATTTTTTATTTTTCCGGAAATTTTGTTGTAGAATATATATATATATATAAGTTAAATAAATAAGTTTTTATGATAAATAAATAAGTTTTTTTATTTAACATAGGCTTATCCAGATAAAAGTTATTTTTAAACATACATATACAGCCTAATATTTTTTTTTTTTTTTTTTTTTTTTTTATATCCTCATAATATTAAGTGAACTATTGATTTATTTGAGTTTAACCATCAAATAAATGCATTTTGTATTGTCAGGGGGCAGGGTTGTCTTTTACATTATTTAAATTTAAGCCATTATTATTAAAATTATTTTCTACAAATAAATTAAATAAATGAAGACTGAAAGATGTTTTGCTCTTTTATTTTTTACTGCCTATAGGTTTCTGGTTTGGATTAATTTTACATGATTTAATATGTTTTTGGGGAACCAGTTTAATTTTATTTATGGACAATTAATGAACTATTTAGTTTGTGTACTTAATTAATTATTAAATTTTTTTCAGGATGCTGTTTTCTGAACTTTAATACCTTAAAACCAAAAATAATTGTGCTGTCTTGTGCCTTACAATTTACTTACTATTGACTACTTAGGTGTCTGTAACCGGGTCAAGTCTATCATATCTAACAACCTTTCCTACCCCTCCATCTTGTTTCACGTAAAATGCGCGTACGATAGGCCCGGCGTATCATGGATCCCTGCTTGGTTTTGGCCGTACACTCTAATCAATCAATCAATAAAATAGATTTACATATAAGGAATAGATTTATATCGATTTATTTTTCAGATAATCTGGTCCACCTTTTCGATACTAAATTTCCGGAAATAGAATTTTTTTTTAGATTTGCGTGCCAGCTGCTTCATACATAATGCAGATTACAATTTTTGTATGTTATCTATCCATTTTCTGGATCCTCAGTTCTAGCTTTCTGAAAATAATTAATTCGTATGAGTTTTAAGGTAACCAAACATAACTTACTTTTCCCCTAATGAATCCTTATAACTGCTCAGATCAATTATTATTATTATCTGTACCAGTTTCTTCTTCAGTTTTAATGAAGTCCTCATCATTGAAAAAAAATATTTAATAAGTTTGGAAAATTCTTTTTGCGGTTAATATGTTGAACTGTGACGGGGACCACAGATCAACATATTAACCGCAAAAAGAATTTTCCAAACTTATTTAATGTTTTTTTTTTGAATATTTCACCCTCTGATAATAGAGAGATAAATTTGTTATCTTCTGGAATCCGAATCTCTTTATATAAAATTCCGGAATACTTCGGTACAGTTGCCTCAATATCCGTACATTCTCTTGGTTTAGTCTGTGTTTATCATTGTCATCTATTTCTTCAACTTGAATCTCATTCAGCACAAAATAATAAATATTGAAAAAAACAATAATATTTATAATTTTTAATATGATCATCATTGGCATTCGGCAAGTCATTTGGAATCTCAAATAGAGATGTGTGAACGGATGTGTGCACTATATGCTTTTCCATCCGGAACCTTATAATTCCAGAACGTGATAAAGCCAGCCAGAACTATATAACAGCCAAACCAATTATGCCACACGAAGCACGACACATTGTGCATCACTGTTTTCTATACAGTTTTTCAGCCGGAACCTTATAAGTCCAGCATTAAATGATTTTTCGATAAAAAAAAGATATCGCTGATATCGAATGAACGCGAGCATCCGGTACTGTTATTTTTATATAAAAAGACGTATAATATTTAAATTTAGTTAGAAGTAATTATTCTTTAAATAATTTTTCGTCTAAACTCGTTAACTTTTATGGTTTTACCTTGTACTTTTAATTTTTTATAGAGCCAAATACCCAAATTTTCCTATTTAAAATATCATCACTTAACTACATTTCAATAATACGTTTACATCTTTTACATTTTTGTTCATTATGTATTTTGTTAAAAGCCCATTACATTTTGTTGTCCATTATGTACATTTAAATATTCTTATTCAAAAATGTTAGATTATATAAATATTTTGCTATTAGCTATTATGCCCGAAAACCAAAAATATGAAATTTTATTTTTAGTCCATGCCTCAAATTACTCAAACCATTTTTACGGTTTTTCTCGTTTCAGGTTTGTGAACATGACAGCTCGTTTCAGTGTTTTTGTTGTTGCGATTATATTAATGTTATCATCAATCATTTAAGTTGATTATATGTCATTTCTAGAGACGTATATGTATTTTGATTCTACAGTATGTCTACAGTATTTTGATTACGTATCTGTGCATGGGCAAAAAAAAAATGATGTACCTCAAATACGTCACAAACTTTATCTCGAATAAAGTGTACCATACGGATGTATATTTCTTAAATATTAAGTTTAAAATTCTATTGTTGAGCCAAATGCAACCACTACGAATATAAGGTGGTTCGTACTTTATGTTATAAATATGTATTGTACCAACAATGAGTTTACCATTTGGAAAATAATTGGATAGATAAGCTACTCGAAGCCATGTCCAGGTCAGTACGGTGGGGTCGGCAGTAGACAGAAATTTGACGATTTCAGAAATCATGGCACCCATTCTCACACTTAACTTATCATTTAAAATTCTATTTGACGATCCGTATGATATGCCTACGGCCTTTGCTACTTCACGCACTTTAGTTTGGCGGTCAACGAGAATCATAACGTTTACCTTTTCAATGATTTACTCGATAACAACGTCTGCTGGGCTCGCTCATAATCAAAAACTGATGTACAACCACGTTTAAATTCATTGAACGTGAATATCTCAAAGGGTTGTGCCAAAGTGATTGTTCAAAATCTCCATTAACATGGTAATAGATGATTAGGTAAAACTGTTATACCACAACTGTGAAACGTATTCATCTATTACGAAATTGCAAGAACAACAACCTGTTCATGAGTTTCTGCACAGTCGGTCAATCATTTGAGATCGGTCAACTGACGTAAACGATAAAAATAACAATCCTAGGTAAATACCTACCGTTTATAATTACCCTGTTTTGCTAAATTTGTTTTTTGTTACAAACGCATTTGTGTTTTCTTGCTTCTTTTGCTTCATTAGTAGTCGGTGGTGAAGTTAGCTATATATTGTTAGACCTAAGAAGCCTAGAAACAAAGTCAAATTTCTCCGGGTAAGCTCGTACGAATATTTTTTTTCTTACCTTTAATTACTTTTTATCTTAATTCTCTTAATTCCCTAAATTAACAAATTTGCAGTGGTTGCGTGCTAGACGATTAACCGTGATTGCACGACCATGGCAAAACCAAGGATGCGTGCCAAACTTAAGGTAAAAATCAATTTTTCGGTAAGCTCAATTATTTTTCAAATTTTTTTTGGCAAACTGATCAAAAAATCTGTCCTAAAACCGGGTTTTACCCTATAGTAAATGATTTACCTTAAGTTTGGCACACAGCCCAAGTATACGGAAAAATCGGCAGATGTTAATTGGTATCAACTGGGGAGAGTACGAGCTGTCCATGTGGTTGACCAGGGGACGGGAGTAAATTGTAGGATTCGTAAAGACGAATGATAACATGTTTCCCAATTAAGAGAAAATAGTGTCGGGCATAGTAAAGTGTAGTGTGTTGAGCGGTTGCGCGCCTGGTACGACCACCCGGTGTATTTTGTGTGTTGTATAAATCATTAATAGAAATTTGGTCTATAATTCACCATTGTTAAGAAGTCGTGGTATTTCATTTTAACATGAAGTGTACGTTTTTGCTTATTACAAAAAGATAAATATACAGTTTTCGAATTTTCCTATTTTTGGGGAGGAAGGGGGGGGGGTTGATTATACATTACATATAGATTCACTTATTTACACATAACAAATCTATTTATATATTTATACGCAACATATATATATACATTTAGACCTTTATATAATACAGTCAAATCTCCTATAAAGCGATATTCTTATAACGCGCAGTGAAAATTGGAACTGTTCTTCTATAACGTGACGTGATCTCCTTATAACGCGTTTTTGGCGAGCGAATAAAAAAGCGTGAATGACTCAAAAATTATTTAAGGATTGGATTTATAATTGATTGAAGTGCTTTATGATTGAAAAAAAAATTTAGTTTCAAAGTTTTGTTGATCGTTGATAACGCCAGTAGTCATAGTAAGGAGCACCCAAATGTGAAAATTATTTATTTTCCTCCTAACTGCACTTCATTAGTAGAGCCGCCCGACCAAGGAATGATCCGAACTTTCAAAATCTATTATATACGGAAATTTCGTGAAGCCATTTTCAACGGAAGTTTGTAAAGAATTTTGTATTTTAGACCGCACACGAGTTGTGTCATTAGCTTGCACATAAATTAAACAGTGAAAACTTAATGCATGTGCATACAAAGGCTTCCAATATGTTACCTTAAATGGTTCAAAAGAAAAATGATATTTCATATCCACTAACAGCAATAGTAAAGATTCCTTCTACTTTTGACAAGAAAGGATTTGCAGATAAACAAGTAGAAGATATAGGAGACCTACTTCAGGAACAGAGTTTAAATGATCAAGAATTGGCAGAGTTAATTGATGAGTGACCTTCAATGCATTTGTGGAGGAAAACACTAATAACAAATTCGCTTAAAACTTCAGTTATTTAAAAAAAGGACTAGATTTGGCTAAAGAATTAGAATGCTAATTAACTTAAAATGACCCTTCAACCATACGTAGTGAAAATTTATAAGAGTATTTAAAAATTGCTTGACTTCATATAAAGAAGTTTTGGAAGAACTACAAAATAAAACTACATTTAAAAACCAAGAAGAGAATGTAAAGGGAGGAAAAATTTCGGCCAATTAGAAAAAAAATAGACGGCTAAAGCTATGGGCCTATTCCATGGAAATAATCTGCTGTCAACAAAAATAAAAGCGAGAAAAAAATATAGATTTTACTGGTTGTGTACGAAACAAAACATGTTGTCAGTAAAATTTTACTGAGAGAATAGTTGTGATAGGGGAAGTTTACTGCCATAATGGGGAAGCTTACTGCCATAAAAATTGTAATTTGGAGTATTTTTTATGGCAGCATTTTTCACACAGCTACAAAAAATGTATAAAAGATAAAGATAAGAAATTTTTCTCACACTCATACAAAATAAGTCGTTCGCCATTTTTATAGTCAAATGACGATTTAATTTTTTTTTCGAGTTGAAATTTGTTAACTATAAAAGAAAATCGTATTGTACGAAAATGTACAAATTAAAAATTTTATTGAAATTTTTAGGTTATGCCAAAATGTAAAACCATTCTATAAAATGAAATGAAAAATATTTCTGTTCTTTGTCACTCTTATGAATTTTTTTTTTTTGCGTATTATCAGCAAAAAAATTGCTCTCAGCAAATTAAAGCTTTAATTCCATGGTCAAAAATTTGCTGATCTGCAATTCGATTTTCTTTTGTATGTTTTAATTTTTATTTATGTACCACAAAAAACCACTAGCGTTAACAAATTTCAACTCGAAAAAAAAATAAATCGTCATTTGACTATAAAAATGGCGAACATCAATTTTATATGAGTGTGAGAAAAATTTCTTATCTTTACATACACTTTTTGTAGATGTGTGAAAAATGCTGCCATAAAAAATACTCCAATTTACATTTTTTATGGCAGTAAACTTCCCTATTATGGCAGTAAACTTCCCCTATCGCAACTTTCCCTCTCAGTAAAATTTTACTGACAACATGTTTTGTTTCGTACACAACCAAGTAAAATCTATATTTTTTTCTCGCTTTTATTTTTGCTGACAGCAGATTATTTCCATGGAATAGGCCCATTATCAGCAAAAAAAATGCTGTTAGCAAATTTTATCCATGGAATTATAGCATTATGCTTTAATTCCATGGATAAAAAATTTGCTGGCAGCAATTTTTTTGCTGAGCTCCCAGGACTGAGTACTCGCGGAAAAAAGATTAACAAGCATGTGCAACCGCAACCATAGTACCGTTGTCATAGGTGGTGAAAGGTCAACCTGAGATCATAAAACCAATTTAAATTGAACAACAAAAATTGTTTTGGTTTCTTTAATATTTGAGTCCGACTTAAGTTGCATTTCAAATTTATCACTAGTCTAAATATAAAATAAATAAAAGTTGAACATTATAATATTTTATTAATCGAAATGTTTTAGTTATGGTAAAACGCAAACAATTAAATGAATCAAAATCAAGGTTATTTCTGTTTAACAGCCAAATTAACGGCTCCGATTTTTAGCCATTTGACAAAACTGATGATTGAATTCGTTTTGTCAGGATCGGTCAATAGTTTTTATCGTTTTCCCCCCGTATCGGTAAATAAATAATGAAAATTTCAAAAAAAAAAAATTCCGGGTAGCATTTCTTGTAAGAAAATCATACCGTTTTTTTTATCAAATTCCGTTAGGTAATCGATAGGTCGGGAACGATCTCTACATTTTGGCGTTTTTTCGACAATGATTCAGTTTTTATTGCAAAAAAACAAAATCAAAATTGTATTAATCAATAAAATCAGGTGCGTCGCTTATATTTGGGAATACCATTTTACAAAATTAATAATAAATCCAATTGGAATATATCATAGAAAAAAATATTTATTTTTCAAAGAACTGTCATCTAACGTGGAAGACATAATATATATAATTAATTCAATTTTTTGGTTCTTCCTAACATCGTTGAGGATCACTAATTGATTTACACACGATTCGATGTGTTCGGGGCTGGAAACTTGACCAATTCTAATATTTTTATAAATCCAAAAATCGTAATCGTTTGGTCAATTGTCACTGATGATTGTTCACTAGTTATTATCGTTAAGTCCTCTCTACTTAATGCTTTTTTGGGAAAATTAGTTAAAAACTCTTTGGAAATTATGAGTTTTTAAAATTTTTTAGCAATAAATTACACTGTGCTAGTTAAAAAATGTGACAAGCTGGGCACCCGGGGGGTAAACCTAATTCGAGCACGCTGAATTGAACAGTGCTAGTCCTATTTCAAACTTAGTCTTTTTTGAGATATCGCTTTCTACATGTTTTGGCTCTAAATCAAAAATTTGTCAAAGTACATATACTCATTTTCACATTGATAACTCTTGAACCATTAGGATTTTCGTTTTGCTTTCGTCAACAAAGTTGTTGTGCCAGTCAAGACAAACAACTTTGCTACACACATCAAGACCGAAAAACCACATCCACCATATATGTGTGGTTAATTAAGGCCAAGGTTAGGTTAGGTTAGGGTGAAGTGGCTGCTTCCGCACACTTAGACCAATAGTGGCACGTCGTGATACAACTGGATCCTATTTTCCCTTTACGCCTGTTCAAAACCATTCGAAGCTACGTACGTACCGCAAAATATCTCGCAACTCCACAGTCCGCGAGATCTGAACGGCTGGCTATACTGTACAAGCTCAAACACCTATGCCTTCCGATAGTGCCTGCCACGAGCATAGGAAGTTATCTAAAGTCTCTTCCTTCTCTTCGTCCATGCAACTTCTACGAAGTCATTCATCTGTAGACCCAGTCTTCTCGCATGTTCCCCAAAAAGGCAGGGTCTTGTAAGCTTTGGCAAAAGCTTTTCACAGAAAATTCCAGCTCCTACCTTGCCGTCTAGAGAAACATTGATTTACCTGTGCAGAGTTACGTATACACGGGTTAGGCTAAATACAAATGGAGGTCGACATACTTAGCCCAAACAGGACACTCATTTCAGATAAGATACAAAAAACATGTAGCGGGTAGTTTCTTTCACTATAAGAAACTCCGCACAATTACTTTCAACGGGCAATCCTCCGTTCACATAATTCTTTATGGACAATTCTCCATGTAAAGGATTATTCCAAATAATATACAACAATCTTGTATATACAAATAATGTACATAACAAATTGTACATACATAATCGTACAACAACACTTGTACATACGAAATTTGTGTAAGCAAAATATGATTGAAAAATTATATTTTGCTTTCACAACAATTTCGCATTACAATAACCTCTACAATCAAATCATTGAGAGATTACACACTACCATGCCATTGCACAATAGATGGCATGGCAAACAATTATGTTGGGGTAAACATATTTGCAGCGGGTGCACCAAAAACATTTTGGTGCATGTAAACATCAACAAAAACCAGAAAATCGGGTTTTAATTTTTTGCTTTTATATTTTTGGGTAAAAGATAGGTGAGGAGGAAGAACTTCCTGATCTTGAACTTCCTATTCAAGTTTGGAAATTGTAGAAGCAACATCGGAGCAGCTTAGCACTCACCATACAACGCACATATACCAATTAATTTTCATTAAATAAAAATTCTATTTAGAAGTGAATTTAAAGTTTTTTTATTTATTTATATTTATTATTAATATAATTTAACAAGTGCGCCGCATCTAGACGCAATAAACACATGAATGGCATAACCAAGTTTAAAAAAAGTACATAAAATCAAGTTTCGCACAACACATAAAAACTGAAAATCATAGGTACACTAAATTCAATAAAAATATAAAAATTTTGTACAGAATCAAAAAAGGAATTAAATTAGACTGGTTAGAAGAATAAAGGAAAGGAATAAAAGGAATAAGGAATAAATTTTGCCAAAGGAATAAATTTTGGTTACAAATTTCTCATAAGTTATGACTCAAATTACGGCCAAAATTCACACCCTGAAAATATTAAAAAACAAAAACACCAACAATTTAATTGGTGACAAATCAACACAAAACCCAATAAAATTTACGAACTATTATCCATTACTTAAAAACAAAGGGGGTACCAAACAGCAGCGCCTAGCTACAGTATATAAAGAGCTTCAAAATAAATTATACAACACTTTTTACGCTATTTGCCGAAATAAAAATTTCAGCACAGAATAAAAAAAAAGGCCCAAATTAGACAGGTGAGAAGATCTTGGTATACATTTTGGACAGAATTTGACTCATGACTCATGATACATTTGAAAACTGTACGTATACAAATTTCTCATGAGTCATCGAGTCAAATTACGGCCAAAATTCACACCCTGAAAATATACAAAAAGAAAAACACCAACAATTTATTTAACGACAAAATCAACACAAAAACCAATATATCGGCAAAAAGCTATATGCGCTCTTGGGTGACGTTTGTTGGAATTTGCAAGAGGAAAAAGATCTTAAAGACGACACGAACGAATCAGAAAATTAAAATTAAAAAAGTTAAGAAGAATTACCATAAAATCAACTGAATTGATCTAATTTTCTTTTACATAATTTCTATTGTATCTATATATTTGTCGATGAGATGTCTATTCGACCGATTTCAATCTATTTAAATTCAATAAACAGACAAAAAATGATAAAAAGAGTGTTTTTCGTCGAAATGAAAAGAAAAACTGTGAATGTAGATGTGATTTTTCGGTCTTGATATACTCTGCAAAGTTGTTTATCTTGACTTGCGCTGCTGAAGGAAGCAAAACTAAAATCTTAATGATTCAAGAGTTTTTTTTTTGTATTATCTCTGCAATCTGTTCTGGGGTCTGTTCAAGACTCTCCTTGCTCTTTCGCGGTTTTGCTTATTTCCCGTGCCTACTTTAACGCCAGTCAGAGAATCAAGGACGTACGGCTATAGGACCGATTTTAAGACCATCTGCACATTGCAAGCTCCATGCTCGCCTATACCCATGAGTTTTGCACTCCGACAGGTGGTCATAGATGTGTTAGATTTCATCATAGATCGTAATCTGTGATGAAATTTCACTTTTTGCATCCTGTCCTTATTGGGACCTGGTACTTTCCGATCCAAATGTGAAAGCTTTAACCACTGTGCCATTTGGTCAGTATCGTTAAAGAGTTATCAATAGTTATCGAAAGCGATATCTCAAAAATGGGGAATAACTCTGAAATGGGGCACCATCGAATTCAGCATACTTGAATTAGGTTTATCACCTGGGTGCCCAGCTTGTCACAAAACAAAAGTTTTTGACTCAAGCACAGTGTTATTAACCCATAAAAATAATCAAGCATAAGCGACCATTGACCAAATGATTCCGATCGTTGGATTTATAAAAATATTAGTGTTGGTCAAGTTTCCAACCTCGAACCAAACGAATTTAATCATCACTTTTGTCAAAACCTTTAGATGGGGTGCTTAAAAGTAGGAGCCTAATTTAACGAATAATTACTGACTATTCATCAACTTGGGTTCTTATTTCGAATTCTGAAATTAAAATTATACATTGCTCTGATTTCCTCAAAATACTCATAAGCAGCTCTGTACATAAGAGTAAATATATTCCACATTGTTTAATACTCGTTCGGCAAAATGTTTGTATTTTTATGATTCACAAGTAAAGTCTTAATTTGTTGAAAACCATCCTTAGTAATTGATAGTGTTCCCATAAAGCCCTAGGAACAATTTAGTTTATTTCGCTTTACTAGACTTTGGCAAATTTTCTATGGCTTTTATTTTTGTTGGGTTTGGCTTTATTCTATATAGTTTGTAATTATATACCCCATTGGTACGAAATTTCGTTCCGAAGGAAATTGCATTTAGTTGGTTTAATTTTATACTAAAGTCGCAAAATCGAGATATGATCTTGTTTCTTCATAATATTATTTCGTTTAATTTAATTGCTTGCGGAAGGTGATGAGGGTTTTTCTTGTAACGAGACTTCCGTAATAACGACATATTATTGTGAAATGTTTCCGTAATTCCAGAGTTTGTTGCCGGGCAAGTAAAAAACTTTATTATAATTTCTGCATATGTCAAGAATCGTGTCCCTTTTACAAAATTGATCTCTTAAGCGATTTAATTAAATCTATTCTTCTAACAATCATCTTTTGTTATTTGTCGTGTGTCGCAATTGTCCAATTTTGAACTGAGCTTGGCTTAATAGATACATTTTTGAGTGATTCTACGATTGCTGTTCCATTCTGCTCTTTTACAATGGAACCTGCAGTATAAACGCATTAGTCAATTTCTTGAGACTTACAAACATATTTTTCATCTTCCATCGAATTAAACAAACAAAGGTATTATCTTCTCTGCTAGCACAGGAATTATAATTTCGAATTGAGGATTGGATAGCAACAAATCTTAATATTTTTGATAAGACTTGGACTTTTGGAACCTGAATTAGAATTACGAGTATACTCTTAATAAACACATTTTAGTGTAATAGTGTAACAAGTATACGAGTATACTGTTTGATTGTCCCTTTCATATATTGTATTTTGAATCTTCATTCAAATTGCCCAAAGTCGTTCTAATTGGTTCTGAATTAGAATTTAGCAATGTTACTCTTTCTCGAATAATTATCATAAGTGCTAATTCGGAACTACTTCGATTTCTTCTTTTGTTCTAAAAATTACATTTTATAACTTTCACACAACACGATTTTTAAAATGGAAATTTTTGTATTTAGAATAGTTTCAAGAAATTTGTATCCATAAAAAGTTTTCAAATATTAATAAAAATTCGATTATTGAATGTTTTTTAAATTTAAGTACTTATGGTAGTAAATCATCACTATAGTAAATCATGTTTCTGTTCGAGCTGGTCAGCCGTACGTAAACAGTTTATTAAAACGAAAAACAAAAATACGGAAAATTAAATCACCTACCTGCAGAGTGAAAATGATATCGCCAATGTTATTTCCTCTACAATTGGACTGGCATTGGGGAGACACCAAGGCATTTAAAGAACCTTTAATCGGATTAAATTCCATTAATTTTTTCCGCATGTGTTGAGCAGAATTGAAAAATTCCCAGAAATAACAAATGTGCAAGTGTTTTTAGACATTGTAGGACCATTAAGCATCTCCAATATTAGCAATCGCAACATTCTCTTCTTCAGCGGATGTTCATTATCTTCCAGTGGCACAACGCTGAATAGCCAATTTTACAATTCAAGACTAGCTCGGATTTTTTTTTCATTTTATAGCGCAAATACAATACATATATAGACGAACTATCGGTAATGATAATAAAATATTATGCCCACTAGCGATCCAATTTATTCTGCACTTTTACTTTCAACACATAGAATTAGAAATCTGTAATTGTTTGGTCATTTTATACGTTTGTCAGTTCTGATTGACAGCTCAACAATAGGAATAAGGGACAATAAATTACATTACATTCAGCATGCCGAGTAAAATAATATACATATTAAAGGTGAGCATGTTAAGTGGATGTCTAGTCGAGGCCTTCCTTCACTATAACATCAAACTGCTTATAACTTATATCGTTACTCTTGACTTTTCGAGAATAAATAGAATTCTAGGGATAAGTGGAAGAATTTCAAGCAATGAACGGAACGATCACAAAAGTTTAACGACAAATAATGAGGGTGATAGTAATAAATTTAGTTCCTGGTCCGTTAGTGTTTCTATGGCAGTTGAAGAGTATTTTCTTTAAATATCGTGAACTAATTTAACATGAGAATATTAGCCTCAATTATCCGCAATTTAACGGTACATCGGGGTTAAATGTGTTTTTATCGAATAAAACTGACATTACAAAACTCACATATATATCATAGAATCCAGAAATGGTTCAACGCGATATTCAGAATAATTAAAGTTCCAGTGGCAAGATTTATACCGTCGTTGAATAAACTTCCAAAGCCTAATTCTAAATTGCAATGATGAAGAAGTTTTTGTCTAATATCACACCGCAGACGCCACTATTAGTATATGCCGGTTAGAACTGCCGCAGAATTAATTAAGCTCCGAAGCTTTACTCTTTCTTTACCCCCTCTCTCTCATTTTGTATAGTTCTTGGTCCTACCCGAAAATTGGGAAACCGCGCCTATGACTGCACGTAGCTCTTTTAAGCAATGATATCATTAATGGCTATCAATATGGTTTGCGTTCCAACAACTAATAAACCACTGACCGGTACTTCATTAATAATATGATTCTGGAATAAGTTTGGTACCACAATATAACTAACCATCACCAATATATAGAAAACCGGTAGGCATATCATCGTATATCAAACACGGGGCCTCTAGGGCCACACTAATAGGCCTTGGAATACCTGAAAAGCTAGTTTCTCAATACTGGTGCTCGAGTAAGTATAGTTAGAAAAAATAACATTTGAACTTCGAGCAAACGTTATCCCGGCAATATACTTTCTTTACAAAACCACCTTCTCGGATGTCGACATAAATCAAGGCAATTTAATAACTCTACTTAATTTTCTTGTAATTATTCTTCTCCGAGTATCTATAGTACTTTATGTAATTTAATAAAATAAACGTCGTAATTTTTCTGCATATGAGTCACCCAACCCCAGTGGCTAAATTACCAATTGTATGATAAACCAAATGCAATTTTATAGCAGAAATATAAATTACTCGAAATAGCGCAATCTATCTTTATTTCCGTGACGCATATACATACAGCAAAGAATTTATGCAATTTTGCTATGGTAGAACAAGCAAGAAGGATAACCGTACGATACTGATAGATACATGCTGTGGTGTAAGAAAATATGAAAGAGAAATTTAATTTAAAGTGATTTATATTTAATCGAGAGTGTTTCGTATATGTTATATATTGTATATAGAGAATTATTACGCCACGACAGTAATTTTTCTAAAGAGTCATCTTTTCGAAAATACCGGGGAGTAAGAAGTTATAGATAAGATACGATCCCCTATAGCAATTTTAGTTTCAGATTTTTTTTTTTTATTTTGCGAATAATAAATAAAAATCAATTATCTATACTTCCCCTTATCGCACTGGAAAAAACAATAAAAGAAAAATTACTAAAATATTGGTTTGGTTTCTTATCTATTTCTGATTTCTTTATGGTTTTTAGCTGTGTTTTATATAAAATATCGAATAAAAACAAAAACTGTCAAATTGGTTTCCCGCACCGAATTTATTGAAAAATAGAAAATCTCATATATTTTTTCATTCCCATATATGATTTATTGTCAAATTTGGCCGCTTCGTATTAAGATTTGTGCGTTTGCAGGGTGATTTCCGTATTTGCCATGGTTTTAAAAAATTATATTAGCAATAAGCGATAAATTTTATTGTTATTGTACGTTATGTTTGGTGAAATTTTACGTTTTGTTAAATTAATAATAAACGAGACGATATATTTTCATAATTGATAAGGGGTGCTTTCAATAAGGTGCAGTCTGCACAGTATATATATATGGGTGGATTAAGCCAGAGAAATTTAATCGTGCAAAACATTAGAATGCTATAGTTTTTCTCATAATCGTTTAATCGGTTTAACATGGTTCATTTAACGGAAGACACTTTTATCCTGTTTTTCGATTTATTTGGGTGACGCACATTATTTTTACACCCCTTTGTATCTACAATATGTATTGGTTGCATGTTTTTGTTCGGTTTAGCTAGTTGGAACATTGAAAATATGAAGTTAATGTAATATGCAAATTATACTTTAACATATTGTATTTTTGAAACAGTATGACCTATTTTCAAATTTATTGTGTTTAATATCTTATATATATATATATATATATATATATATATATATATATATATATATATATATATATATATATATATATATATATATATATATATATATATATATATAATAATAAAAATATTGACAACAATATACCAGTAGAGTAGGAAAAGTTAAACGTAATTTGTTGCACCTTTCGTGGCGAAATACTACATCCTGTCTAAAATAACTCTTCTTATTACCGAAATTTCAAAAGTAATTACAAGCAAACCTACGGTGGATTACGGGGATCTACTGTACGGGTATTCGGGAATCTACTGTAATCTGCAGCATGGCAACATGAATTATTGTCCGATTAGAAAGAATTATTGGTCGGTTAGAAGAAATTCTAGCATATTAAAAATGGCCCTACCTTTTGACAGATAATCTTGATGATACAACTAAGTTGCGAAGCTTCGTCGTTCTGGCGGTATTTCAAAAAAGTTTTTGTTTTTAGAGTCGGAGCGTACCATATATGCAGTAAATATATATCAACAATCTTTGGATACACAGATAGTGCTATTAACATAACAAGATCAATTTCGATAACACTGCTTTCAGAAAAATGGATATTTAGCAGAAAGGCAGTTAGAAATTTATCGTAAAATGAATTTGAACACGGACAAAAACTTTATATGCTAAACGTCATCATAAAATTGTGTATCAATAAACTACTTGATTAAACAAAAAAAGAGCTATGGTGACACAAAATAAATAAAATAATAAATGATACAAAATTCATACTGTTAAAGTTAGCCGACTCGCTCCAGCCGAATAATGTCGATAATGCAGATTCGGTTATAACTAATAAAAATAGACGATAATGCAGATTCGGCTGTGACGATTAAAACACCAACCGAAAAATGTCGATAATTCAGATCTAGTTATAATAACAGAGTGGTATCAGCCGCAAATGTCGACAATGCAGATGCGAAATAACTCGTCCATCAAAGTCGGTAAGGCAGATTCATATAAATAAGCTGTATTTTGTTGAGAAATAAAACTTTTTTGCTTTAGCTGAATCAGCGCTATTTAGCTATTTCAACTAATGCAAATCTGCATTATCATTCAGCAAAAGCAAAATTCTAAAATGCTTTAGTTTTTTTTAGCCATAGTGGTGTGATTGTAATTGTCTCAAAAAATACGCCGATAGTCAGCCGAAAAATGTCGTTAAAGCAGATAAATAATTTGGGTGTTAAACACCTTGTTAAAGTTAGCCGAAAGTTGCCAGCCTAAAGATAATGCAGATAGTGTCTTGACTATTTTTAAACTTTGTTTATACTCTCGCTCCTATCGATTTTTAAATTCCTATAAACTGAAATAATTTCTCCTTCACCCGAATGATGTAATTCGATCCTAAATTCTCCTAAATTCGAGTTCATGACTGATTTTTACTGTATTCAAGACACTATCTGCATTATCTTTCGGCTGGAAACTTTCGGCTAACTTTAACAGTATGTGTTAAACAGTAATTTCATTTAAAGACAAAAATATTTATTTCGATTTATTAACGTATATTACTCAAAATTAATTTTTTTTATTAAATGCATTAAAACTATAATGAAAAACTGTTTTGTTACTGACAAAACCAGATGACACGTATCAAGCAAACCTAACTTCAAAAATTTCAGGTCGATTTTCATGTGAAGAGTCCGGGAAAACTTGGTTGAATATATCGCACACACGAAATTTTAAAATTTCTTAAAATTGGCCGTTTAAAGTGTCATGGCTGGAAACAGATTGAAAAGACAGGCCCTATTGATGATCATACCTGGTAAAAATTTCAGGTCGATTTCTATTGCGGAAGCCCGGGAAAACTCATTTGAATATATTTGAAATTTTTTAAAAATTAACCGTTGAAAGTGTCATGGCTGGAGATAAACTGAAATAAAAGGTCTTATTGATGATCATACCTGGGAAAAATTTCAGGTCGATTTCCATGTGAAGAGTCCGGGAAAACTTGGTTGAATATATCGCACACACCAAATTTGAAAATTTCTTAAAATTGGCCTTTTAAAGTGTCATGGCTGGAAATAGATTAGAAAGAAAGGCCTTATTGATGATCATACCTGGAAAAAATACAGGTCGATTTCTATGTTGGAAGTCCGGGAAAACTTGGTTGAATATATCGCACACACAAAATTTGAAAATTTCTAAAAATTGACCGTTTAAAGTGTCATGGCTTGAAATAGATTCAAATGAAAGGACTTATTGATGATCACACCTGGAAATAATTTCAGGTCGACTTCTATGTTGGAAGTCCGGGAAAACTCGGTTGAATATATCGCACACACAAAATTTGAAAATTTCTAACAATTGACCGTTTAAAGTGTCATGACTGGAAATAAATTCAAATGAAAGGTCTTATTGATGATCATACCTGGAAAAAATTTCAGGCCGATTTCTATGTTGGAAGTCCGGGGAAACTCGGTTGAATATAACGCACACACAAAATTTGAAAATTTCTAAAAATTGACCGTTTAAAGTGCCATAACTATAAATAGATTTAAATGAAAGGTCTTATTGATGGTCATATCTGGAAATAATTTCAGGTCGATTTCTATGTTGGAAGTCCGGGAAAACTTGGTTGAATATATCGCACACACAAAATTTGAAAATTTCTAAAAATTGACCGTTTAAAGTGTCATGGCTGGAGATAGATTCAAATGAAAGGTCTTACTGATGATCATACCTGGAAAAATTTCAGGTCGATTTCTATGTTGAAATTCCGGGAAAACTCGGTTGAATATATCCTGAATATGACCTGAAATTTTTTCCAGGTATGATCATCAATAAGACCTTTCATTTGAATCTATATCCAGCTATGACACTTTAAACGGTAAATTTTTAGAAATTTTCAAATTTTGTGTGTGCGATATATTCAACCAAGTTTCCCCAGACTTCCAACATAGAAATCGACCTGAAATTTTTTCCAGGTATGATCATCAATAAGGCCTTTCATTTGAATTTATTTCCAGTCATGACACTTTAAACAGTCAATTTTTAGAAATTTTCAAATTTTGTATGTGCGATATATTCAACCGAGTTTTCCCGGACTTCCAACATAGAAATCGACCTGAAATTTTTTCCATGTATGATCATCAATAAGACCTTTCATTTGAATTTATTTCCAGCCATGACACTTTAAACGGTCAATTTTTAGACATTTTCAAATTTTGTGTGTGCGATATATATATTCAACCGAGTTTTCCCGGACTTCCAACATAGAAATCGACCTGAAATTTTTTCCAGGTATGATCATCAATAAGACCTTTCATTTGAATCTATTTTCAGCCATGACACTTTCAACGGTCAATTTTTAGAAATTTTCAAATTTTATGTGTGCGATATATTCAATCAAGTTTTCCCGAACTCTCCACATGAAAATTGACCTGTCGTTTTTAAATGATAATTATTAGATGAAGTGCCGTTTAAAATATTGTCCAAACTTGTAACTATAAAGGCATTTGACGCTTTACCCCCCCCCCCCCCTAAACATCTAATTCGGCACTTAGAATATTTTGGATTTGTATATTAGTTTTAATTGTTTCGAATGAAAATTTATTTTACATTTTTTAGTTGGTTTATATGAATAACAAAATAAACATTTGTAATATAAATTAATTCATTCCGGCATTAAATTCGTATCTGCATTATCAACATTTTTCGGTTGGGATGTTACCGACAAAAATCGGCTGTCATTTTGTTTTGATTAGTTTGAATCTACATTATCGATATTTTTTCGGCTGGAGTCGGCTAACTTTAATAGGGTACAAAAATCATTACATGCATCAAACATATCTGTATAGCCGCGGCAGAATTTACTCAAAGGAACTTTGGAAACAATTGAATTCTCCCGAGGAAGCTCTGGAATGTTGAAATAAATTATTCTGCACTCAATAGAGAATTTCTTGTGATAAACCGCTTCTGCATCCCCACCGACCACAAATCGGTTCTAAACAGGAGATTTCTCCTTCTGGGAATCGTTTAGACATTACAAAAATCACAAATAATCTAAATTGCGATCTGAACTCAAGTACCACTGTCCTGTTCAATAAATGGAGGCTACTGAAGTGGAAATTACATTAGTTTCTAATTTTCGACTTACCAGTATGTTGTGAAATTCCTTCAAGCCATACTCTGGATAATATTTTACAACTAACTGTAAGGGTTACATGAAAACTCGTCACTCAAAGATACTTTTAATCGAGTATGAACCAAGACGTTTATTTTTTAAAATGCAAAGTACAACGCCACAAGAAATCCTCACAAAGAGATTTTCAATTTCCATTCGACTTCTAAAACTGTAATGTTGCAGATGCTACCTCTTATCACTGGACACTGGTGCAGTGGTTCGGCTTTAGGGTCAGGAGGTACTGGGTTTTATCCCATTAGAGGCATAACAGTTTCTGTTTTCTTGAACTATTTTCCTTCTCGAGATTCGAGAATCTAACAATTTTAATTCTCGAGAATTTCAAAAATTTTTCTTGAGATTCTCGAGAATATTGGAATTTTAATTTTACCCTCGACAAATAAAAAATATTTAAACAATAAATTAATAAAAAATTCTTTATTTAAAAAACAATAAATAGTTAAATAATTTAAGGAACAGAATTAATATAACTTCGTAATATATATAAATTCTTTTCAAATTCAAAATAATAAAATACACAGTTGATAATTGTTCAAAAATATCAAAATTATACATAGCTAGTTATTTTTTTTTAATCGTTATTTAAAAAGTAATGATTTAAGATTACTAAACCATATAATGATTTGTCATTTAAACGCACTATTCGCTAATAACTACAAAAATTTACGGAGACGCGTTGAGGTTGGGTTTCTTTAAGTCTTCGAGATTAATGGGTATTTTACCAGTTACTTCATAAACCATCATTTCCGTAGACAAAGTGTAGAAGTCGTCAACTATGTTTGTTGGCTATTGTGTACATTCCGGAATACTTTCCTCCAAATGTTGTTCTAAACAAATAAAATAATCCTGAGATGTTAATGAACTACCAGGGAAATGATGGTCAAAAGATGAAATGTTTTCGGCTGAACATTTTTCTAAATTATGAAATAATCTCCGGGACACTGTTTATTAGTTTCGATAATTTCTTCTTCTGAGCATAATGAAAAACTCATCTTCTTCAGGCTTATTAACGTAGATAGGATTCTGCTAGTCCCTTCTTGTAAAAATCTAGTTTTTAGTTTCACTGAATAATTTTCGACTTATCTCGAAATTATTTGTCTGAAGAGATTTGAACAAAAATTTTTAAACGCCTTCCGCAGAGAGTAATCACGCATATTGACGGCTTAATAGCTCTATATATTTTTTAACTGGCGTTAAACTATTAAATATATAAGAGGCCACGACATCATCAGTTTTATGATCCCATATAGACGCCCAAGATTAAGATCACTTAACGTTTTTAAAATAGTTTTTATTTTAATATTACTTTTGAGAATACTATTTCAAAATCATCATTATCTGAATCCTCATTCGCAACCTCATCGCTTAAGTTGTTACACGAAGAACGCCAAGTGAATTGCGTAATTATAGCACTATTGTTGAAAAGCCGGCGATAACTTAGCATATTTCAACATTATACTAGCTCCATCATTTGTGGTAGAAACAATATCTGTTTCATAATTCAAAACAAACGATCGAGTTTACTGGCAACCATTTCTATGGCATTATCAACAGAGCATGTACTTTCTATTTTCATCAAACCTAAATTTTCTGTTGATCCATCGGAAAAACATAAGTGCACAATTTAAATAACGACAATTACGGAAACTCGTTCAATTATCAATACATATTCAAAATTTTTTATTTGCCTCTTTCATTTGATTGACCTTGGAAATAATTTGATTTTTGACAGTATCGTGAAATTTAAATGTTAAATTCGTCACATCTAATGGATTTTTCGGCAATTAAAAACTTTTTCCGATAAATGAAGTTTTACTTATTGCATTAATTGAAATTCCACCCTTCGCAGCAAGCTTAGAAACAATTCTTGCCAGTGTGAGAGTTTTATTAGAAGTTGTAAAATACTCGCCGATGCGTTTAATTTGTTTGGTTGTCGGTTCAGAATCTGTGCAGGTAGAAGATTCTTTTAACTGTCTCCTCAAGCTATAGACAATTGTTAAATGCCGATATAAATCCGTCGTTGATGAAGCATTACACGCGAGTGACTTTGCGCAATGGGTGCACGTGGTTTTATCTTTATCAAGCTTGCCTTTTTTAAAATGTTTAAAAACATCCTCGCTATCATATTCAGACATATCAGTACAATTTGGGGATTAAAGAAACTGTTTTTTTTATACCAAATTAGCAACAAACTGAGGATTTTATTAATCAAAGCTTTAGCTAACATATATCAACAAACACTATTTGTGTGTTTAAAAATAAATTATTTATGTTCGTTAAAAAACTACACTTAACATTTATGTTATGATTTTATCGAAAAGATTTTAATACATGTAAAATTTATTGATGAATGATAACTGATTGATGAGTGAAACTTGTTGGGCTAGTTTAAACATTAACCACAGAGAATTTTGCAATAAAAACATTTTACTGTTTTAAGTGACATCTCCTCTTGAGCATTAGAAACAAAATTTTTCTAATTTTCATTTTATTTCTTAATGAAAAAAATATTGACAAAAGGTGCCGCATGCCGCTAAAAAAAATTATTTCTCGAGAATCCCGATTATATTTCTCGAGAAATGGGAATCTCGAAAATTTTAAATTTATATTTGTTCAGATTTCGAGAGTAAAAAATTTGAAAATTTTCTTTAGATTCTCGAGATGTGATTTATCGAGCAGAAATCTAGAACTCCAAAGAATTTACGGCGGATCGGAAACTTTTGCCGTTAAGCTAAATTCGTTAGGACCTTCAACACGGGATGGAGCAGGATGGCAAAAAGTAATTCGCTTACTCGCTGTTTTTGTTCATTACCTAATTTTTTTAACAAAATAGATCTTGAACGATTTTAAGGGAAAAATTTAGAAAAGAAATTGACAAGGTAAAAAGGAAATCGCTGCAACTGGGTGGTGGAATCCGACTTGCGACAGATTTTTACTTGAAGAATTGCGTGGTAAGTCCACGTTTTGGCTACTCATCAATAATTACTGGCCAATCGAATATAAATAGATCAGTTAGTTGGATGGTCCTTCTACTGTAAATTCCATAACACACCATCAACCAAATCTCTACAAGACATTGAAAAATATAACAAATTGAAATTAGGTGTTAAAAATATTTTTAGAGATTCATTCATCAAAAATAAACAATATTTAAAATATACTGCTTAACAAAAATTATTAAAAATCAAAAATTAGTTCAGCAGTTTAGTGAAACTATCACAATCAGTGTTAGTTTTTGTTCAATCAAAATCTGATGGCCGACTTACTTCTAGCGCTAATTTCCTTGTGTTAAGATTTAATCGACTTTCTTATTTTGTTAATAAACGTATAAAATTGTCTTTATTTATCCAGAAATAACTAATAATTCTAAAAGAAACAAATATGGATTAGATATCGTATATATATATATATATATATATATATATATATATATATATATATATATATATATATATATATATATATATATATATATATATATATATATATATATATATATATATATATATATATATATATATATATATATATATATATATATATATATATATATATATATATATATATATATATATATATATATATATATATATATATATATATATATATATATATATATAGTTATATATATATATATATATATATATATATATATATATATATATATATATATATATATATATATATATATATATATATATATATATATATATATATATATATATATATTCTGTTTACATGTGGTTATTTTAATAAAATTTACTAAATGAAGATTAATATTCACTTCGTGCATGTAATAATCTGTTTTTCTAATTTGCAGTTTATGTGAATTTGTGCAGTATATTCCATGAACTATTGATCCATTTGAGTTTAGCTGTCAAATAAATGCATTTTGTATTTAAATTAAAACTAGAAAACATATAGATATTACTGTAACAATGGATGGATTCACTTCCTGCATGTAATAATTGCAATCTAATTTTATTTGTGTAAATATTATTATTATTGCTTATTGTAACTTGAATATAAATATATTCTGATTACATGTGGTTATTTTAAAAAAATTACTAAATGAATATTAATATTCACTTCGTGCATGTAATAATCTGTTTTTGTATTTTGCAGTTTATTTGTATTTGTGCAGTATATTCCATGAACTATTGATTTAATTTAGTTTAGCTATCAAATAAATGCATTTTGTATTAAATTAAAACTGTATCTTACATTATTTAAATTTAAACAATTAGTATTCAAATTATTTTCTAAAAATAAATGAAATAAATAAAGACTGAAAGATGGGTTGCTCTTTTATTCTTTTCGGTGTAAAGGTGATTTCTGGATTGGATTAATTTTACAATGATTTAATATGTTTTTGGGGAACCAGTTTAATTTTGTTTATGGACAAGACAATTGAAGTATTTAGTTTATTGAAAGTTCAACCCATAATAATAAAGTTTTATTGCAGGAAATGCACCATTATATATGAGTACTTAATTAATTATTAAATTTTTTCAGGATGCCGATTGCTGAGCTTTTATACCATAAAACCAAAAATAATTGTGCTGTCTTGTGCTTAACAATTTACTTACTATTGACTACCTAGGTGTCTGTAACCGGGTCAAGTCTATCATATCTAACAACCTTTCCTATCCCTCCATCTTGTTATATGTAAAAGAGGTATACGCTGGGCCTATCCAGGATTCCTGCTACATCTTGGCCGTACATTCTACTCAATCAATCAATCAATTATTCAATAAAATTCATTCTATTTTTATTTTTGACAATCGAATATCGTTTCAACTTTTGAGGCAATTATATGTGTTGCCTGGTGGTTTTAAATTAATGTAATTGTTGCATCACGTCACCTCAGTCAAATAAGATAAAAACGTTTAATAGACGAAATGACACGACAATTTTCGTGTCGAGAGAATAAGGATGATAATTAATCGATTTGTGAGCTTACGAATTTATGAGTCAAAAACGACAAATTGATTTAAAATTCCGTAAATTAAATATTTCAACGTTTGATCGGATGTACCGCTTTATATAGGCTAACGGAATACGTTGTTACGGAATATGTTAGAATTCTAGCTCTTAGCAAGAATGCTACTCAAATCTTTCAAGCAACAACAACAACATTGGTATCCCTTAGTATAAATACAGTCCTCAATATCTCAATCACTAGAACGACTAGTTCTCTTAAAATTTGAAATATTAAATATTTCAATGTCGAATATGTGTATCGATGTAGAAGCTCAAGCTATATACATAAGTGCAGTTTTATATTTGAGCTGGTGCCCTTTAGCACGAACACCACTTTAAATTTTACATAAATAATCGAAAATTCTTTTAAAATTGCAAAAATTTAATTTTTCATCAAATATTAAATATTTTATGAGCAAATATTTGCTAACATGAACCTCTACCCCTTGCAGGCACGAATAATACCAACAATATCTCAAGTACAAACGACAATTTCGTTTAAAATTTGGAAACACATTTATTTTAATGGACCGATAAAAGATATTTCAATGTAAAATGCCATTAACCGATTTAAAACATCACGTGTATTTGGAATTTTGAGCTGCTAATTTAAAGTACGAATATCATACCCAATTTCTCAAAAGCAATCGCCAAATTCATTAAAAATTATAAAATAAAATATTATATTTCAAAGTTGAATATGATTAACTGGTTTATAAGCTTTCTAAATACTTGTAGTTTAATTTTTGAGTTGCTGCTCCGTAGCAAGATACCACCCCAAATTTCTCAAGCAAAAATGACAGTGTTTTAAAATTTTAAAAATTTAATTTTTTAATTATGGTTTATCAGCTCACTATGTAAGTTCAGTTTTATTTTGAGCTGCTACCTCTAATACAAGAAGGATACCTATTTAACCGAACACGAATTACACCAATTTCCGAACAAAAACAATTTTTTTTTTTTTATATTAGAAATATTTAAAATTTATATTCAACATATGATGATGTACAAAATATGTGCAGTTTCAATTTTGTGCTTCTACCCCTTAGAACACCCAAAATGAATCAAGTAAAAACAGGCAATTTTTTTCAAATTGCAAAAATTTAAAATTTCAATGTATAGGAATCGCATAAAATGAGCGTTATGAGCTCACAAATGAGTGCAACTTGATTTTGGAAATGCTAAACAGGAGCACGAATATCACCCCCAATATCATGCAATGCGTTCAGTTTGAGCTGCTTCTACTTAGAACGAATACCACAACAAACTACTCAAGCAAAAACGAGAATATTTTTTTATACAATTAACAAAATTGTTTACTTTTAGTATTAGATATGATGTATCGATTTATGAGTTAACGAAATATGTGCACATAAAATCTTGAGCTGCTACCCCTTAGCAAGAATAGCACCCTACATTTCTCAAGTATAAACGAAACATTTTTTTCGAATTGTAATAATTAAATATTTCAATGTCGGTTATGAAAAACATTTTGAAATTCCCGTCTCTTCATGAAATTGTTTAACCTCTTGGTATTTATTAATTTTATAAATCCTTTCAAAGGTGCCGATCAATAAGTGTGCTAAGTTCTGTAAATATTAGGATAACTAAATATAAAAACAGTTTTAATTTGCTCCGAGAAAGTACAGTATAAAATATTGTAAACAAAAGGAAAGAGTATCTCGACAAAAACCCCCTCATTAAAAGTAGGCACAAACGAATTTGAGATAAAAAAATTCAAAAAACCTTATTCAAAATACGGCACTAGTGTTTTTTATTTTTTAACACGTTCCCGGACGTAAATGCTATAGCATTCATACAACTTTTTCGTTTTTTAACACTTTCGCACAAATCAGTCATACAATTTTTTCGTTTTTTAAGAAATAAGACGCCATATTTGTTAATTCTCAATAATGCATTCCTTTCAGCGACGAAATATCATTGCAATTACAAAAGTTTACAAATTCAAAAAAAAAAAAAAATAGAATTAAATTATATGGAATGAGTGTAAGCAACTGTCAAGTGTTACAAATTCGGAGGGTAAAAGAGAAAGTGAATAAATTAAGAGGGATTAATGACTTTTTTCGACCGAATGCAATGACGCTAGGAAATTAAAATTAAAAAATCATTTAAATTTTATTACATTTTTATATTCCTATAATATAAGTACATTAATTGATACATTTATTTAAAGATAATATTATGTAGATAATTAATAGTAATTATAAAATAACTACGCTTATTCATTTCACATGCCTTTAAAATGTAATAAATAAACAAAGTGGTTTCTTTTTGTTAATGTACAGGGCCTTTGGTTACAAAAATAATTTAACTGGATGTCCTAGTATTTTTCTATGATAGAATGAGCTAATAAATTAACGTGTTCTTGTGAGTGACTATATTGATCTTCATAATTAAAAATATTAACACTGATTAGGTTGTTAAGAACGTGATAACTTATTTTTGAAGTAAAACTTCTTTATTCACGCTTGACTTGGGGACTAAGCTGGCAAATGCGTTACGAAAAATGTAATCGAACGAGGCGAACGAAACAAACGCAAAACCAAATCATTTTCCTTTAGTATCAGGATGTGCCATGACAATTCATAAATCCCTAGGTCGAACATTAGTTGATACCATTTCATTTTAATATTTGGTAAAAAAATTGGAAAATAAGAAAATAGGAAAATTGGAACATTGGTAAATGGAAAATTGGAAAAATTGGAAAATTGGAAATTTCGAAATTTGGAAAATTTGAAAATTTGTAAATTGGAAAATTATAAAATTGGAAAATTAGAGAATTGGAAAGTAGGTAAATGGAAAATTGGAAAATAGAAAAATATGAAAATATTAAAATTGGAAATTTGAAAAATTGGTAAATTGGAAAACTGGTACATTGGAAAATTGAAAAGTTGGAAAATTCAAAAATTGGAAAAGAGGAAAATAAAAAAATTATGAAAATTGGAAATTTGGAAAGTTGGTAAATTGGAAAATTGGATAATTTGAAAATTGAAAAACTGGAAAATTGGAAAGTCATAATATAGACTTCTATGTCACTGACTGACTCATTCGAGAACTCACAGGGTGACCAAAAAAAATTCGTCAGTGTGATATATTTTATATATGTATTTTTTCTATATTATAGCTCCATTCCACACGAGGTGTCACAGAAACCGATTCTTTCTTCGTTTCTTTCCCTACAGGTTTTAATGCGACTTAAACAAATTTTTGATGAAACCACACTACACAAACATAAATGAAATAAAAAATATTTCAAGGCCATTTTTACTATGCGAAAGGATTTCCAAAATGATTTTTTTTTTGTCCATTTTGTTACACATGCATAAACATTATCTATTACGACTAGTAGGCCTTGAAAAAGTTACAATGTTACCTCTTGTGGCATCAGGCATAAACGGCTAGGTGACACTCGAGAACGCACAGGGTGACCCATTTTTTTTCAATATTATAATTTTTCTATATTATATTATAAATATTAAATATATATTAGAAGTTTAACTTCAGTAGTGTGGTCTAAAGCACACTTAATTTTTTTTTAAATTTTGAATTAAATTTTAGTTGCGTTATAATTAATTTTCGTATTAGTTTACAACAGTCCTCACAATTCCAATTTCGAAATAAATATTTGACTCTAAATCCCCCTATGTATTCAATAACATTAATTGAAAATTCACTTAATATAATTGGCTATGCGTCATACAAAATAGGTTCGTCTGCTTTAGAAATTGACCAATTGAAATATCATCTGATAAGGCCTCAAACATTACAAGTCGGTTATTAGAAGAATTAATAAGACTATCGGAATCAAAATTGGAAACATTCAAAATAGAAACTTCTGTTTGAGGAATACAATTGCCTAACGTTCCAAGAACGTGTGTTAAAATACGCTTTTATGAAGTGATGAATGGTTTTAGAGTTGGATTCGAATTTCTTCCTAATCTTGAGCGAACAACTGAGAAAATAGTTCAATGTAGTCTTGATTTAATTTATAGAACGAAATATATTTAAACAGGTGTGTATTTAAATAAGTGTCATGGAGAATCTGGATGTTAGAAAGACAACATATAATTTCAATAAATCCCACTTTGCTTTTAGAATCAATAACTTTAATACCATCGGATATAAACTTTAATTTAGATGTATAATTGAAAATTTAGCGTAATTTTAAACCAAATTAAAATTACTTTGGGGTTTACTTTTTTTAAAACATAATCTTGAAATTTTTTACTGTTTAAAATATCAAATGAATTATTGAAGACTCTAATAAATTTTATTGTTCAATTACATCCTTCAAACTGTGGCAACTTTAAAACACTGTCACAAAATTCTAATGCACTTGCTACGGAATTATTTAATGACTGAACTGCTAAATTAACTTTCATTTTTTGGCACTTAAAATATATAAGGGCCTTTCGTAGTTTATTCGCGAGATGGAAACCTTCCTTTGTTTGAAGCTTATGTAGTTCTTCTAAGTAGTGCCATGAAATTTTATTGCCGTCACTATCGATTAAAAGGCCTTTATTAGCTAAAATGTTCCTGACGAGTTGGAATATATGACATGGATAAAAAAATTTAATATTGTTGAGGTATATCAGCCACTTTGAAAGCGAAATTTATATTAATAAAATTAACTGCTCAAATTACACTAAATATAATATTGTTGGAAATCTATCAAACGTCACTCCAATTGTTACAATCCCAACATCGTGTAATAAACGTAAACGCAACTCAATAAAATTTTTCTAACTTTCGACCACTAATTTTATCTCTATATCTATTTAAAAAAATTGAATTTGGTTCAGAATGGTTTAAAAATTTATCCTTCTGGCAAGGACTAATTAAATGTTTCCCCTCTATTTGGTCTATCAGGTGACCCAAATTAATAATTTTTCTTCTTTGTCTACTATTTTGTTTTAACGTTATTTTATTAAATTCGTCATATAAATAGGATGGCTTTGTAGTTTTACTAACAAAAGAAAAACTAGTACTACTACGAATGATAGTACCACTTTTCGGATACATTATCATTTTTCAAAGTTGAAACTTTAAAATTAGCCCCATTTATATCAACCGTCAGAGTCATCTATAGAAGTAAAGCCAACTTCTTGAGATACAGGTTTAGAATATGAGTGTTCGAACTCGGCGCATCCAAATATGTTTTTTTCAGTATGATAAGGGATTGTTGTTTGAATAATATTGGGGCATGTGTTTTCAAGATTATTTTGATTATTATCTATGTAAAATGAGGGATTATCCGATTTTTTTTTTATCTCGACCTCTTTTGACCTTCTTTTGTAAAATAGTGCTTTTCAAAATGTACCAAGCAAACAATTGCATTTTTACTGATTACATCTTGCTCGCCCAAACCAATTGATTTCAAGCATTCCTTTTTTATTTCTCTATGTTTTGGTAAGCTAAAAATAAACGTTTACATTAAAGTTTTTGTAAAAAGTTGTACTTATAATAGTATTTAAAATAAAAATCAATTATGAAAAGCAAAGCAGTTAGCACATGAAACATCCACGGTTTTATTAAACTAAAATAAAAAAATACGATCCTGGTAATAAAACTTACAAGAACCCTTTATATAAACCCCTGATTTATAACTTAAATTAAGAGTAGATTTATTACAAATCACTAGCTTCTTAACATAATTTACATTTTATTTTATATAAACATTTGGTAAACTTACTGATGGTAAGATATACTTGCTGTACTTTTTAAGGAGTATTTTTCCAACTTTTCACAATACACTAGTTTAATTTAAAGTCTGTAATTTTTATTATCAAATAATGCACTACTACATAAACCACTATCTATTTCATAATGTTTTTATTATTTTAATGTATTTTAATTAATAATTTTAAAAATTTATAATTTCGTCACATCACACAAAAACAAAAACTGGTTTGGTGTTTCTTATTTTGAGATATGAGTAAGCCATATGAATTTTTTATATTACCATCCTGCTCTGACTTTTGACAGATGAAATAGCAAATTTTATATGGGTAAAATCTTGACACCCATTCTACAGTATATAGACATAACCTCACATATTATTTGACGTATCAGAAAAAATCATAAACGTATCAATTCTGTTATTCTCTTTTTATAATCTCAGGCACAAATAAAAGTTTTTACAATTAATTAAGTTTTCAAACTATTGTTTGTAGTAAAAGACGTACTAATTACTAAATTGTATTAATTATATTTTTGACAACTGGAGCGGATATATTGTGTTTAAGGAAATAGAATGGATGGAGTAGACACGAAATAAGCGGACCGGAGCGGATCTATTCTGTTTGAACCTTTACTTGGAAAAATTTTCTAAGTTAATTTATTTTTTACAAAAATTTTGTAGTCTTGTACATATGCACTTGACTTGTGATTTATTGAGAAGACCTAAATTTTGAAAAATTTTCACGTTGATTTACAAACAACCAATATATAAATTTTTATTTTTTTTTTTGCAAGTTATGTATAATGGCCACACATCAAGGGCTGATACATTTTTCTAAATCATCTTCTGCATGCTTTAACTCATTTTCATAATGTATTAAATCCTATTTGATTGTTACTACCTAGACTATCGATTACACATCAATATCGAACTGTTTTATGTTTTTACTTAACACGTGAAACAATATTGAAATAAACGTGAATATCACTATATGTATTATGCCATTTTAAAACCAGAAGTTCATCATATTATTACACCGATTTTATTATTTCATAAAAAAGTGTATAACTCTTAAAAAATTATGTCTTCATATTATGTGGGGACTAGTATGTACATAAGACAAAGTGTCTCCCCCTCGGAAAATTGTTTGAAAACAAATCGTAACATTATTATTTCAATCGATGATACACAATATATAATCTGATATGTTTATGCTTTAGAAGAACTTTTTTTGTGTTGCCTTTTAACAAAAAAAAATTTCATAAAAATAAAATGTCATGCAAAAACACGAAAATATAATCAACATATAAAGCAAAAAAAAAGAAAAAAGTTTTTCTCGAGACTCTTGAAAAATATACGAGTACATTATATGACATATATATCTATATAAATAGTGAAGTGAAGGCAAGTGGTAGCAGAACGTGAAGAAAGCTAATAATTTTTCCAATAAAATTTTATTTTTTATTTTTTTTTTTCGCGAATAATAATAATAACAATAATAATAGTAATAATCATAATAATAATACACACTTTAGGAAATTGAATTTTTGAACTATAAAAAATGTCATTATGTCTTTATTATCTACGTATAATAATTTTATATGCTGCTGCTGCTACTGCCTTCAAATCCCCGAGACTTGATTATTAAAAATTTGTTAGTGTATACTTTGCGCCTCTCTCGCTCATATATGTTTTTAGGATTTGTGTATTATAATATGTTCAACAGAAGGTAAATCATAATCATGATTTTTTTTTATAACTTAACATAATTTTGTTGTTTTGTGTTCCATAACATGACACAGTAATGTTACATTCAAGGAAAATATGAAAATAAAAAAAAACTTTATTTGTCGAATCTACTTTAAACAGCGCACACAACACAAGAATTATATGGGGACATAAATTATGTAATAATTCTTGAGGAGGTGCGGAGATTGTTTTTGCTGCTGGTTTTTGTTTGCAAGAAATTTGATACTAAACAGATTATCTGTGTTATAGGAAAATGTCTTGTAGGCATTTAACGTTTACAAGGTTATTTTTAATGGCATAGTGATAAAAAATAAAATCCGTATTGTTTCGCGAATTTCCATGTAATTTTGGTTTTGTTGGTGAATTAATTGCACGGAAAAACATGTGCTGAGAAACCGACAGTATGTTTAAGATTGAAGTTTCTGACAAAGCCTTATAACAAACAACAAAACAATATTATTATTTTGTAATATCACTATATTGTTGAGTACGAGATTGACAGTCTCCACGAAGTTGTGAAGCAGAATAGTTAATTAGTCATTCAAAACGATATTGGTCCACCAATATCAACATTGTTAAATCGACTCTCTGTGGAGACTGGCCCTATGGATTCTGGGGAGGGCCATCTATTGCATTATTAGGGAACATCAAATCCGTTTCAGAGAAGATCATATTTGCAAAGATTACTGATAAAGAAAAATAAAAGCAACTCGGTAGCTCACCAAACCGATTTTTTTTCTAACGTTGTAACTAGATGTACTGGACAAACTTTACACGAAATAAGTGATGCCACCAGAAATTTTACTTTGCAAGTAGCCGATTCTATAAAACAACTATTGACCTAGAAAAGGAGAATATGAATCTCTTGGCGAGACTCGAATAATTATTTGCTAACCTAAAATTGAATCGAAGTTCAAAAGAAGATTGCGTTATAGGAAGCATTGAGCCAGACAAATTCATGTATTCCACTCATAAAGATGAATTATAAAGAGAGAAGGACTGGATTCTAAAGAAAAAAAAACAGTCAAGGATGATTAAGAAAAAAAAATGAATCGTCACCTGAGGCTGAGCAATTATATGGTAGACAACAATCTAGGCCAGATTCAAAAGATGTTCTACCAAAAGCCAATCAACTTAAAGGTAGTAAATCTGTAACGATTGTAAAAGAATTAAAAAAACCTTCGAATTGTAGATCACATCAAGTACAACTTGAACTAAAAGCAAGACACAAATAAAACTATAAACGGCGAGGAAATGACTTAAAAAACGGGGAAAGTGGGCATAAAAGCTGTGAACAAAATGCTTAGAAGAGCTCTGAATAGAAAAAGTTTGAATATTTATCGTGTGCGAGATGTTAAAAGACCGCAAAAAACAAGAAACAAAATATAGTGTATAATTCTTATAATAATTAAAATGTTAAGTGGCATGTTCATATAAAATTACTAAAACGAGTATTATATAAATTAATACGTAAAAATAAAAAAATAGAAAAGCACAACAATTAAGAACTTAAAAAAAAACAAAATATTTAAAATTTCATGTTTGTTTACAAACCCTGCTCGGGCGCTAGGGCAGCTTCAAAATATTCACAATAAATAGTGATGATTTGGAAGCTGAAATTGAGTAGGCAAAAATAATTCGGGAATAAATTATATTTTAAAGTTTAATGTCCTTAAGGTGCATGGTAGGTGCCTAAAATTTTACCTGTTTCGTCCGTTAAGACCTAATTCACATTTCCTCGCTTTTCTTTCACGACGGTTTTAATAAACAGAAATGCAAATTTACCAACAAATTTCTTTGTGGCATCGCTGATCGGTTGTTGCTTTACGAATACTACCTGAGCAATGTCCTGAGATCGGTCACGAAACCTTAGGTTATAACGCTCAGAATATCGTTTGTATGCTTTCAAAAGATTTATTTTCACCTCTGAGTGGACGAATTTGAGTCTATCACTAACGTTCGTTCAGTATAATCTACCTTCATCTACCGTGCTCAGTTCATTGTGTATCTTGTACTCATTTCCAAGACCGATTTTATGGTAGCCGTATAATAGGAAATGGGTCGAAACCCCTGCTGATTTATGATTAGAATTTCGAAGTGCGCTTGTGATTTGTGGAATGTGCTTAACCCAGGCCGGATTGCAGCTACAATGGACCTATTTATTCTCTCAGATTCATTGCTCTGAGATTTTTGTGTGATGAATGATTTGTGGGATACTAAATAAAGGGAATATTTCGTCTCGCAAACAATTGACTATACTCACTGCCGTCGCTTTAGTCAAGGTTTTAGATAAACAAACAGCTAGAGTTTTTAACACGATAAACATGGCTGTTTTCCCAGTGGACGATCGCCGATAGGGTCCTAACAAATCAATGTATATTTTCTGCCAGGGTCTCGCGGGCATCAGAAGTTTTCCCATAGTTGGTCGTGCGCAATGATTTGTTGTCTCAGATTGTGTACAAATTAAACAGTTCGTAACAAAATCATATACATCTAATGCCATCCTAGGCCAATAATATAATCTTCGAATTTGCTCGAGCGTTTTCTTGATTCCACCATATGTGCTTTTCGGTAAGTTATGTTCGCGCTCGATAGTATCCATCCTACTAATGGATTGGATCCACATCTTCCATAAAGGTATATCAATTAACTTCACGTCTAATTTAGGCTCACCTCTAATAAAAATTTTCCCATTTTTAATGCAAAAGTTTGGATGGTTTTCCGGGTTTACATACGAATTAACTTCCTCTAGGGTGTCACAACACACTCGTGTTAAAGTATCAGCTACCACGTTTTCTTTGCCTTTTTGATGGATTATTGTAAAATCGAAGGATTGAAGTTTCAGGCTCCAACGTGCAAGTAATCCGCTTAAATGTTTCTGTGTCATTAACTACTTAAGGCTGGTGTGGTCGGTAATGATTGCACACCTATATCCTTTAATATGCGGCCGAAACTGTTTTACACTAATCACAGCCGCTATACATTCTAGTTATGTGACCGTGTAATTTTTTTGTGCCGAATTTAGTTTTTTCTGATATGAAGGGTATATAGATTTCTCACCATTACCGTCATCCAGTTGGAAGAGCACACTGCCAATAGCTTGAGTATACTGGCATCGCAGCGGATAAAGAACAGTTGTCCGAAATCAGGGTTGTGAAGAACGGCAGCCCAACATAGAAGCTCTTTAAATCTTCCAAACACCAAATCTGCCCCATCGGAATTTGACTCCTTTACGTAGTAAATTGGTGATAGGAGCGGTAAACGTCGGCATAGTTGGGTATGAACCGACGATACCATCCCGCCATCCCTAATAATATTCGTGTTCGTTTGACAGGTTTTGGGGCTAGAAATTTATTGATCGCCTTTTCTCCGGATCCATTCTTAAACCTTCTTCTCCAATTATGTAACCTAAATATCGTGTTTCTTTTAGTAAAAAGTGGCTCTTCTCAACGTTAAGGGCTAATCCGCTCCTTAACAATAATTCCTCTACTGTTTTCAGCAATTCTAGGAGCTCGTTAAACCCCACTGATATGATCAGTAAATCGTCCAAGTAAAATCCGACGATAGTTGGATCGAACAACATAAGCGACATTTTACAAATTTTACAGCAGAAGATAAAATCGATTTTAATTTGCAATTTATTTGAAAATACACTCTTTTGATTTTTATTGCATAATCTAGCATTAGAGGACACTGAGAGAAATTATTGCACACAGAGATATATTTTACATAGATTTTTTAGATATTAAATATATCTCGTTTCGGGACAAGAATATTTTATATGATAATGTTATAAGTTGTATCTGAATCTGATCCACCACAACTCTGGTTAGAGTTCTGCCTGAACCAGTCACGACTTAAGAGCTTATAAGTTAGACGCCGGTTGGACCACTTCGGTTAGTGCTACAATCTCCAAAATTGTATAGGCTTCTCGTCACAAATAAACAACTGACCTCTAAAATTTTGGGTGGTTTTTTTTTATATTTATCACTAAAATTATCAAATTATATATTACTTTTAGAAATAAAAATTATTTCCCATATAACAATAAATATGCTTTACTGTGATTTATTTTATTTGGACTTGGGGTAAAATATTTAACTCTTTTACACATAAACTGTAGAACTGAATAGCTAAATATGCATACGCAAAACAGATAAAAATATTGCTATTGTAAAATTAAATAAAATTTACTAGCCACAAATTAAGGCTGTTTGAGATAAATTTTATATTGAACCAGAGGCTAGATCATGAAATCCGGTCGGAAATGTCGGAAGTCGATAAAACGACACCGCTAGCAAAACCGACCGGTAAACAAACCGGTATCAAGAAATCCGGACGGTTAAAATATTGAGCAAAATTTAAGTTCAGTGGTTTTTGTTATATATTTACAGCGCATACCCAATGTGCCTTCACATAGAATTAGGGGCATTGCATCTCAAATTAGAGATAGAATAAGAAATTCTCTTCTAAATTAATTATAGTAATTTGTAATTGTTTATATAAATTCATATTTCATTTCATTTTTTCACATTCACAGCTTAATTCACATTTTTTGTATCACATAATTTAAATATATAAAAATTAAATAAAAAATTGTATTGGACTTCACAATTATTAAAATGGGTATTCTTGGTCTCTGCTCCGATTATCAAGATATTTCATCCGTTTTAAATCGTTCGACTCCCGAAGAGTGCGAGTTCCTTTTTTTTAAATCAATCATTATTTGGTTTTGTTGCTGCAACTTTGTTAAATGGTCTTCCATTCGAGTGAAGCTAGACACCAAATTTTCGTTAACACCTAACGATTTTTGCAATAACATAATTTTATTTAACGGTTCGTTTGGTTCGGAAATGTTATGATTATTAATAAGCAAATCGTCACTCACACACGCTGCCTCCTCCAATGGAAGCTGCTCGTCTAATTTATTAACACCTTCACTCGATGTTGGTCCGATGATACCATTATCTGTAATTAATTTTATATTGGCCCCAAATCTGTTAGAAATTAGACCACTTACAGTGGGCTCTAAACCAGCCGCTCGTGATATAAGGTCATCCTAGTTCGAAATACATTTAAGTTGACATGGTCCTCCTCCTGTTTTTTGAACTCATTTTTGTTGTGAAGTTTCCTTTTGACGGACCATTTATGGTCTTGCCATACCTTAAATGGAATCAAAATATATCAAATAGTTTTAAATTAACATACACATAATAACATACACATAATAAAATTTTAAATTAAATTAACAAAAATATTAACATATTTACATAAAATATTAAAAAGCTAATTATTTGATTACTTGCCTTTTTCCAGTTGGTTTCCGATTTCGACGGGGGTCCATTAGCATTTAACATGCTTTTTATCCTTGCAAATAATTGATTTTTCCGCTGTCGCCCTTGCTGCGTATTTAATAACCCCTTGGCTAGGTCAGGATGGTCATTCATAAAATCGCCTTTGTCAATAATTTTAAATTGAATTTTAAAAGTTAAGGAAAAACACGAAAATTGTCGTTTGAGCTTTAAGTTTAAATCAAATTTAGCATTAAATCAAATGTTTAAGCATCAAATCAGAAAAATATTTGCTATTTGTGATTAACTTTGTAACGACGGCCGCGGTTGCATCCATCGTACCGAGCCATGCCACTGTGGTAATTATTACCCTAATTCTATTACAAATATTTTGACTTGGGATATTTTTTATAATGCACCTGCAATCGGACACCCCCCAATAAAAATTTTGATATGCAAGGGAATATAAAGAGAGCAAATCGGACGGTCAAAAGTTTTGATTGTGATTTTTTTGGTATTGTCAGTCGCACAATTATTTAAGAATTTAATTATTTTTTTTGGCAATACAATATTGCCTTTGATTATTTTTACATATTATAAATGTAATATTTTTTTTTTTTGGTTAAAAGTATATTAGCCATATTATTTCAATAGTATTTAGATAGCAAAGCTATCGCAATTTTTAAGAATCCCTGTAAAAAATTTTTTTTTTTTGCGCGTGAATAAGAAATTAATAATAAAAAATTTACAACCCAAAACTGAATATAAAGATCCGGAATTAAACATTGTGTTGTAATTTTAAAATTAATTCTGAACTGTAATTCATAATATTATCTTAGTGTAATAATCCGATACCAAAAAATATTAAATAAAAACTCTGAAATTTTAAATTAAAATTTTAAATAAAAAAAATTGAAATACAAAGCAAATAAAAAAAATTGAGTTTTCAATTGCTACCCATAACCATCGATCGTAGAGTCATTTTGACTGTACGTTAATATTACTAAAAATCTAGTATAATATTTTTTTTTTGCATTAAAATATTTGTTGGGTTTTTAATTTCAATAGATTTGTTTATTGTATAAAGTTTTCTTTTCAAAAATTATCGTTTGCATAATTTTACTGCCAATTTTGAATCAATCCTATAACTATTTTTTTTTTGATTTTTAATTACATATTATATTATTTTGTTTTCATTTTTTTTTTGTGAAACACAAAGTTTAATTTCTGAGTGAATCTTTATGTTGATGGCGTGATTTCTTATTAAGTAGTGAATGATATTAGTTTTGCCTTCTGTTCCTATCATGAATTTTGATATGCAGTAAATTTTTATCAAGATGGTGAGCTTGAGTGTACGTCCCTTGTAGTCTGAGGATGGTTCCTTACGGTAAATGATTGGTTTAAAATCTTGCATGTCTGCACAACCCCCACGACCTACAAATCACATTAGCCGGCAACAAAATACAGCGTGTAGACCGCTGCAAGATTTATCTGCTAATCGAACTTGTAAACCATTCAAGTTCCGTTACAACTTACAAAATTAATTATTTCAAAAATATTTATAAACTAATTAAAATATCAAGTAAAATTTCGTTAAAATCATGAACAATAATGGTCGCTTGTGCCATTTTTAGGATCTTTCTTTATATGATACAAACGACATTTTTTTTCATTCATTAAACAATTTTAAACTATTTATTATTTTAAATATTGTAAATAATTTTATAAACTGATAAGCTGAATAATTTTAAATGTAATAAACACTTCTCACTTTTATTAATCGTATTCAATCAATTTACCTACTGTTGAACCAAATCAAATTAATATTAACCCGGAACAAACACAATACTCTCATTTTAAAATATTGCACTGGTTTACGTCGCTCGGTTCAACTAAACTTGTGATTTTTGTCGCTTTTTCTATTTGAAAAAAACGTTTTGTCAGAAAAAAGCGGGATTTACTCTAAAAAATATTAAATCAATTCAAACTATCGCATAGCATATTGTCAGCGCTTTCCAATAATACAAAATACACCAATTTGAAAAATTGTTGCTTGCGTGCTGTTCGATCGAAGTAACGTCGTGTCTTCTTACGTGAAGTTTGTGGGGTGAACTCGATCTATCAGTCTGCACATGGTTTGGGGCGCATTACACAAGCCAAACGGCATGGCACAAAACTGATAAGGAGGACGGCCTGAAACTGTGAAAACTGTTATATCTCGGGACTTCTTCTATAGCGGAATTAGCCAAACGTCATCTTTAAGCTCAAGTCTATAATGAATTTGGTCTCTTTCATTCTACTCAGTAAACCGTTTATAATACGGGAGCGGATATGAATCCTTTTTAGTCACCATATTAATTTTTCTTGAGTCCAGGCATATGTTTACCATTTGTTTTTTTAACTAATACAATAGACGAGCTCCATGGACTATAACTCCCCTCAATCACACCGAGTTTAATTTCGAAGAGATGCTCGACAAGACTCGTTTTTCTTAATCTTTTGTTGTAAAAGAGGGAACGAGTTTAATAATCTGGCTTAGTTTTTGGTCTGGATCTAGCTTGTGTTGGTTATCGTCTATTGGCTGAACTTCCAATTTACTGATTATTCCCAGTGCAATGTTGAACTTTTGCCAAAAATCGACCCCAAGATATAGCTCCGACTGAAGTGTTGGAACTATACAAAATCTAATTATTTTAGTTTTATTGAAATATTTTACTGCCAGGTTCACAGAGCAACGAACAGCATTCATAGATTCATCGGTCGTTTTTATACATGAGTTGAAAGGTTCAAAATGGATGCCCATTGATTTCAAAAATTCATCCGAATTTTTACCTAATACGCTGGCTTCACTAACTAGCAGTCCAACAAGATATTGGCCGTTTTCATTTATTCTAGCATATGAACGTGGGTCGTAGTCTATATAATCCGAAATTAATGATATCGAGCACGATCGTTTAGTTGCGATTGTTTTGGCACCATTGAACATCTGGGGTTATTTAATTTTCCCCAACGAGCTTTGACTGCGTTCGGCACAGCATTTCCCTGGGTGCGTATCTTCTGACATCTTAAACAATCTTCCATTTTAGAGCCAGCCAGACCACAGCCCTCGCAAAAGAAATGGGGTTTTTCAAGTGGGCAAAAGGAGAACCGATGCCCAATATCTTTGCAGTTCCAACATACTACAAAAGTTGCCGATGAACTGCATCCACTTGAATGAATTCCGATGTTAGATGTTGGTTATTTTTGTCACTTTCATCAGTAGAATTAGATTTATGATATATGCATTTTCAGAAGGCTCGAAGTGATCAGAAATTTGGGCAACAGCTACTTGAGAGCGTATTGCACGTGGTTCGATTAATCTCCGTGGCTCAAACCCGGACGTATTCCAAAGTTTTTCGAAATTATCACAAATTTTCCGAAGTGAAGCCGTTGTTGTAATTTTCATATGATTCGTAGCATTTTTCAATGCAATATTCATGTATACCGGACAAGTGGCGCAGTGGTTAAAGCTTCGGCGCTTGGAGCGGGAGGTACTGGCTTCGATTCCCACCAGAGGCAGGATGCAAAGCGAATTTTCGCCATCGATTACGATCGGTGATGTTAATAAACACAACTAAGACCCTCTGTTGGAGTGCAGAATTCAGCGCCGGCCCACCGTCCGTGTCAGTGTGCAGGTTGACATGGAGCTTGCAATGTGCAGGTGGTATACTGTAATTGTGTGAATGGGTGGTGTGTGCGTGAATGCAAGGAGGGTTTTAATTTACCTTAAAAGGACATTAAATCCTTTGGACTATTAATACTTTCCTTAAAAAAAAAAAAAAAATGTTGTACAATAGAATATCTAAAATTTCCTCATTCGGCAAAAGCTCCTTCAGTCGATAGTTAGCATTTTAAATTTCCGTAAGGTATAGTCGGTTAAAATTTTCTTATGTGTACTGCATTCGACTACGAATATATTTTCGTATTTCGCGATCACCTTCTATACTACTGAAACGATCATGAACGATTCTTTCCTCTGCCTCCAAGTGGAATTTTGGTTTCGTCAGATATAGTTGTAATACAATTTGTCGGTCTTATCGGTAACGGTCTTGAACATTTTCATCAACACGCTTATTTTCACGCCCTGAGAAGGTGATTTTCCATCTTGTTGGATCAATGGGTTTTCGGTATAAAAAGTTGAAAGAACGTGAAGAATTTCGAGTTCGTCTGAAATTTGGGCTACCTTCTGAATCTACTTGATACATTTTCTCCGCGATTTACATGTCTAGTGGAAGGTGATTTGTGCCTTCGATTGTTATTCTCGCGGTTTTCATGTCTGGAGGAGGGTGTTTTGTTCCTTCGATTGTTATCCTCGCGATCTCCTTAGGAAAATGTTGCCAATTTCGTCCAATTTTCTAGTAAATCGTATCTTCCAGGGTTTAGTTGGACGACTTACTAAACCGCGTAAGGAAAAAAATATAAATATATAATTTAATAATAACGAATGATATTCAAACAGTTATCTTTTATTTCATAATAAGGGGATGGTTGTGTGAAGCTTTGTGTATTAATTAGTCACCATACTTTCTTTACATTGCAACGCAACACCTCAATGATCTAATCTTAAAATTTTCTCCCTCTATTGAATGATAATGATTAAAAATTAATTAATGAACTAAGATTAAATTTAAATTTTACAAACTCTATTCAAGAAAAATACCAAAATATTATTAAAATGTAAATGTTATTTGACCGTTGATGAGCAATTGTCAATAAATAAAGGTTACGTTTTTGGATAACTACTCTAACTCAATAGAGTTACGCAGATATTAATTACCATACCGTTAATATTGTCATTCATATGTCTAAGGATACGCCAAACAGTGTTGTGTTTTTCTTCAAGATGTCAAGTAATTTAATGTCAAAAAATTCTTGAGAGGATTTAGTTTTCTAAACTAAAGTCGCGCTGCATAAATTCTGATAACACCAACGGATATATTTAGCTTGCAAAAATGTTTCTAACAAATTATATCAAACGGCTTTGATTGATATATTGCATTTTAGTTTTGAGATACAGTTTTTTATATTCCTTTATTATTATAGGTATTCGTAGTACCTAAAACACATTTGGCTTACAAAATTGGTTTACAAATGGTATTTGATTTTATTTTAACTATTCCTATAAAGAAACTAAAACTTTTGAATATCTCAGTACCGCACCATAAACTGAAATTTTTTCGTCATCAACGTTGCAACAAACCTTCTTTTCGATTAAACTTTTAATCAATCAAAAAGTTTTAGTTTTTTAAACAATTTTGTGTTACAGAGATTTTTAAATAAAAAATATATTGGCAAATTGATTGCCATCGACATTGTATCCTTTCCTTTATATACGATATACTCTTATGTTATATGAATGCGAATTTTGATTGCCTTGTTTTGATAACATGCATGTATCTCCTTTATCTAGGTTGACTATCCACTGAGTATTTATAACAAAAAGTTTAACCTATGATCCCACTCATACCTAGTTGGGCTATTTAAACTGTATGATATACTCTATTGATGTCTAGGTTTTTTTTCTAAATATAACAGGAAGATAGTATGTCTGGATTTTACATTGAAAAAATTTTAATTAAAATAATTGGCGTATTGGAGATGGAAGTATTTGTTATAACTGTCGTTTATGTAGTCACTACACTCAAAGTCAGGATTAAATCAATTAGAAAACTTTCGTATTCAGTTCTAATCAATTCTGCTTTGTAAGAGATTTTTATTTTTATTAAAATTAAATTGATAGTGAAATAGATTTTTTGTAAATATATCTAGAATCTGAATATGGGTATCATTTTAACAGTTACATAAAACTATAAGCTCTGTATGCTATAAATGATGGTTTAGAGTTATGGACACCTTTTTATCGATTAGAGAAGGTCTACCACACTTAGATTAGAATGTCGTGGAAGGTGAGCAAGTTGTCAAATAATCCCACCAAAAATTTAGAACAGCATTTTAGTTATAGTTTGTTCTATTCAAAACATATAAGATAAGCTGAACTTGTTGAACCATCTTAGATCAAAGGAGTATTAGATTTGGTTTCAAAACTGGGTCCAAAAACCAACGGCAAAACTGTGGACGACGACAACTTTTTAAATCTTGATAAAACTCAGTTCTAGAGGTACTTTCAATTAAAGTATTTCACCAAACAATGTACTTTATACTGTTCCATATGCCAAACTTAGAACTTAAAATTAAATAGTAACCTTCAAAAATAGGGAGACACATAAACAATTGAAAATGTCAAAGTCGTGGTCAAAAGGAACCTCTATATGGACTTGCAAAATTTTTAAGAAAATGAAAGAAAGTCAGTTTAGCCTATAAAATGCAATATAAATGTTAAAAACCAAGTAGCTATGGCTTAGCAAAATAAAGTAAATTTTCAGTTTATCAGTTTTCAATTCTAAACGGATTTTATCCTGATAAATGGAAAATTAAAAAAATGATTATCATTTAAATATTCACAGATAAAGTAAACACAATTTTTCTCTATTTTAAAGTAGTCAAAATTTTGGTGTTATAATCAACGTCTTTTTACTATAAGTTTTCAAATACATCACTCGATTATTATGAACTGTAAAACGAAAATATCAAATTGATGATCGACTATCAGCAGAGCCACCTAAATAAGAGCCGTAAGGTTCCGCCATTTTTTTCATGAGATTTCCATAGACGGAGAAGTTTTTTGTTCTTTTTCATACCAATCGCGGTATTAAGAAGCTCTTTTGTATATAAAAACATAAATGTTTCGTATTAATTTTCAATTTGAATGGTAAATTCAACATTCAGGAAAAGCATAGTTTAAAATTGAGTCTTAAAATTGTGCCGAGTTAACGCAAAAATATTTAAATTTAACACATTTTTTTTGTAGAAACAAGAATTATAAACAAATTCGTGGACATATAAACAAATATGTGTAAACATTTTTTTTTTTATCAAATTAAAGCACGCAGGCTTATCATTTATTTTCAAAACGATTTTTTTACATCAAGCATTATTTTTATAAAACGATTGTTCGTTAAAAAAAATGCTTTTATAGTAGCACTGCAATATGGAGGTTTTTGCGTTTTGGATTCTATTTCAACACTGTTGATTTTTCATCGCCACAAATTCGCAAGCTGTATATTTTCATCCTGTAGTATAAACAAAACAGAGCTTCATAAAATAGAAACATTATTTTATAAAGCTTTTCGCAATTACCAAACCAATCAAAAAATGTCACGAAGTATAAATTTAGAAAACAATAGCGATAAAAGTTTAATATTTTAAAGCCAAAATGTTTGATTAGAAATTTTAACAATTTATTATGTGCACTGACTGGTTCAATAGATTATGGAGATGTCCTGGAAATGAAATTCAAATTTTAGAGAAATTGTGACATTTTTCTATTATTTTTTTACAACGTGCACCAACTATGATGAAGAATATGTTGCGACGAACAGTTTTATTTATGCCTCTCGCATTATAAATAAATAAAACTTATAATTGTTTTGAGTTTTATTAATTATGTTAAATTATTATATTAAAAATTTCGCGCTTAATTTAATAAAGGATTGTTTTCTTAAACACGTTTTGTTGTTTTTTGTAATAATATTTAATTAAGAAAATCAACGAAGTCAACGATGATGTATACATTTCCAATTTCTAAGAAAAAATTTTATTACATGAATAATAATTATTGTTTCTAAATGGTGATTCATAAAATCCCGTTTCTGCCTACGTTTTCTCTTAATTTTTGTAATAAGTATGATAATTTAGATTGCTTTTAAATTCATCGTTCTTATCAAAAATTCTGATGTGCATGAGACCAAAATTTAATAAACAAATTGAATTTTTTTGAAACAAAATTTTAAATTAGATGTAAGAGAAATCTGCGGCATCACCCATTATTAACTAACTTTACTAACCTACACAACTAAACGGAATGCTCATTTTTATAGAAAATTAATTAATTTATGCTCTGCTAAATTTAATAATTAAATACTAAAATATATTGGCTGATTTTCAAATATGTGTTTTTTGAATATTTTATTAAAAAATATAAAATTAAAATTTTGAGCATTTGTTTAATTTTTTATTCATAAATTTATGTTCATAAATTTGCCAATTTCCACGGTTTCTTATGGTAACTCAATAAAAGCTTCCCCTCTATTTAAAGCTGTCATTTTAAAATTACGGCTCTTTAAAGTCATAGATGGATCCGCTATCAGTCGAGTAGTTCTCATTATAATTTTTGACAATTACTTTATAAATTTTATATTTTTCTTGATTCCAATAGTTCAAAAATTATGTAAACAATGTTTATCATAAATTTCCTTACCGGTTAGGTAGTGCATTAATTCAAACTGTAGTTTGGGATAAGGTCTTCCTAATGTTGTTGATTAAATTTGGTACTATCATCTTATGATGTTCAGAGATAAATAAAATGGCTCCCTGAATTAAAAAAGGCTGAAAATAACAAAGGTGGACTTTTAAAAGTTGTTGTTATATGAAAAACGGCAAAAAGCCCAGTCATGTTTTTTACAAACCTTCTGAACTAACAAAGGTGTTTTACAGAAACAAATTTAATTTCAAAATGACACAAGAAATGCATATTTTAATTTACAAAATAAGCATAAAATTTACATTTGTTTTTAATACACATAGAAATGCATACGTTTCATTAATGAAAATATCAAACATAAATAAGCGGGCTTTTGCATAATAATATCAGTTTTTTATCTCATTTGCATTACAAGTTTTAACTTAATTTTAAAATGAAATTAAAACGCTGGTTTTAGGTCAGAAAAAAAACATTTTGAAGTCAGCTTTTTTAACTCGGGAGAAAATAAAATTAGATTGTAATGGCTGCTTCAACATACATAAATCAGTTACACTCAGTAGTAATACCATACGATCTTAAATACTTTCCCACTTTTATACTGGGGCTGATCTACTTATGGAGCTTGAAATGTCTACTTATGGAGCTTGAAACACAATTTCATTGTTTTAAGTTGAAAGTGGTTATTAAGATAAATGCGTTAAACTCCATTCTATTACCAGGCTAAGGTTCCTTGTATGCTTCCAAAATTATATGAGCACCCTGGTGCATATTTTGCCGACATTTTCCCTGCTGTACTGCATATGAGAAGGTGTTTGTATACCACACATAGGCAAACATTTTATATGCGTCAGAAGTGCTGCTTTAGGAGCAGAGATAAAAAGCTCACACTTGCTTCTTATGTGATTACACTTTAAGAGTTAAATCGTGTCTAGCGAATTCGTTGATATTGCAATTATCCAAGCCGTCTGGATAAACCCTTTTTAAATTTTCTATTATTATATTCTACTATATTGCATGGATTCCAGAGTGGAAAATTTGTTTCGGTATAAAATACTGGGAAACAAAAATGAGAGGAGTATGTTTAAATTACGTTAGAGCGACAAAGACCGCAACTTTGTGAGAAAAACGAATATGAACTAAAAGATTATAAATTAAATTTGCTGGTCAACGGTTCACGGTCCGAAGCTTTTTGTTTTGCAACTACGTTTATAAAAGTATACATACCTAACGTGAAAAAATAATTATAATAAAACATTTTAGGACATGACAATTTATGATAAAAAAAACTTTAATTCACCAAAATTCGGCATCTCTATAGTCCAGATGGATTGACTATTCAGAATCAAACTTCATACTAAAGCTACCGGACCTGGCAGATTATTTCGATACATAAATGTTCACCACATTTCGCATAAATTTCACAACTTACGGGAAAAACATTAGTACAAAGTTTGATTCTCAATGATCTATCCGCCTGTGGACTGTAATAATCTGAACAGTAATGTTTTTTGCAACTTAATCTACAATTTTTTAGTTTTAATCGTTTTTTCGTAAATGCTAAAGACTTTTAAAAATGTGATTGCAAAAAATTAAAATGCTTCTATATGGGCGCTGTCACTTCCTGAAGATCGATTTGGGTCGAAAATCACTGTGATCTAGCAATTTGTGAAAAAACTAAGTATGAAATTTTACCCCGATCAGTCATTAACATTTAGCCTGCACCACACGAAACACGCACGTGGTGAATTTTTTTTTGTAACTAATAATTATATTCGCATAGATTTTTGGAAACTGATTGCAGCCGATATTGTTGAAAATATATAATTTAGAATCTTTAAGTTCATAATATGACGAAAAATCTTGTATGTTGGCTGACACTTCAGGTGTACCTATTTTGATCAAAATTCACTGGGATATAAAAATTTGTAGGAAAAGCTTAAGCATGATTTTTAAACCCGTTCAACCGATCCGTTTCACAGTACAAGTCCGCATTTTTTGGCAAAATAACATCGTTTTCGCTTAATTTTTGGAAAACTGATTTCAACAAGTATTGTTGCAAATTTCATTTAGAATATTTTAGTCCATCTAATTTTTTCTTGTAAATGATATCAAAATATTTGCAGAAAACTAAAAGGCTTCTACGTAAAGCTTGTTTCATAAAAATTCCGCTTATAAATAATCCAGGCGGACTATTCGTATTCAAACATCACATAAAAGTTTTATTTTACGAATTGGGAGATTCAAGTGAAATTTGGTGTTCATTTGTGTACTGAAAGTGACAGCTTCTATAGGAGCTTTTTAAATTTTTACATTGAAGATTAATTTTCAACTTGTTTGGTTTCTGAAATTTAACATGGAATAAAAATTTTTTTATTATACAAGACTGTTTTTATCAAAAATCTGCAAGGTTCAATTTTTCGATCTAGAAATTAAGTTTGGTGTTTTCGATGTCTATGTGCATTTGTTTTGAAAGAAAATCGGGTGTTGCCCACAACATGTATTTATGTTTTCCTCAAAATTGTCGTAAAAGTCTTATTTTACTATTTTTAACTATAGTTAAATATGTATATCGTATGTATGCAATTACCATTCGTTATATCGCCGAAGTGAAAAAAGTACTTTTTAAAGAATCTCTGTGTATGCATGTATGTGTGTGTGTGCGGTCCAAGTTCCTGTGTTCTCTTTAAAGCAAAGACGTGTTTTCAGCTTGTTGTGAAATTTCATAAATATGCTTTTTTTATATGTTGGGATCCAAGAGAATTTTGGCCCAAATCGGTAAACCGGAAGTGGAATCTTCCATAATCACTTTTTAGTTTATTGCAAATATAGTTAAACTTAAAACTTTTAACTGAATAGAATCTAGATCAGTTTTCAAAATTTTAAGCTTAAATGATGAATTTGGGGTTAACTTCCGTTTTTCATGAAAAAATCTACCCACTGTTCAGCCCAAATTGACTTATTGATCGGGAATATTCTTCAATTGTGGCAGTTTCCAAAAAAGCTTCTTTGTTTTTTGCAAATATTTTGTTCAATTATGAGTAAGTCGCCAATGAACTAAAAGGTTTTACATTAAATTTGCAACAGTATCAGTTCAGAAAAAATTCCCAAAACTTAACCTTGTTTCTAAGGAAAAAAACAGCTAATCAGACTTTTGATAAAGCTGTTTTTATAATTAAAAAACAATATTGCTACATAAATTTCAGAAAAGCAACAGAATCATCCCTTGGTGGTTGAAAATTAAAAGATTTAAATTTATATAAAGATTTAAATTAATTTGAACTTTAATGCGACCGGAAAATATTATATCTACACATACAAATTATTTAATCCTTCGCAGAAAACCAGCAATACAGTTTCGTTATTTCTCTTTAGGATACGACCACTCTTTTTAGATCTGTGTTTAATACGTAATACTAAAAATGTACAGCATTCCGTTAAATACAGCTCACTTTTGTTTCTTAAAGTTGATGTCATCACCTACTTTGTTGCTCTCTAGTACTAGTCTCTGGTACTACGAGAAAAATTTATAAAAAAATAATATTGCATTGAGCTTTTGAGCTTTAATAAAAAAACCAACAACTAATAGCGTAACGCTTATAAAATATTTCATTGAACTTCAATTAAACAAAAATCAGAATAGAAATATGAATGTTCTTCTACCCAAACAATTTTCCATAAGGAAAAGAATATTTTTCGTACTTTCGCTTAAAAAATTTATTTTTTATTCGTTTAGTTTTGATGCACCGTCGCCAATAGATAAAACAAAAAAAAGTTTCAAAATTACGAATAATACATTTTGAATGAAAAGTTCAAAACGGCAACAAGTTTAACATTTTTCAGGGGCAAATTAAAGTAACAATTACAAAAAAACAATATTTGTTTTCCTCTGTAGGCGATCAAATGTTTTTTTGAAAATTAAAACAAATATAAGCTGGCTTCATTCTGCAATCGATTCTCTCATCTCACTATTGTGGGATACAACTTAAAACTTGAAATACGATTGTTGAGTGAAACCATATGCATTTTTGGAAAAGGGCAATTAAAGAAATGATCTGTTTAATAATCTGTTTAAATATTAAATTTAAAAAAAAATTTAGTTGTATAATTTGAGAAATTTAACAGACTTCCAGTTTACGTCAAAAGTGTAAAAACAGAAACAAAAAATATTTTTGTTTTAAAAATGGTATTGCGGCTAGTAAGTATTGGATATTTGGTTGACTTATTTTTTTTTCATAGAGCAAAATATACATAAGATGACTCATGTAGACATGCCGAGGTTAATCTATTTTACTATTAAAAATCTGTGTGAGCCTAACAACAACAATGCACTATAAAATAACTATGCCGATATGTTTAAAAGGTATGTATATTTGATTTAAATAAAGAAAATTTAGATTTGTATTTAGAAATATATCAAAACTATAAAATAAGATTACCCTCGGAAAAAAATTGGTTTATAAAATTTCCACTACTTGATTTCTCTTATATTTTTATTCCTCGATGCTTATAGCTATATGCGGTTTCAGCTAAACCAAACCATTAGATATGGCAAAAAAAACTTACAAAAATTTTATAATTTATACTTTTGTTTAAAAAATTTATTTTTCGTAGGTTTAATTTTTATGTGCTACCACCAAAAGACAAAAAATTATTCAACAATTACGAATGATGCAATCAGATTAAAAAGTTCAAAATGGTACTGTATGCCGCATCTATTGGGAAAAATAAACCAATTTTATTGTGCCTAAGCTAAGAAAATAGACAGCATCGCAACATTTTAAAATAATAAACGAAATGAAAAATAAAGAAAACAAAACAACACACAAAAATAATCTAAACTTTTTTTTCTTACTTTTCGTTTAGTATTCGTACTACTATGTGAGGAAATACGTGTTGAAAATTTTATTTTTGTATTTTATTTACCCTATTTTTGTTGCTCATGCCCATTTGATTTGCGTGCAATATGTTATTGGGTGTTGTGGTTAAGACAGTAGCTTAGTATTATGAGGACTCTCTTGATCGATTCTAGCCATGGCCAGAAGAAACTAATTTTATCAATTACAATATTATAATTTTTAATTATATTTTCCTTTGCAGCGAACAAATGTTTCGATGGAGAGATGAAATCGCAGAAGAACTGCTATAAGATGGATGCTTAACTGGACTCAGTCGATTATCGAATGTCTCATCTTTTTGTTGTAAACCGTAAAATTTGAATAAATATCTTGAAATCTGTTTTTAGATATTTGGATGGCTTATAATTATGTGAGTTATTGCCTAAGTATTGAAATTTTTAAGAATTTCATTAAATTCAGCTCGGTTTGGTTGTTCTGCAAACATTTTATAATTTATACTCTTGTTTAAAAGCTTTATTTTTCGTTCGTTTAGTTTTGATGTGACGTTGCCTCAAGATAAAAAATAAATAGCTTAAAAAATTACGATACAAAGTTCAAAATGGTACTGTACGCCCCATCTATTAGAAAAAATAAACCAATTTTCCTGTGCCTAAACTTTCAAAATCGTCAACATCGCATCGTTCTAAAAAAATAATAAACGAAATGTATAAGAAAGAAAGACAAAAACTAAACAAAAATAATTCAAATATTTATTTTTAACTTTTCGTTTAGTATTCGTACTACTATGTACGAATACACTTCGTATTACGAATTTTATTTTTGTATTTTATTTACTCGATTTTTATTGCTAATGCTCCATTTAACCTGAATGTAATTTTTTATTGGGTGAAAGCCTGGTGGTTAGTACAGTTGATTAGTATGCAGAAGACTTGAAATCGATGCTAGTCGTGGCCAAAAATATTAAATTAAATTTTTTTCAGGAATGTATAAAACCGTTAAATTTGAACAAGTTGATGGTTGAGAAGGGCTATTCCGTTCATGGAATGTACCATCAATTGTCCAGCAATATACATTTTTGGAAAAGGTCAGTTAGAGCATTGTTATAAGCTTGAAATATTTCAAAAAGTGTTAGTTCAGGATTTGTGAAATTTAACAGCCTTCCAATCTACACCAAAAGTGTAAACAGAAACAAAAGAAATTTTTGTTTTAAAAATTCTAATGCGACCAGTAAATATTATGTCTATATCCCTTCCGTGCCCTTCTTACATTAACGTGTGGGTGAAAAAGGTTGAGCAGATAGAGAGATATTGAACGCTAATGTAGACATAACTTTGAAAGCAACTAACACTTTTGTGTATATGCATATCAAATTTGTCATCTGAAGAAAATATTATCGTAATCATAACCCAATTGACACAAATGTGTAGGTTGGTTTTTCATTTTTATAATATTTTAAACACAAATTTAGAATAGTCCAAATAAAGAGGACATCAAGTGTATTTGACAAAAAAATTGTTTTATGCGGAAAATGGCACGCACACATTTGTGTGACTTGGCCTTAAGTCATCCCATTATTTAATTGCAATTTACTATTTTAATAAGATAACAACTTCTATTCACATTCTGGCTATTGACAACGAATCTGTTCATAGCCATCATACCTAATTCTTGGCAGAGGTATTTTTATTCGTTCTCTTCACTGCCCTTGCTATTACTGACTCGTCTTTTTCGATTTACGCTGGTAATTAGAACACTTGCCACCTCCGTTTTGAAATCAAATAAATTTTTAATTTGACTTTTGGCTACACCACATATCACGCAATCTTGGCGGTATTCCATCGAGGAATGTACAACTGCCACGTCAATTAAATGAGTAGGATCTTTAAGCGTCCATTTTCTTGTGTTAATAATTGATCGATAGTATTCTATTATCTGATCAACAAGGTTGGCTCCGCGCATGTTTTTATTATATTGGGATATAACTGCTGGCTTATTGAGTTTTTGGTAACACTTTTGTTCTTTGTTCCAGCATTCCACAATTGTCAAAGGATATATACCGGCGCAATGTTATGTTTTTCTATTATTTTTACAAACTCTTGGCTTTCTCCTTTTTTCATATGACCATCAAGTTTAAAATTTACATATTTCTAAGACGACTTAACATTATGGGTTTCTGAAATGTACTCAAAGCATCATTAATTTTTTTTTTAATTTTAAAGATTAGTTTATTTGTAGCTCGGTAACCTAAATTCAGAAGCTTCGACATCAATTATACAAAAATTTTATAATTTTGTAAAAAAAAATATTTCTTGTACCACCACCAAAAGATAAATTGTTTTTTTTTTCAAATTATGAATAACACAATTTGAATGAAAAGTTCAAAATAGTACTGTACGCTCCTATCTCTTAACAAAAATAAAACAGTTTTATTGTATCGAAACTATGAAAATCGACAACATTGAATTGTTTTAAAAAAAATCGTAAACGTAATGAAATGTTAAAAGAAAACAAAAATAATTCGAGCTTTTTTTTGTTTTTGTTTAGTATTCCCATGATGAAAAGAGAACAATGTGGAATATTGCGCATGCAAATGTGACGTCACTTGTATCCACCAAATATGAGATTTCGGGTTTTTTTTATTATTTTTTTTAAATAAATGGATAATAAATGTATTTTTTTTCTAAATAAAAAAGCTTATTTAAGTTTGATAAGTATATAGTTGAAGCAATTTTTTAATTATTTTCTGATTTTCAGTTAAAATCAAAATTATTTTAACTTAAATAAATCATTTAACAATCTCGAAATCCACATCAACTAAGAAATTCATTTGAATTGTTAATTGGTACGCTCACAGTAAATAAATTCGTTACAATTAAAACCACAACTAAATAGATATTTAGACAACAATTATTTCATAATAGCTACAGACATGTACATAATATTTTGTTAGTAAACAAATGTATTAACAATTCTATAGTTTTATGTTATATATATACTCAAACTATTCTATCCTTATTTTGCCGTCGGCTTGAAAAATATATCTTGACGGTTTATTTCCTCAAATATTTCGGTCATAAAATGAAACAAAAAGGGTAAACCATAAAAATGTGTTTAGTTAAACTGTAATTATCAAAAATAAAAATAGGTCGTAAAAAAAAAATACGCTTATGCAGATTTATTTAAATAATTAATCGAAAAATCGACAATTTCAATGTAAATTTCCGTTTTGTTGGATACACGTGACGCAATTCGCACAAAAAGACGAAAATGAAACATGGGAATATTTCACCTCTTTACATGTTTGTTCATCATGAGTATTCCTTCCTACTACCACTATGTACGAAACTCTTCGTGGTTCAATTTTTATTTTTGTATTTTATTCATTCAATTTTTTTTTGAACATGTTGCATTTGATGTGCTTGAAAATTTATAATATATCGTAGTGGGGTGGATAAGACAGTAGATTAGAAGGCTGAGGACTGTTGTAGATCAATTCTATCCGTGGAAAAAAATATATAAATTATTTTTCTATCATGAAGAAAATAATTGTATCAATTAGAATTTAATTGTAATATATATTTTCGCTTGTGCCGATCACTGATATATTTTTCATAATAAATAGCACAAACGAATGGTAGAACTGTTTTTTTAGTTGTACCGCTCATTTAATAAATGCCACACACTCTAAAAAGTTAATTCCGAAAAAGAGCTGTACTTGATTAGAAAATAATTTTCTTACCATTAAACTTGAGCTAAACTCATTAATCATATAAACATTTTGAGACTGATTTACAAATTAAGTCATAATTTGAAGTATTCAAACTTTGCACAACTTTTTTCGCAAAATATTTAAATTTTTTGTAACTATTTTTCCTTGAAATTTTTAATACACACTTGTAAAATAAATCAAAACAAAAACAATTCTAGTGAAACGTTGAAATGACGTTGATTATCGTTTCTCTCATCCCTTTGTCGTATAAAGTAATATTTGAAAAAATGTATGTAATTGAGAAGGACTAGTCTCTTCATCAAATGTAGCATCAATAGTCAAACAATAAAAATTTTTGTAAAAAGTAAATTAAAGCATTGATATAAATTTGAACTATTTTAAAAAGTATTACTTCTCGCACTAAATAAAAATCAAAGTAAAATTAAATGATTGTTGTTCTAACCAACCCATTAGATATATGACAAAAAAATTGATTAGTTATCCTATTGTTTAAACATTATATTTTTCATTCGTTTTGACGTTGCCATAAGATAAAAAATAATTAGTAAAAAAATGACGAAATATATAATTAGAATGAAAAGTTCAATTTGGTACTGCGGTCTGCACGCTTCATGTCTTAGATAAAATAAAACAATTGTGTTGTGTCTTACCTTTGAAAGTCGGCAACATCGCAACATTTTAAAATAATAATAAACCAAATGAAAAATATAGAAAGCCAGAATAAATCCTCAATAACTCAACCACTTCGATTAGTGCTACAATCACCAAAATTCTTTAAGCTTCTCGTCACAAATAAACAACTGACCTTAAAAAATGTTGGTGGTCGTACTGCTTCCCTAAGTAGTCCAAACGGAGTACAACTTAAGCTCTTTAGTTTTGGCTGGTTGAGGTTTCACAACAAGTCAGGAATAAATACTTAATAAAAAATGAGAATTTTAACGGAATCAATGGTTTTCTTTTTTTTTTTGACATCCCAACCATTCAAAAGTTATAATTCTTAAGTGACAGCTTTTCGTTTACAAACAGCTGTTTTTATTGTGAAAAGCCTTTTACAGAAATTTCATATTTGTTCATATTGTTATCTAATTTTATATATATGTTTCATATTTGAAAATGTACCCATACACGAAATGCTTTTACATCACAATGGAAAAAGGAAATAAATTAAACAAAATTATAGTATTACAGTAGTAAAATAGCGTTTACACCACGACTATAGTTTCATGCCATTAACAAATTAATTTCTAACAAAATTCACTAAAATACTATTTTTACTTTACCACAAATTATTAAAACTTATCACAGAAAAATATTGAAATAACATTATTTCCTACCGCATCAAATATGTATCTTCTTCTGCTGTATATAAAGCACAACAACAAATCGTATTTTTAAGTTTTTCTTATTTTCGAGCGAGAAATAGCGAACACTATTTTTTCCTAAATGATAGCTAAAATTTAACGAAGGTTTCGTTGAGTTTCTTACATAAAAATTAAGTTTGACTGGCTAATAACACTGAAATGCCATTTATCGCATTGTCCGAATTATCCGAATTGTTAGTCCGAATTGTTTTCCAATATTTCGTTTAGTATTCGAACTATGGTGATCGAATGCACTTCGTGCGAATGATTTTATTTTTGGATTTTATTTACCTGCGTGATTTTTATGGCAGATAACTGCTATTAGATGGTGGTTAAGATAGTTGCGTAGTAAAGTTCTTTAGAGGAAAATAAAATTTACAATTATATAAATATTATATACACGTAATAAAAAAATAATAACAATAATAATAACACTAAAATAAATATAAGATAATAAAAATTAAACTAACTAAATAAATGAAAATTAAAAGACGACTATTTTTCAATTTTAAATAGAAATGAGTACCGATTTGAATCAATACCGTACACAAATAACTGCGAATTAAAAAAATTATTTGAAGGCTGACTGCCGTTGTAAATGTTGAACAAATTTTGACGTATTCTTTAATATCCACGATGATATCTTTCGCTTTTAATTTTTTCTGAATTTGTGCAAACACTATTTCAGGTGATATGTCCGAGAAATATCATATCCGTCAATCGAAAACCATTCGCGATGGAGTTTTTATTCTGTTTGCCACATCCATTACACACCAGACGAACAGTAGTGATTGCATTTAACTAGTAGCGCAATCTATGAAAAACCGCTGAAATAACTGCATTGGATCATTTTCCATGATTCTCATTTTTAACTAAGTAAAATTTTTAATTTTTAAATTACTTTATAAGTGGATTATTTATTGATTTATTAATTTTCTTAGCCACTTATAATCGGATTTTTAATAAAAATTCATTATAATATTGGGGTCGATTCCGGGTTCTAAAATTTTATTGTATGTTATTTTAATAACCTGCTTCCAATTTAAATTTATATTTAAAAAAACAAAAATAACATAAAATTTTAGATCCCGGAATCGACTCAATTAATTATTTTACTTTGTATTTTAAAAAACTATTTGGGAATAGATATACATTCATTTTGAAACTCACTATAATGGAATTGTATTTGAACAAAAAAGATTAAGGATTATGAATATTTGAGACTTTCCTTTTGGCTTAAATAAAATTATTTCAAAAAAACATATAAATATTAAAACATTGAATTTATTGGTTGAATGATTCGAATGTACGGCCAAGACTAAGCAGGGATCCCGGATACGCCGGGCCTACCGTTCACTCTTTTACATATAACAAGATGGAAAAATAGAAAATGTTGTTAGATATGATAGACTTGAAGACTTGACCCGGTTACAGACACCTAAGTTGTCAATAGTTAGTAAAATGTAAGTTAGTAAACTATTTTTTGTTTTATTGTATAAAAGTTCAGCAATCAGCATCCTGAAAAAGATTCAATAATTATTTAAGTACCCATATATTTCCTGCAATAAAACTTTATTATTATGAGTTGAATTTTCAATAAACTAAATAGTTCTATTGTCCATAAACAAACTTAAACTGGTTCCCCAAAAACATATTAAATCCTGTAAAATTAATCCAATCCAGAAATCACCTATAGGCATAAAAGTGTAAAAGAGCAAACCATCTTTCAGTCTTTATTTATTTCATTTATTTGTAGAAAATAATTTGAATAATAATAATTTAAATTTAAATCATGTAAAACACTGCACTTTACTCATACACTGCAAATTATAAAAACAGATTATTACATGCACGAAGTGAATATTAATTTTCATTTAGTAAATTTTATTAAAGTAACCGCATGTGATCAGAATATATTTATATTTAAATTTCACTCAAGCAATAATAATGATATTTACTTAAATAAAGTTAGGTTGCAATTATTACATGCAGGAAGTGAATCTATCCGTTGTTACAGTCATATATGGTTTCTAGTTTTAATTTAAATACACAATTCATTTATTTTTTTAGCTAAACTAAAAAATTATTAAAAACTATTAATTTAGTAAATTTTATTAAAATAACCACATGTAATCAAAATATATGTATACTTAAATTTCGCAATATTAATATTTTCTCAAATGAAATTATACTACAACTATTACATGCAGGAAGTGATTCCACCCATTGTAACAGCCATAATATGTCTTCTAGTTTTAATTTAAATACAAAATGCATTTATATGATAGCTAAACTCAAATGCATCAGTAGTTCACGGAATATACTGGACTTTACTTATGTACTGCAAATTATCAAAAGAGATTATTACATGCACGAAGTGAATATTAATATTCATTTAGTAAATTTTATTAATTAATAATTTTAATAATTAAAATTAAAATAAATTTTCAAGTTATAAAAATAACAATACTTGTACCAAAAATTAAAATATCAATTCAATCGATGCTAATGAAAATTCTAACTTAAATTTTAATAAAATTTGTTTCATCGTGAGTATACCAGTAAATGACTTCATTATCCGCTTCTAAGTAAATTTCATTATGATCAATGATCTCCTTATAAAATCTTAATTCATCGATTTTTCGCAATTCAGTTCCAAAATGTTTTTTTTAGAAGACCATCAACATATTTAATTTCAGCTTCTTTATTTGTATGTTACAACATTATTCAGTTTTATTACGCTCATAGTCCGAAGATTGTCTTCTCGCTTCACATTAGGTTTTGAGATCCCTATATGTGACTTATAAAAAGGTTCGCCTCGTTGGTCTAAGAATTTTACTTATCTCATATTTGAAATCAAGTTCGACACCCTCATCACTTCCCAAGTTAATAGGGGAGTTATTCTATTTTTCTTAAATAAATTTCAAGGTTATCGTTGACGTTGATAATTGTTGTTTTCTGACCCTTTTCTCAATTTGAGCAGAAACTATAATATCTGGTAGAATATACTAATTACCTGGTACTGGAATACAAAATTCGATATTCAAGAGGTTTCGTTTTGCTTTGTTTAGTAAACGATATTGGCACTTCTAACCTTAATAGAGTTTTTATTTTGTCCGCCACATCCATCCGCTATTAAACGAACGGTATGAATATTGTTTACATCCGTATTTAGCCTTACAATTCTTGATCGTTAATTTAGAGTGTCCGTTACAAACCACCATTCCAAACAAATGTAAATAAAGCTGACGACTAAATTATGCAGCTTCATCTGAGACTTTGAACAACACCATATTCTTTTGAGTATCAAAATAAATGGTCAGCAATTCGTTGGCCTCATCGTTGAGAAAAGCTTTTAGGCGTTGCTTTTAACTTTCAGTTGCCATAAAATTCGAAGACTTTTCCAATATTAAAAATATAATTTAAATACTTAGATTTTGCTTCAATTTCTGAATGTTCATTTTTATATGCCTTCCAATATTGTCGGTGTGCAATCTTGGCGCGACAGTAATGCATCTCAACAGTTTTATATTATTTTATAAAATGCCAAGTTTTTTATCCTCGTACTTCAAAGTTTTCCGATCTCTTTCCTTACGTTCTAAACAAATTTTTACCATATCAAAATATATTTAGCTTATAGTACGCCCACGGAATTTTATCACACCTAACATAGCCTCGCCCAACAAACGGAATTTTATCACACCTAACATAGCTAAACAGAACGAATATAATAGTTCAGAAAAAATCCCTCTCGAGAATCCTGTTTTAGGTTGCGGTTTGTTGGGCGAGGCTATGCAGCTTTGCAGTGACAAAGTAGAAATGCTTGTTGAGTGTTATTAGACAACTCAAGAGCATCGCTAGGTTTTAGTTGATTGCACTTAAACTATGTGCGGCGTGCTTACATTTTGGCATTTCTTGTAAACTTTTCTTTTTGTACCTCTAGATAAATCTATATTAAAAATTGATTTACCCTGTATGTAGATGAATTTTACTCGCTTGCATCTAAATTTTTTCCAATGTTTTTTTTCGATTTGAAACGTTTGTTTGTACTTTATAACCTCGTAAGTTGGGGCGACGACACTTCTCTAATTTAAGAATAACAAAGTACCGTATTTTTTATTAAAATTAATAAAACAGAAAACTTTTTAATTCTCACTTGAAATCAAAAGATCTTCTGGTAAATCAACAACCAACATTATATTGATATGATCTAAGCAGCTGATTTTTTTTATGAACATTTTGACTTTTACCACAAATTTCCAACCAAATTTGGAATATATCGTTTTCAATTATATCCCTTTTTCAACCAAAAAAGAAAAAAATGGCGTAATTAAAGTCCAAACCGCACAAATGTGTGAGTAAAAAATCATAGTATGTAATGGAGTCTTTGATAAAAAATGTCGCTTCATTTGAAGTACAACCAACACTGAATTGAACCATTAGCTCATTCATTTTTGGTCAATTCCACCTCTATTTCCATTTGCTCAGCTAGGATTAACCATTTGATATTGTCTGTAAGGTATTTAATGCGATTTTAAATTAGTCCCTTGACAATCAAGGAATGGCTTTTTCAAATCGTTAGGCAAGCATTCAACACTTGGAGTTATTTTTGAAATCCCACAGAACATGATAGTGACGAAAAATTTCATCGAATCAGTTTTCGGCGGATACATAAATCTATTGACTCGCGACGAGGTACCCAAGCGTGTCATTGTTGCAAGATCATCGACATGATTACAAGTAACGAAACACCCTTAGCAGCCATGATCATATAGTTCGATATTAAGAGCGTGTACTAAGAAAATCAATTTGATTAAAAAAAAATAATTTTGACGTGTAAATTATGAACATAGAATTACTAAAAATTTTAAACAATTTAAATTGGAGAGTTTTTCACGAACCGCTTAGCTTATACATTTTAAAAATTAAATTAAATAAAAATAATTTTATCATTATAATTTTTATGATTATTATCGCATTCTGAAATTTTTTTAAAAATATGTAAACTAGGTATTATCATACACAGCACATTAAGAACAAAAATACAATATTTAAATTATATTTAAATTTTACCTATTCATGCTCGTACTCGTATTTATGTACATTTTATGTAACAAAATTTTAATTCCACAAAACAAAAAAATTATTAAAATTTAGTTTTTCTGCGTATATAGAACGCATATCATTACACAGCCGATATACTGCATATCATTACACAGCCATGTGAAAACGCCGTCTAGTGTGGGAATTGAAATTATAACTTAATAGTTTTAAATAATTGAAAATTATTTATTCGTATGGTGCTATTATTACACAAACCAAACATATAATTAATAGGGATTTTAAATTCTCGTAATAAATGTAGGTACTGGTAAAAAATTAAAAATATTTCCTTCCCAAAAATATTTGCTCTATATTTCCTTTTATAATAATCGATTTTAAAAGCAACTTATTCATAGAATATTATTAAATTATTCCATCTCTATATTTTTTTATCGGATATACAACAGTAGCTGTTAGAAGACACATCTTTGATCAATGCATAGTCTACCATGGAAGATGGGTCGGAGTTTTGCACACCGATATCAGAGGTCACAGTTGTGTTCCATTTCATCACGGATCGTAATCTGTTGATGAAAATTCCCATTTGCATCCTGTTCCTATTGGGATTCAAGCCCGGCATCTCCCGATCCAAACGTCAAAGCTTTTGTTCATTGTACCGTTTGGTCGGTGGATAAATTTGATTGTTTAAATCTAACATGTTTAAGATACGTACCCAGATGTTTTCATTTAAACATTTCACTGTTCCTAACTTAGGTCGCTGAAAGTTAAACATCTGTAGCCATCTGAAGTCTCACTAACAACAAAATAATGGTTCATATAAAATTGAATGACGCCACACAATAAACAGTGAGATTTTTAGTGGAACATCAATGGTCTTTTTTCGTTGATACTGTTGTCGCATTACAGAACCTAATGCTAGGGCGTAGGGTATTCTTAGTTTTCTGGCTATATAGGTAAATTGAGAACGGGCTTGTGTAACGTACTCCAATATTGTAAAACGGCTTTGATCAACCCTACACGTGTTGAAGGTAATTCTGTGAGGTCGTGCTTGGATTGTATTATCAAGGGATATGTGATATTGCAGGTTATGGAACCGTTTGTAATTCTGCATTCAACTCGACGTAACCCATTTTGATCGATGAATGATCGGTTTAGAATAAATTAATTTACTTGGCGATGGAAGTTGTTTATAGGATTTTAATAATTTCTATCCCAATTAAAGTGATTTGATTGGATATGTTTTATTAGGATAGTTTCGGAGCGATTTGTCAGTCTGCCTATAATGCTTGATTCAGGAGTTTGGCTGGTAAATATTTGAGAAGGCATTTTTTTATTTGTGCGGTTACTTCTCGTCGGTTACTTGCCCATTTGCTTGTTTCTACTAACCAGTTTTTCGTCCTTTCTAGTCCCGTAGAGGTGCAATCAGTTATATTCTCCATTGAGTATACGTGCTGCCATTAGGATCTGCTCATTGTTGTCAATATTTCACCCGTTCGTTTTCAGATGAATGAGTTCCATTTTTGAAGGATGCGCAGAAAACCAGTCTAGAACGATTTTTGAGTCGGTTCATGCAGTAATATTTACCACATATATTTTACAATCTGTTCTTTATCTTTGTAAATACTCTTCACTGGTGCTATTTTTGTTTTTGGCGATAGTGGCCAAATTTCATTGTGGTTGTCTTACCTTACAACTTTAGCGAAAACGGCTGCCAAATGTGCATGCTATGAGACATCTGAGAAATCATGTAAATATATTTTACTGTTCTGCATTGCATTAATGAACCCAGGCAGGAAATTGAGCAGTTCGTCATCCAATTTAAGATTTTCCATCCGCCGGCGTTGGAAGAATATTTTAATTTTTCTATAGTAGAGTCAAATAGTTGGCTTTCCTCGGTATGCTTCAATTCCATGTAAGATACGAGTATAGTTGCCTGTATTTTGTTTGAAAATTATTATCCTCCATAGCAATTTTTGAAGCTTAAATCCGGAATCTGATTGGATTGTATCAATTTCATGTTTAAGTTGTGCTGCTTTCTTTACTGAGTCAGCCCTTATCATTAATTCGTCCACATATATATCATTTTTGATCTGGTTTGCTGCATTGCTGAAAATTTCTTGGAAATTTACATTTGCTTCACTGAGTGCGCGTGCCACAAGGTAGGTTGCACTTGCTGTGCCATATGTTTTTGGTTTGCAACGCGTGGTTATATGTGATATGCCTAATGAATTTCTCTGCAATATCCGTTAGTATTGTTCTTGGTAACTAAAATCTGATGGAATATTTTATCGACATCTGAAGTGAACACTACCTCATATTTAATGAATCGCAAAACTCTTTATTCATTCGTGCAAATTCTTTCGTGTATTTATTCGCGCATTCGTTGAACAGCTGCCCTATATACAAATTTCTTAAAAACTGAAGAGGATGACTAAAAGGAACACGTACCTTAAATCGACGGGAGTTGATTGCTTCGTTGGTCTACAATTTCTTAATAGAATATTCAATGATTGCTCTGCTTGACTTTCTGTTGATTCTGCTAACTAATTAGCTTGATGTTATGATTTCACTTTCTAAAAGTAAATCAAAGAACCTTTGAACTCCAATGTTCATCATTTTTAAATGATTTCTGAACTATGAATGAACTCTTTGGTCCACAGTCAAGTAATACTCGGCACTGTTGAAATTGAATTTGCTCATGAGGAAAACAGATCACTGCAGTGGAAAAAAATTAACTTCCGATATAAATGATTGTGTTGTAATAAATTAAACAGTACTTTTTAATAAAAAGAACCGTTTTTATTTTGAGAGCAGCAGTAGCATATCGCGGTTCAATATCGCGCAATATATTTAGTGCAAACAACAGCATCGTTACTAAAGGCAGATTCATTGTTGAATTCGTTCGTTCCTTCCTTCCGATTTTTTTTTAAATCAATCTAAGTTGCTGAAAAAATCACAAAGAAAAAACGCCATTTCTGCCTTAACAAAGCGAAAACAATGCACTGAACATGAAATATCGATTCAGCTGAGGCCATAGCGCTCAGTAATAGTAAGCGCACACATTGAATTCGATGAATTAAAGTCAAATTATTTTCGTTCAAATGAAGACATGGCGTTCATCCGTGGTAAGCGCCCAGTTAAACTTTTTGACAAAAAAAATCGTCCATCCAGGCACCTACCAGTCAAGGCAATAGAGCAGAAAATCGGTAGTAAGTTATATGAGGTTTAATTTCTCATTTCCTTCTTTGGAATTGGTCCAAACCCGTTTAATTTATTTAAAAAATTAAAACATTTTAAGTCAACGCGTCAACCTTGACTGCTTTTCTTTCAAAACCGGACATTTTCGAAATTTTATTTTTTTTTCAAAGTGCCCTCGCTCCTTAAATTAAAGAAATGCTTGGTAACGAAGGCGACAATCGTGGTTGGTTTGTGGATATCTCTGTGGGAGCGACTATAACTACGGTAATCTTATCGCAGCTCTCGATTCTCAAACAGTGAAGTACGTGCGAGCCAAATTCTTACCCCACCATATATCAATAAACACGAAGCTTTAAAGGAGTGATTATCGAACGAGTGAGTGACTCAATGAAGATCAATAAGGTAATAAAAAGCCATTGCCTTTCTTGAGGGAACATACATTACCTTTATTCATCGGTGAAATCACTGAACCGGTTTTACAAAACTTGATGTTATAACGGCTGCTGACACCTAATAAAACTTGCAAAAGCAGCAAACAGAATCGTTGATCTGCAAAAGCTAGTTTGTGTTTACAATTTAAACCTATGTTGCCCACTAATAGTGCGATAGGGTTATAGTGCGATTGTGTAATATATTTTGAGTAAATTAGTTTTTTCTGAGGCATATATAAAAATATTCATTATAATTTTGATTTGAATGATGTAAAATAAATTTAAATAAATAATGTTTTCGTTTATTTTCTTTGATTACCTTGGTGTGCTTAATAACAAATTATGTTTTAAAAGTGTAACATTTTCTTTTACTCTTGTTGAGTGTTATACGGTCTTTTGTCAATTTGTCAGAAACCACGTTCTGTTGGCAAGCGATGGCCGTTAAAATTCAAACAGCGTAATTAATTCACGAAACAAGTCACAATTTCTAGCTGACACAGGTGCCGAAGTTTCGCTAATCCTACCAACGAATATCGAAATAGCCAACCTATCTTTTTTTAAACTATTCACGGGAAAACTCTACAACAATAGACACAAACATCAAACCCTTAACATTTTACTTCGCAGGCCATAAATATGAAAATTTATAATTCCAAAGGAAGATCAGTGTATTTTGGGTGCCGACTTTCTTTCACATTTTGGATTTATATAGGCGACTTCAATCGAAATAATCTCATAGACAAAAATACCATTCTGTATATATCGTCTGTAGGATTCAGTAGTTTGACTTGGATCTTCCGTCAGCAATACCAGATCTTTTTGTTGGCTGGTCATTCTACAGTGAAGTTCAGAGAAGCACAGAGCTGCTAACATCGAATGGTCCACAGGCGTGAGCACTCTGTCGAAATCATGAATCCATGTTGATGACTTATGATTTATAATCCTCACTATTTTTTATGTCACTTTCTACATTTCACAATGCTTTTCATTTTTGAGTATTTCTGCGAACATATTCCAACTTTATAAGTTTTCCTTCTATATATTGTTACAAAGGGTTTATTTTTTATTTAACAAGACAGTGTAGTGTTAACCCGTGCAAACGCGTCTACTGTAGTACATTCAACACATGTGCATCGTTTAGTAATAAAATAAAATTTTGGAATTGCTTCAAGCGTTTGTTGCACTTCGTATCATTTTGTGACGTGTTTTTCCTTTCGTCATTCACCCCCTTTTCTGTCTCTAATTGTCACAATTATCTTAACCCTCTTCCTTTTAAATATGTGACATCATTAAAGAACGCCCGCATTGAAAGTATCACAAATTCTAAGATATTTTGTCAAATATATTGTATTTCACCAATTTTGAACCTTGAAGGCAATTATCCTTTAAAAACGGTTAAAAAGGTTAAAAATTTTTTAAAGAAATATTACAGTAGAAATTTGATTTTGCTAATCGACTATAAAGACTTTAATCACCTGAAAATTTCCCTTGAAAGACGAATTTTTTAAAAGGTCCCTAACACTTTTCTTTATGGTCGAAAATAAGCAAATATTTACCAAACTAAGACATTTAAATTTTTTTAATCCCCATATTTTGTCATAAAATTTCCTTTTGATATAATCATTTAGTACAACTCGTGTTTTCAAAGTAAAAGGGTAAAAATGAATAAATAGTTATTTAAGAAAAGCGAAGATAGAAATAAACAAAAATATATATTACGTTCTCTCGGTCCTTCAAATTATTCATCATCTGTCAATTTGGATACCGCATCATCAATCGGAGCACTCACAGGACAAACAATGCAGGAAAACTCGAACGGCTTAGTAAAAATTGCTACGGATGAATTATCATCTCTAAATTTTATAAACTCATCCTCAGTTGAAGGACTTCCAGATTTAGAATCTGCATTTTTCATCACAGTGACACAGAAAATGTTTTTTTTAAGGACGAAGTTAATGACCAATTTTTGATGATGATGTTTATAGTAAATTGGAAGGAGAGTACCCAAAAAAACTCCTTACTGATAGCGTGCAGTAAGTTTCTCATTCTCAACAAATTAATAATGAAAATATAAGGAAATTTCGCTGTACAACAACAACAATTAAAAATACGGGAAATTGATGACGTCATAATATCATCATTTAAAACCAATTATTAGAGAGAAATAGTAAATTAAATTTTATAAGAAAGACAACAATGTGTTTTGAAAAAAAAAGAAATCAAACAGAAACGACATGAAATCAAAAACAATGAAGAGTGCAATCATTGTAATTCAATGATGAAGACAAAGTACATAAACCGTATAATATCCGAAATAAAATCCGAAGTTCCAAAAAACCAAAATAAAATAGTAACCTATTTGTTTAGTTTAAAATAGTTGCAGTTCATCATAACCGCACGTTGTTTTTGCCTCGATTTCAGATACGAACAAAAATCGTAAATATTTGAGTACTATGCTTTATGGATTGATTATCGTTTTTATAATGTTTAGGCCGTTTATCAACTTTTATGGAACCATACTTCAATTTTCAATTAGGCTTGGGTATCATTCTACTAGATAAAACCAAAATATTAAAAAAATATCTGTGTCAAAAATACTTTTGTCTATGTGGAACGGTTGTTGAAAAAGTATGATCGATTTTCGATTCTGAGTAGTTTTATTCTTTTATTTCGATATGATCATGCAGGGACGGCCTCGTATCAATATCTCCCAGATTCCGAAACGTATTGAATTTTGCTCCCGGTCTTGGTGTCTGTTGTAACAATTTGGTTTCATAATTTTGAATTTGCAATTTCCCTTTGTTTATTTAATGCAATATAAGAGATTGACTCTGTTCCAGAACTGAACCGAAAACCGATATTAACCGATATTTTTAATGAATTTAAAACCAAAACGGTAACGATTTTAATTATAAATAAAACGTTAACCGTATAGCCGGAACACAACTTTAAAACGGTTCAATTCATCGTTCTTTCGGTTACCTCTTTAAATTTATGTTATACCACTAAAATGTTGAGTATAAAATTAAAGCTCTTGCTGGAGAATCGCCTAAGAATTGTGTTTTAAAATTTTTTCAATAAAAATGTAAAATCATTTTAAAATTGATGGAAATTGATTATGAACTGGAATTATATAAGCTCCCGAAATTCGTAAATCTGTTTATCGGAACGTTATTAAATTTGGTTTGACTCTGCTGATATGCCATCTGAAATCTAAAGCTATAACTATAAATTATCATACGATAATACTATTTTGTTATATGGATCACCTAACGGATTCGTCAAAGGTTAACTAGATTCCATTGTATCAAAATCGTCGTAGCAATTGTAATTAGAACCGTTCAAATATGCAAGATGAAGTATCGCTATATTTAAAGGCTACTTGAATGTTTCGAGACTGATGTTGTACCACCAAAATGTTATTTAGAACTATTGGTGCAAATTGTCAAATCTGGCAGTTCATTAGGTGGCAAAGACGACTAACTGGCTTACCAGATCTAGGTTATATTTTGGAGATCAGAATTATATTATTGTACAAAAAAACAATAAAATTTCTATGACCACATTATCATGATCAGACACACTACTGTTCGCTGATCATGCATGTATATGCACACATTCGGAATCGAAATAATCACAAAATTTGTGAAACCGCATAATCACAAAATTTGTGAAAAGTTTTTTCGATACTTAGCTGAATGAAAGCACGCAGATAAACAAAAGATGGCACGCAGATAGATAAAAAATCATTTGAAATCATTTTAACACTAGATTGCCCAAAGAAGCCATTTTAACTGCTTTTGCAAAAGTAGTTTTTTTGTTTTTCCGGCTTAGTAAATTTTTTTTATTACACTTAATATTTATAATAACATGTTATATAACTTTAAATATTATAAAAGAATACTACAAATTAATTTTAAATTAATTTTTAAAATATTTCCAAACCAGTCATTTTGACTGCCTTTGGGCATTATAGGTTTATATTAAGTTTCAGTCTTTCTATAGTGTTAAAAAGCACTGCAGTGATTGATACTAGGGGGAAGAATGATAAATGACCATGCAGAGTGATTCGAAAATAAAGAAGTGTTCATAATTAGAGACCAAACGATTTCTATGCGGCTTTTGGATTCACACTTTTGGAATGGCTCACAATATTATAAGATACTTCTTGGCTTACCACAGATACGTAAGGCAAAAAATACTATTGAAAACATAGTTGCTACTTTAAGCAAGTTATATTTTCTCTACTGTATTAGCCATCAAATCAATCCGTTTGGTAGAGTGATCCATCGTTCATCAAAACAGCCACTATATGTGTTTCTTCATCGTTTATCACCGCTAAATTCAAAAAGAAAAAATTATTTTGGTAAGTGACTAAGAAAAGCTTTGCTCTGTAATTTTCCCTAAAGAATAAAATATTTTTAAATTGCCTATAAGTATTGTCTTTTCGGTGTCGATCATTGTGTTTGAACGATGTTACACAATCAAGTACATTTACCGTATAAGAAAATCTTATAGGTTTTACTACGCGCCCCGACTTGTTTCTACATATTATAAACAAAGGAAACATTGTTCATAATTTTTTAATCACGTATTTAAACATGCCCGAGAATCGATCTCAGGTCTTTAGCATACTAGGCAGGTATCTTACCCACCCCACTAATATATAATAATAAGTATCTGCCATAAAAATCATGTATGTAAATAAAATGCAAAAATAAAATAATTTACACCAGGTGCATTCGCACACCATAGTTCGAATACTAAACAAAATGTTTGAAAAAAGTTCGGATTATTTAGGTTGGTAATTTTGTCTTTCTTTATTTTTCATTTCGTTTATTGTTATATTAAAACGATGCGATGTTGCCGATTTTTATAGTTAAGGCACAATACAATTGGTTTATTTTATCTAAGAGATGGAGCGTACAGTACCATATTAAACTTTTCATTATAATTATATTACAAGTCATTTTTTTACTATTTATTTTTTTTACCTTTTACGTGTATTCGGTGAACTATTGATTCATTTGAGTTAAGCTATCAAATAAATTCAGTTTGTATTTAAATTAAAACTCGAAAACATATATTCTGATAACATGTGGTTATTTTAATAAAATTTACTAAATGAAAATTAATATTCACTTCCTGCATATAATTATCTGTTTTTCTAATTTGCCGAGTATGAGTAAAGTGCAGTACATTCCATGAACCATTGATCCATTTGAGTTCAGCTATCAAATAAATGTATTTTGTATCTAAATTAAAACTAAAAAATATATATGACTGTTACAATGGATGGATTCACTTCCTGCATGTAATAATTGTTATCTAATTTTATTTGTGTAAATATTATTATTATTGCTTGAGAGAAATTTAAGTATAAATATATATTGATAACATGTGGTTATTTTAATATAACTTACTAAATTAATATTAGTATTCACTTCCTGCATGTAATAATCTGTTCTAATTTGCAGTTTATGTGTATTTGTGCAGTATATTCTGTAAACTTTTGATCTATTTGAGTTAAGCTACCAAATAAATACATTTTGTATTAAATTAAAAGTAGAAAAAAATATTTATGGCAGGGATGGTTGTGACTTTGTAATTTACAATATTTAAATTTAAACCATTATTATTCAAAATATTTTCTACAAATAAATGAAATAAATAAAAACTTAAAAATGGTTTGCTCTTTTATACTTTAATGCCTTTCTGGTTGGATTAATTTTACATGATTTAATATGTTTTTGGGCAACCAGTTTAATTTTGTTTATGGACAATAATTGAACTATTTAGTTTATCGAAAGTTCAACTCTTAATTATAAAGTTTATTGCAGCTAATGTACCATTATATAAGGGTTCTTAAATATTTATTAAATTTTTACAGGATGCTGATTGCTTGACTTTTATACCATAAAACCAAAATTAATTGCGCTGTCTTGTGCCTAACAATTTACTAACTATTGACTACTTAAGTGTCTGTAACCGAGTCAAGTATACCATATCTAACAACCTTTCCTATTCCTCCATCCTATTATATGTAAAAGAGGTGTACGGTAAGCCCGGCGTATCCTGGATCTCTGCTTAGTCTTGGCCGTACATTTTGATCATTCAATAATTGTGTGTAAGTGTGTGCGTATATTGGACATTACGATTATATCGTTGTTGCATTTTGTCTATTTCGTTAACGAAATTTAAAAAAAAAATACGCGGATGATCTTTTTTGGTCACCCTGTGCGTTCTCGAGTAAGTGAGTAAGTAATTGACGTAGACGTTATAATATATAATATAGAAATAAATATAGAAAAACGTGTTTTGGTCACTCTGTGCGTTCTCGAGTGAGTCAGTCAGTGACATAGACGTTATTTACTATATTATAATTTTCCGATGGTTAAAAATTTTCTTACAACCGGTCAATTAAACCCAATTTAAAATTGTTCTATTAAATTTCTTAGCACAGTGTTTTTGTTCACTAAATTTAAAAAGAAATTTTCAAAGATGTAGGAAATTAAATGACGTTAACTTCAAAACAACTGTTTCTTCATATAATTTCCTCGATATCAATTTAAAATAAATAAAATAAAAGTGTATAAAATTTTAAGCAGATTTTGAATTTTGTTGTTGTTTGTTGCGACTGTTTTCAATTTAATATACTGGATACACAACAGGATATAAAGTAAATAAGAAAAAATAAAAATAGAAAACAAGTTTATTTCATTTATAGGAATATGTAGTAGAATCGTCTTGATTTTAAGTGAAATTTAAATATATATAATATTTTATAAGATTTGTGCTAGGTTTTTAGTTTTGCTGTCGAGTACTAAATAATGTATTGTTGGCAAACAAAAAATTTAATTAAAATTAAATTTATATTATATTATTTAAATCCTTTTTGAAATAAGAAGCGTAATCTTGTCTATATAGAATTAATATTATTATTACTATTGTTATTTTTACTATCATGATTATTTTTATCGTTGTTCAAGCAAAAGATTTTATTTTATCTGCCGTCTACTCTGCAGAGTATACAACATCATAAGAGAAAGAAATTCATTTGAAACTTTTACTAAGCTTTAGTTGCACAAACATTTTAATTTCCATATATGATATCAAAGTAACATGTATACATGTATGTTACTCATATCTAACTACTTGTGTGTATGTTTTCTAGAAATACAAATCATTGAATATTCATTTTACGTTTTATAAAATGTTTAACTAAATTAAAATTTATAAAGAACGAAAATAGTATTTTCCTTTTTTTTATCTTGAAACCCCTTTTTGGAACATATCACTTCACTTGGAAAATTTCCGGTTCAATTTCTGGTTAAACGTTAGAATGGGTTATGAATGAATTAGAATAATAAAATGCGAATGAATTATATAAATATGCGATCTTTAATTTCTGATATTCCAAGAAAATATAATTTACAGTGGAACGAGCATTTTAAAGCACGAACAAATATAAGATGGAAAGAAAATATACAGAGAAAATTATAAGGTGTCTGAAGGTGACACTTTATTAAGAATTAATTAAATATTCAAAAGAAATTAAAATTAATTCTGTGTATGTGTGTGTGTCTTTATAAAAGGGTGCGGATTATTATACTCGCATGGGTTTATAAAAAAAATATCCTTTCATGTTTTAAAATTTTCTTATTCTCCTAATTAACATTTTATAAAAATAATTAATTATTTCGCGATAAATTAAATTTATTTTTCATATTAAATTAAAAAACCCTCAACGAGTTGTCAATTAGTTAGAATTGAATATTGAAAATGATGTCAGCATTTTGAAATTGACGAAAATAAATTTCGTTAAATATGGATTTTGTTTTAAATATTAAGGCATATTCGTAAGATAGAGATTAGCTAAAAGCAGTTTGTTCGTTATTTATCCTAGAAGGATGGCTGGAAACACTACAAAGACTTACCGAATCACTTTAACCTGCAAAAACTACTACCATATAACTGCACAATTAAATAATTGATTTGATTTGAAAGCAATTTCTTTCTCTTTATAATCTATCTTATTAATTTAATTTATATCTAAGACATTAATATGAGCAAGAAATACAAACAATGTTTTTATGTTTGTATTTGAAATTTGAAAACCACTAGAACGAGTTTATGGAAAGTTACTCAAAGTAGCCCATCGAGTAACATGAATCGTATACAATTCGTCCTGTTTTCGAAAAAAATTGTGGGCGGATTTTTTAATGGAGCGTGGCTTTCTTTTATAAACATGTGATGAAATTTTATTTAATTTTTATTATTTTATTTTATAAATATTTGATGAGTATTTGCTTTTGATGAAAAAGTGTGGAGGGTTTTGAAATCCAGAAAGCAAAAACCAATGAGTTCTGATTTCTATAAAATCGTTTAGTTCGTGGCCTTCAATGAACCCATTTAGTAGCGTATCGTTACATCATATTTTATGACATACCATGTTGTAATGGTTTGCATTACATGACTAAACAAGAAGTGGACAATTTTATTTTTTGAGTAGAGAATTGTGAAAACAAAAACTAGATATGCTATTTATCGCTATATTGACTATCGTAAACCAAGAATGGGCGGCCGAAGGTCATTCATGAAAGCAGAATTTTTTTATTTTTTGTAAATATTATTATTATTGCTTGAGTTAAATTTAGGTATTTATTTATATAACGGGTGATTTTTTAAGAGCTTGAGAACTTTTTTTAAAAAAAAAACGCATAAAATTTGCAAAATCTCATCGGTTCTTTATTTGAAACGTTAGATTGGTCCATGACATTTACTTTTTGAAGATAATTTCATTTAAATGTTGACCGCGGCTGCGTCTTAGGTGGTCCATTCGGAAAGTCCAATTTTGGGCAACTTTTTCGAGCATTTCGGCCGGAATAGCCCGAATTTTTTCGGAAATGTTGTCTTCCAAAACTGGAATAGTTGCTGGCTTATTTCTGTAGACTTTAGACTTGACGTAGCCCCACAAAAAATAGTCTAAAGGCGTCAAATCGCATGATCTTGGTGGCCAACTTACCGGGCCATTTCTTGAGATGAATTGTTCTCCGAAGTTTTCCCTCAAAATGGCCATAGAATCGCGAGCTGTGTGGCATGTAGCGCCATCTTGTTGAAACCACATGTCAACTAAGTTCAGTTCTTCCATTTTTGGCAACAAAAAGTTTGTTAGCATCGAACGATAGCGATCGCCATTCACCGTAACGTTGCGTCCAACAGCATCTTTGAAAAAATACGGTCCAATGATTCCACCAGCGTACAAACCACACCAAACAGTGCATTTTTCGGGATGCATGGGCAGTTCTTGAACGGCTTCTGGTTGCTCTTCACTCCAAATGCGGCAATTTTGCTTATTTACGTAGCCATTCAACCAGAAATGAGCCTCATCGCTGAACAAAATTTGTCGATAAAAAAGCGGATTTTCTGCCAACTTTTCTAGGGCCCATTCACTGAAAATTCGACGTTGTGGCAGATCGTTCGACTTCAGTTCTTGCAGGAGCTGTATTTTATACGGTTTTACACCAAGATCTTTGCGTAAAATCTTCCATGTCGTCGAATAACACAAACCCAATTGCTGCGAACGGCGACGAATCGACATTTCACGGTCTTCAGCAACACTCTCAGAAACAGACGCAATATTCTCTTCTGTACGCACTGTACGCATTCGTGTGGTTGGTTTAATGTCCAATAAAGTAAACTGAGTGCGAAACTTGGTCACAATCGCATTAATTGTTTGCTCACTTGGTCGATTATGTAGACCATAAATCGGACGTAAATCGCGAAACACTTTTCGAACCGAACACTGATTTTTGTAATATAATTCAATCATTTGCAAGCGTTGCTCGTTAGTAAGTCTATTCATTATGAAATGTCAAAGCATACTGAGCATCTTTCTCTTTGACACCTTGTCTGAAATCCCGCGTGATCTGTCAAATACTAATGCATGAAAATCCTAACCACAAAAAAATCACCCATTATATTCCGTTTAAATGTGGTTATTGTAATAAAATTTACTGAATAAATATTAATATTCACTTTATGCATGTAATAATCTATTTTTATAATATGCAGTATATGAGTAAAGTGCAGTATATTCCTTGAACTATTGATTCATTTTAGTTTAGCTATCAAATAAATGCATTTTGTATTTAAATTAAAACTAGAAAACATATATGACTGTAACAATGGATGGATTCACTTCCTGCATGTAATAACTGTAATCTAATTTTATTTGTGTAAAAATCATTATTATTGCCTGATGGAAATTTAAGTATATATATATATTCTGATTGCATGTGGTTATTTGAATAAAATTTACTAAATATCGATTAATATTCACTTCGTGCATGTAAAAATCTGTTTTTCTAATTTGCAGTGTATGAGTAAATTACAGTTTATTCAGTGAACTATTGATCTATTTGAGTTTACCTATCAAATAAATGCATTTTGTATTTAAATTAAAACTAGGATACATATATGACTGTAACAATGGATGGATTCACTTCCTGCTTGTAATATTTGTAATCTAATTTTATTTGTGTAAATATCATTATTATTGCTTGAGTGAAATTAAAGTATATTATATATTCTGATTACATGTGTTTATTTTAATAAAATTTACTAAATGAATATTAATATTCACTTCGTGCATGTAAAAATCTGTTTTTATAATTTGCAGTGTATGATTTTTCCATTTCAGTTAAGCTAAATAAATAAATGCATTTTGAATTTAATTTAAAACTAGAAAACATATATGACTGTTACACTGGATGGATTCAGTTGTACATCCCTGTTTGTAATTATTCCAGCTTGTATAATTGTAATCACAAATTTCTGCTTGTAATAATTGTAATCTAATTTTATTTTTGTAAATATTATTATTATTGTTTGAGTTAAATTTTAAAAATGTTCTGTTTAAATGTAGTTATTGTAATAAAATTTACTAAATAAATAATAATATTCACTTCGTGCATGTTAAATCTGTTTTTTAAATTTGCAGTGTTTGAGTTAATGTTCAGTATATTCCGTGAACTATTGATCTATTTGAGTTTAGCTATCACACAATGCATTTTGTATTTAAATTAAAATAGGAAAACATAAATGACTGTAACAATGGATGTATTCACTTCCTGCTTGTAATAATTGTAATCAAAATTTATTTTTGTAAATATTATTCCCAATACCCATATTATACCCAATAAGGTATTGCACCTTATCATTATTTTCAAAAGAACTAAAACATTGGCTTAGTACAACCAAGAATATTGAGGAGCTCTTCAGTTTCCATATTTACCACTAGTACGAGTAGAATTATACTTTCGTGATGTTTATATTATAATAATTGGATTCATCTGCCATAAATCTTTGTCTAGAGATTATATTATTATTATTATCTATTATATTTATATATTTCATTAGTATTTTATACCGTAAATTATTAATTAATTAAATTATAAGTTTATTTTATACTGTAAATTGTATTGTTATGTTAAATTTTTATTTTTTTTTTGTTCGTATCTTATAATTTCAAACATATTCTCGTTAAAAGGGAATCAGTGTACCTGGCCCGTGTTCTTTTGAACCAAAGGTACACTTTTTCTTACCAATGTACATATTTTTATTATTGTATAATTCTTGTAAATAAAAATTGGTAATGAACTAATGAAAAAAAAAAAAAATTTATGTAAATATAATTATTATTGCTTGAGTTAAACTGAAGTATATATTTATATATATTCTGTTTAAATGTGGTTATTTTAATAATACTTGCTTGAAAAGTGATAAAAAAATTTAATCCGTTCAAAATCAGAAAGGTATCATGGATTTTTGCAAAACGGGAATAATATGCTTAACAAAACAGTAACGGTAGGTTACAGATGATCAATTAGCTCTGTAATGTAAATATGAATTTATTTAGACTAAAATTACCATTAAAATATTATTAGTTTTTATTCCTCTTTGAGAAAAATCTACTTAGGTTTTTCTACACAACCGCACTTAGGTACAACACGAACACATTTAACTATAAGTTAGAGACTCAATGCGTACTTGAGATAGAGTAAGAAATATGATTTTCTGAATGTTTATCTTCATGCCTTAAAAAAATCTCAGTTTCCAAATGCGATTTTGATAAAATTTTAACAGAAAATGGTCTATAAATCAAGGTCATATTAAATGTTTGGCCCGGTCAAAATTCAACGAGAGATAAGGCTAACATAACTTCAAGATCGACACAAAGTAATTGATGATTTTCATAAAAAGATCACCACCAACCATTATGGCACCTATTGAACTGCTTCAACTCACTTGTAAAATGATAAGCCATCTACACGCAGCCATCTACAGATTGAAAAATAATTACAACGAAAATTATTATTACTAGGTAGGTCATGTAAATGTTTATCTAAAAAAAAATTGTAATTTTACATGAATAATTAGTTATGTGAACAAATGCGCTTACTTTTTTGAATGCATTGCTGTGCACCAAAGCTTGTATTGTAATTAAAACTAAGAATTTTGCATGATATGTTGTAATACTAAAAATTAAAATCTCTCAGAATTGTTAATATCAGGGTGGCCAACCGAAAACAAAACTGCAATTTTCTCTCTAAAACCATTGACATGTACCTTAAAAATGATAAAACACGTCAATTCTGTCTTCCAAGTCGGATAATAAGTTGCGGTTTTAGCAGTTATAGCTGACAATTTTTGTTAATTTTTTTTTATTTAATCTTTGCAATCTGTGCTGGACCGAAGCTCTCCCAAGTTTTTCACAGTTCTTTTTTCACGTCGTTACCTTACGCAGTCGCCTGCTTAATCGAAGGTGTACGGCTATTTATGTCTGATTTTATCACCATCTATACACGTAGCTATAATACGCATATAGCTCCATGCGAGCCCGTATTGGTATGAAAAAAGGGTCATAGTTTTGTTCCATTTCATAACAGATCATAATCTGTTGATGTGAATTCCCTTTTACATCCTGCCCATATCGAATTTCGAAGCCGGTACGATCCAAACGCCAAACCTTTGGTGCGCGTATTTAAGATTTTATTGAAGTACATATTCTAGTAGTAGCATAAATAACGTTCATAAAACTTCGATCAAAAGGTTATATCGTATAAAAAATTTTGTGGTGACCGAAATAAGTAATAATCTGAAGGTGCCAGATCTGGAGAATATGGTGAGTGTAGTAGTGCATACCATTCAAATTCATCCAATTTATCGCGGAATTGTTTAGTAGAAACTAAATAAATAAAACGATTCCCTTGAAATCCCACCAAACATTTCGAAGTGCTTTACGCTAGTTCTATTAATCTCCATACACATGAAACTACGGTCCTCTCCATACACATGAAACTAATTTTTTCTTGCGTGGACAGCATTTTTGCCTTATCTACCTACTACTTTTGTATTTCTGCCGCATAACAATGTGGCTTAAGTTTGAAATTGTTCATCATTGTTCTGCTATCTCTCTTATACAAGAGTATTTATTTAAAAAAACTCCATTAATGATAAAAGGTAGATATAAATTTTTGTAAAAATTTATTTTTTTAATTCGTCGTTGTTAATTTTGTTTCCATAACTTTCTTTTAGCCATAATCGTTTCTCGTTGCTTTGTTATCTAGCACTGGTTCATCCCTAATTTTTTCAAAAAATTCGGCAGCCCTTCTGACAAGTATTATAACATTCTCGATCTCTGTTTCCATGCGGTATATTCTCGGATAAAAAGTGGTTTCCTTATTAATTGTAACTGAATTTTTCGAAACAGAATTACATAGTTTGTCGACGGTTCTGAAATTTACTTAACAAGAATTGGACCTTATCGGAACTATTAATAAGATTTACGAAAAATTCGAGAATAAGTTCGATTACAATATTAAAGATGCATTTAAACTCAATCTCAAATTTAATTTCGGATTTAAATAAAAAATCCCGGGCGTTGAAATCACCTGAAATTTATTTTAAATTAATTTTCTTTTATTGTGTCTATAGAGGAACATATAAATCTTCTAAACTATATCCGTTCACCTCGTTGACTTTATAAACTTTTTGATTTTAAAAGTTTTTTTTTTTAATTGACACACTGGCGGGGGTGGGACCTTTGAATTGACTGAACATTAACTCATACACTGCAAATTAGAAAAACAGATTATTACATGCACGAAGTGAATATTAATCTTGTCAATTTACTCGCAAGAGTATTGTATGGTAGCATTTCTCGACATTGAGGGTGCCTTTAATAATGTAAAAACGGAGGCGATCATGGAAGGATTGTCATTTTTGAAGGTGGATTATCCTATAAGTAGGTTGATAAATCAGATGCTGGTAAGCAGGATTACTATCCCGGAACTGGGAGAGTCCACCATTAGAAGGCGGGTGGTTAGAGGAACTCCGCAGGGAGGAGTGATGTCCCCCTTTCTCTGGAGTGCAGTGGTGAATGGATTGCTGTTGGAACTGGAGAAAGGGGGGATAGGGGTTGTAGCGTATGCGGATGATGTAGCGATAGCTGTCTCAGGCAAATGTATGGATACGATTAGGGATGTTATGCAGAATGCACTCCTGATCGTTACGAAATGGGCCAGCAAATGTGGATTAGGGATCAACCCGTCCAAGACAGAGCAGGTACTATTTACTAAGAAATATAAAATTCCGGTAGTTAGCCCTCCTACCGTGAACGGCATTAGACTGGCTTTTGCTGACAGAGCGAGATTTTTGGGCATAATCTTGGACGGTAAGCTCAGCTGGAAGCCTAACATTGTAGAAAGGGTGAATAAAGCTAATGTAGCCATTTACTCGTGTAGAAACGCCATAGGGAAGAAATGGGGTTTGAAACCAGAGCTGGTACACTGGCTCTATACCGCAGTGGTAAGGCCTGTGCTGATGTACGGGGTGGGCGTGTGGTGGCGAAAAAGTAACTTACATAAGGATGTTGGAGAAGGTGCAAAGAACGGCCTGTTTGCTTATAAGCGGGGCGCTTAGGACAACACTTACACGCGCTTTAGAGGTTATGTTCCATCTTATTCCAATCGAATTTTTTGGTAAGCAGATGGCAGCCAACGTGGCTACGAGGCTCTCGGCTGTCTCTCGGAAGTGTCTTCAGGCGGGACACTCGACGATAGTTCGATCACTAGGGGAGGAACTGGTGAATCTAGATTGTATTAAACCAACGGTGTGATTCGATATAGGTTTCCGGATCATCTGTCCTTCTAGGGAATCCTGGAGGAATGGATCAATACTGGAAAACGAGGCACTGAAATTTTTCATGGACGGCTCTAAGCTAGACGGCAGCGTGTACCAGGCTGAAGTGGTGGTGATAGGGGAAGTCGTGACATGGTTGAAGCATAACGTGGTATCTGTTAGGGATATCGCGATTTATGTGGACAGTCAAGCGGCACTCAGGTCACTAGAGGCGGTTTCTCTGAAGTCACGGGTTGCGCTGGATTGCCGATCATCTCTTAATGAGATGAGCGAGTATTTCAGTATCCAGATAATCTGGGTCCCTGACCACTTGGACGTCACGGGAAACTGCAGGTCAGACAAACTAGCTAGGTACGGTGCGATTCTCCAGATGCAACTGGAAAGGACAGGTCTGGGTAGGCCTATAGCAGCGCTCAAATTGACGCTCAGTAAAAAGGCAATCGCCTTGACAGATGAGAGGTGGACCAACACTCTCACGTGCAGGGTAGCAAAACAGGTTTGGCCAAAACTGGACCTGCGGGGCTCCAAGGCACTTGTATCTCTGGGAAAACGAGATTTAGGAGTGGTCGTAGGTATACTGACAGGACACTGCCTTTTTGGGGAACATGCGAGAAGGCTGGGTCTAGAGACGAATGACTTTTGTAGAAGTTGTATGGACGAAGAGGAGGAGGAGACGTTAGTTCACTTCCTATGCTCGTGTCCAGCACTATCATACAAAAGACATAGGTACTTGGGTGTGTACAACATGGACAGCCTTTCTGAACTCGCGGACTTTGGGGTGCGTGATATTTTACGCTACATCAGTAGCTCTGGTTGGTTTCAGCGGGAGTAAGGGGAGATTGGATCCTGTGGTATCACAATGGGTCATTATTGGCCTAAGTGTGTGATAGCAGCCACTCTAACCTAACCTAACCTAACCTATCGTATCCGATTTTCTCCGGAAGCATTCGAATTAAAATGTTTGTACTAAAATCTCTCGTTTGAACCTTGTTGCAAAGAACGTCTATCGGGTGCATGTACTACTTTGTTATGTGCTGCTACAGGGTTGAACGATTCAATGTGGGCTATAATTTTTGTTCGATTTCCATCATATCATAATCTTTGTTTCTTATTTGTTTCCAATGCCCGCTAGCCTTCTTAATCCACTGTTCTTTTCACCTGTTTTGATTTCAGTTGAGAAGTTATTATTCCATCGCTTCTTGTTCCCAGAGTTACAACATACAGTTTTTTGCACACAATAATACTTTCTTGGTTTGGATCTACGTTCGGGAATTGATTTTTGTTTCGGCAATGTAATTGTCTAAAAATATTCCTCTTTAAGCAAAATCGTAGGACTTGAAATTATCTATCTGGCTCTGCCTGTTGAACAAATACACCCTTTTGTATAGCATTTTAATTCGGGAAAGTATGCGTAGTTCCTGCGGTGCACGATGAGCTCGCTGTATTCCGGGGTTGTCCTACGATAAAAAGAAAACAAATTACAACAAAATGATCGCGGTTCATACGAAAACGTCAGTCATTAGCCAATTTACAACAATTAAAATTAAGGTTCCTCGTTAAACTTGGGATATTAAGTTATCAAACTCATGATCCGCTCGTCAATTACCCTTGTCTTTTGGAGTGAAGTTCCTCCTGAAGCGCCGACTCGCCCAATTAGCTGGAGCTCCAATTCGCCGTGGCGAGTCATTTTCTCGTGATGCCCAAACCATCCAAATTTCAGAACAATTTCTATTTGCACATCCGTAGTTGACACCTATTCCTTTTTTTCGTTTTCCTTTCATGGCTTTGATTAGTTAGCGTACGTTGTATTTGTAGGCCTACCGTAGATCTTGTTGTCGGTGAGAAAACCCGTATAAGTATGCGGTACAACAGCACAATGCGATAAAAATCTCGGATCTTCCAGTGCACCAACTACCAAGTAACATCTTTTCATTACCAATGCTCCATCGGTGGTTATACTTTCAAGGTAAAGCGATAAAAAATACTTATTTAATTTATTTTTAATTAGCTGTGAGTACGGACCAAGCCTTAAGTGCATATGTTTTCATTGGAATGTTCATTTATATTTAAGACTCGACGGTTTCTTATAGAAGTCCATTCAGCAAAAGATAAACTAAATCTAATTTTATTCATTTCCATCTTAAACAGTTCGGATCTTGTTTCCTGTTGATTTTTTGCAGCTTAATCCATTACAATTTTTTAAGGTGTTGATTGATTTTGGTATTTCATTCCACGTAAATACTTTGACCATAGTCAATACCCTGAGATCATTTGAGGTGAAAAACACAGAAAATGGTATACCATCCCTTGCAATTAGCCGAGCGAGATAAAATGGCGGACAAAGAAAAATCGTGTCTATTTTCAACAAAGAATTCTGTTGTTGGACGAACGTGCATCAAAGACACTTGATGTAGATAGGGCAATTTTCATCCGTTTTGCTACATTTATATTGCGGATCGCTCGTAAATGGGAATGAAGCGCACTGGTAGATCCTTTAATTTTTTTCACATTCTTGCCTTTAGCACAACTTACAGTGTTTTGTCGTAGAAAATGAGCTCATATCGTGTATATCGTGTAAACTATTTACATTACCATTAAATTATTTTGATTCATAAATCATATGAAATGAATGAACAAAAATGTGGAAATATGAAAATGTCAAACAAACCAACGAAAAAGTATAAGTTGTACGAATATCGCAATAAAAACTGGGCGAAGATCAAAAAAACAGGCCGCAAGTACATACAGAGAAATATTTCACACCCCGAGCTGGTCAGTGGTCTTCGATACAGATGATATAAGGATGTCGCAGAATGTAAACCAGACAACGAACAGACAGTTGATTTTATTATGTAATTTACATGTTGAATTTTGTATTGCGATCGTGTTACTCTTCGGTTCTCAGTTTCATTAGAAACGTCGCTCAATGTATATGAGTAACCTTCCCAGCAATACAAATCAGTGCACAATGAGCGCATAAACAGCTTATAATTAGAGCGCTCAATTTTTACTTCAAATTGATGCAGCTAATTCCATGCTTTTCGTATTTTTGTCGACCGAAAAATCGGGTTTGTTTCCCCTACGTTAACTTAACGGTTTAACTAGAAACAATATTTTTTATTTTTATGTTTTGTTGTATATACCAAGTATGTACACACTCGCAGATACAACTACATATTTTTAATTTTGTATACTCAAGTTATATGTTGTCCATGTATTTTTCATCTGAAAACAATTGTAAAATAAACATCATACCATGTACAATGAATATTTTACACATCAACCAGAATCTACTTAAATATATATTTAAGTAGATTCTGCGTCAACTCACACCCCAAATGAAATCTTCAGACTGATAAAAATGAAATAGAAATTTTTCTAAATGAAATTGATAAACAAGAAAATAAGTGGGAGTAATATGCAGTGTATCTGTCTGTATGTATTATAAAAGAAACCGAAGTAAATTTATTTGGTTTCTCACTTCGACCTGTGCAAATGGTTCAATCTGTTTCATACTGCTATCAACGTTTGTTTGCTGGGTTGTTCAAAATATCGTCGCCATGCGCGACTTTATCAAAGTGAGCAATTTAGAATGCAATACTTTCATGTTAGTTATGCATTCATGGACAAAACCAACTAAAACCAAAGCAATCTTAATAAATCTAGCCTGCCTATTAAATAGCACTTTCAAATATGGGATGTAAAACATAATAAAAAAACTAACTTTTCATAGGTTTTATATGGGAGATAGCATTACGTTTGATAAGTAAAACGTGAATTAAAAATAAAGTAAAATTGATTTCTTTTCACATAAATCGATGACATATTTATACTAGATTTCAACTCATTCGAATGATGCAATCAGTAGGCTTCTCGTTTTCTTCAAATTAATAAAGAAAATATAAGGGATTTTCGCTGTACAACAACAACAATTAAAAAATACGGGAAATTGATGACGTCAAAATATCGTCATTTAAAACTAATTGCTAGAGAGAAATAGTAAATTAAAATTTATAAGCAAATAAGAAAGACAACAATGTGTTTTAAAAAAGGGAAATTAAATAGAAACGACAATATGAACTATGAAATCAAAAACAATGAAGAGTGCAAACATCGTAATTCAATGGTGAAGATAAAGTAAACCGTATAATATCCGAAATAAAAATCCGAAAATAAAATAGTTAAGTGGGAACTATAGATAGAATAAAAAAAATAAAAAATATAACGTAAGAGAGCGAGCGATATGTTTTACACTTGAAACTCGATTATCCGGGATGAGCGGGACCGGAGGCCTCCCGGATAATCAAAAATCCCGGTTAATCGGATTATTCGTTATTTTAGACTAAAAATAAGGGAATTCATCACAGTTTAGCACTTTTATTTATATTTTAACGAAAAATATCAAAATCACGTTAATAACAATATTATAAAAAATATTTAACATAAAATAAAAATATGTAATTATATATTTTTATTTTATGTTACATATTTTTTATATACCATTTCTTTTATAAATTCTGTTTGAAACAATAAAAAAATAAAAATACTATCACAAAAAATACCTATCATCAGCTTCAGCATTGTCAAATTTAAATTTTATTGAAAAATTCCCGGTTAATCAGATTAAATCCCGGTTAACCAAAAGACTAAAATAAATCGGATGCGTACGAAAAATCCCGGATAATAGAATTTCACGGATAATCGGATCCCGGATAATCGAGATCCAATGTATATGTATTCGACCATAAGAATAACAAAAATAAAAACTATAACAGAAATTGCGTTTTATTTTGCTGTCACTTAAAAAGAATAGCAGAGCGAAAATTTTCGTCCGGAAATAAATAACTTAACGATTACAACAACAAAACTCAAACAAATTTTTGTGCCTTGCATGTAATATGCATGTTTATTATTTTATATATGGGAATTTGTGATTATTCGTGCATTTTATGTTTTCTATTTATAAAATATTCATGTACACATACTAATATGAATATAAAATCAAAAATAATTTTCACTACAATGTAGAATTGTATTTTTCTAAAGCTAACCTAAAAAAATAATTGATCGAATTGCGTTAATTTAAACCGCATATAAATAATTTTTATAATTTTAAACACATATATTTGTTGAGACGTTTGTACTCAAAACCATTGTAGTTTCACTCAATATTTTAGCAAATACATTAAAAAAAATATTACATGAAATATTTGAATGACATTAATATTTTAAGTAATCTATAGCCGAAAAGTCAAATTGGAATAATAATTTTTTGTCTTCGTTTCTTACGTTATTTCTGTTATTTTTTTTATTACATCTATAGTTGGCCCATTACCTATTTGCTATTTGTTTACTTTATGCTAGAGATATACTCGACGTTACTCAGACGTTGCTTTATGTCAAAAAAGTTTTACTTTTACACGCAAAATAAACTCAATAATTTCGAATCGCGTTTTTGACATTTTGACATACATTTTCATGTAAGCTGATTTTAGTAGTGTTTCTATTATCGGTAAATCATAAAACTCGTATAATGAATAGTTTGCACTAGAGATATTAATTTTTTTGCACTAGAGATATTAATTTTTCCTTAAAACTCATTTTTAATTTGAATTTGGGTAATCGAATGTTTTTTTTGACAAGCAAAAATGGCATGAATAGAAAAAAATTGTATTAGAATGTTTATTAAAAAATTGCCGTAAGATGTCACTTTTTATTGTACAACAACAACATGTTAAAGTTGAATCAACTGTTTTTTTGTTACTTCTGAGTCGCGTCGAGTATAATCGCTTTGGTACAAACTCATATATTTCAACTTTTTATTTTTTGTTAGTCACGTCGGTCGCGTCGAGTATATCTCAGGGGTTAATATAAAATAGTAGCCGTATGTAATTTGTTATGGATGCACGTCGTTTTTGTCCCGATTTCAGAAATGAATAAAAATCGTAAATATTTGAATCGTAATCTTATTCTTTATGGATTGATTAACGTTTTTATAATGTTTAAGTGGTTTATTAAATTTTATGAAACCATCCTTAAATTTTCAATTAGGCTTCCGTATCCTACTAGAAACAATTAAAGTATTAAAAAAATATTTGTTACATATACTTTTGCCTATGTGGAACGGTTGTTGAAAAAGTATGTACATATGTTCGATTTTTGGTTCTGAGTAGTTTTGTTCTTCTGTTTCAATATGATCATGCATGTATCAATATATCCCAGATTCCAAAACGCATTGAATTTTGCTCCCGGTTTTGTGTCTGTTGAAACAATTTGCTTTCATAATTTTGGATTTGTATCTCTCTCTCTAGCTTCACATCCCATGAAGGGATTTTGCCTCCCGCACTATGGTCCTCCAGCCGTCTCGGTTCATCGCTCTCGTCCTCCAGTTTCGACATCCTAGTGCATGTAGATCTTTTTCGACGTCGTCACGCCAGCGCAGTCGGGGTGTTCCTCTACGACGCACACCGGCTGGTTGTTGATGGAACACTTTATATACGTTGTTGTGGGGACCTTGTAACGTAGCCGAACCATCTAACTCGATTGGATTTGATGAATCCGATAATATCACAACCTCCAAGAATTTGCTTTATCTCGTGGTTCATGCGAATCCGATATTCATTGTTCGCGTCTTTAATTGGACCAAAGATTGAACGAATGAAATTCCTTTCGAAATATGATAACAATCCACAATCGTTAGTGGTCAAGGTCCAGCTCTCGCTTCCGAAAGCCAGCACACCTCTTATGAGTGCTTTATAAAGTGCGAGCTTGCACGACTGCGATAGATGTTTAGATCGCAATAATTTTGATTGGGCGTAGAAAACTCGATGCGCGGCAGCGATTCGGGCTTTTATATCTACCTGCATGTCATTCAATGATGTTAAAACTGACCCGAGTTATTTGAAGTTTTCAACGCGATCAAAGTTATGGTCGCCAATTCCGAGATTTATCGTGGAGATTTTCCTGGGTGTTGATACAAATTTGGTTTTGCTACTGTTCTCCTTCAAACCAAGTCTTCGTGTGCAGCGATCGAGCGGCACGAAACTGTCTTTGATATCGCTAGGTCTTCGGCCAAGAAGCACGATATCATCTGCATTTCCAAGAATTTGCCCTGACTTATTAAATATGCAGCGCGAAGTTTCGATGTTGCATTTCCTCACTACGTACTCAAGCGCCAAATTGAACAGCACAGGCGCGAGTGCATCTCCCTGTCGAACACCAGATGTTATTTCAAAGGAGTCTGACACAGTTCCTTCGATTACAATTCTACATACAGACCCAGACCTTGTTAATTTGCACCGAGAAACGAGTTTCTCTGGAATTCCTAGGCATATGAGCGTGGCCCAAAGGTTATCGCGTTTTATACTGTTATATGCCTGACGGAAGTCTATATATATTTGAAGTATGGTTATGTTGTACTCCCAACATTTTTCCAAGATCATCCTCAATGTGAAACACTGGTCAGTGGTCGATCGATTAGGACGAAAACCACACTGATAGTCGCCAATGATGTTTTCGGCGAAAGGGATGAGTCTGGCAAGTACAACATTAGCCAACACTTTGTAAGCAGTGTTCAATAGAGCTATATCACGATAGTTTTCACATTTAAGACGGTCGCCTTTTTATGCAACGGACATATGAGCGCGGTCTTCCAATTCTCCGGCAACTCTTCTTGGCCCCAAATACAAACGACGAGATCGTATAGACTTGTTGCAAGTGTAGCGCCTTAGAGTTTGATTAATTCTGCGGGGATTCCATCGAGACCGGGTGCCTTTCCGTTTTTCAATCTACTAATAGCTGCGTCTACTTTCTCTGCTGTGGGATACTCGACGAACACCTCATCACCTGGAGGAGCTATTGCTCTAATGGGGGTCACGTCGTCATTCCGATTTAGAAGGAATGATACGTTACCATCTACAGTGATTCGAAAATAACGGAGTGTTCAATGGGAAGCGATTGCTTCGAGCTTTTGTATTCAACGCGTATACATAACACACGTGAACCGAAGAAAATCAATGTTTGGCACTTTTGGTGAAAGAATTTCTTACAACATTAAGAGACGTCTTGGCTTATCACACATACGTGGGACAAATACGCAAGCATTTAACGTTCATTGCTTGTATACTTTTGAAAACATTGTTGCTATACTTTAAACAAGTTATAATTCCTCAACTGAATGAGATACCAAATCAACCCGTTTGGTAGTACATAATCCATAACTTATCGAAGAGCTGCTATCGAAATGGCCACTATCTGAGTTTTTCATCATTTATCACTGCTGAAAATATCACCGCGCGCAATAATCAGCACAAAGAAAAAATTATTTTGGTAAATCAATAAGAAAATCTTTACTCTGTAAGAATAAAATATTTTTAAATTGCATACAAGTATTATGTCTTTTCGGTGGCCGCTATGGTGTTCGAACGAAGTTACAAAATCAAGTACATACTGTAAATGAAAAGAACATGAATATATCTATAGAACAATGTTTTTTTAATTTTTTAATCACGTATTTATAGATATCTGTAATTCAAAAACATTGTCACTCGCATGCTTTCACAACCACATTGTGGTTGTGTTGTTTCCATGGCAATCGTGTTTTTAGAGAGAGAATGGAAAGAGACCATATTATGATTTGAAATGATGACGCCATACAACAACAACATTAATAAAAGCTCATTATTTATTTATTTTCCAAGTCAATTTTCACACAGTTTAAAGGGTTTTCTTGAATTTATTTTTGAACTGATTAAAGTTTGAACTTTTCTGCATTTACCCGTACAAAAATATTATAAAAGCTTATGGTTTAAGTATACTTAAAAAGAAAAAGAAAATTAGTAGTTTTTCATACATTGCTATAGGAAACTAACATTTATTATATCCCATATTTTAAGTTTAGTGAAAAAAAAGCTCGAATAGGGAGGCTCTATTTCTCTAGTCGGCTCTGCTGAAACCCGGCAATCCATCAAATATAATTTCTTAGCCTTCTTGACGTCATTGGGAAATGATACGCAACTTTAAGTTCAAATTGTCTTGCAATTACTTTACAATACGATGTTTCTGACTTAATAATTTTCTTAAACGAGTAATGCGTAGACAAATATAAATAAAAGGTAATGCGGCATTAAAGCTATATTTTGTACAATACACAACATAAGTACATGATTATATATATATTTCTATTTTTACTTAAAGTTCAATTCCTTCATACAATAATAATAATATCGTTTTCCCTCCTTATAAAATAGGTTCGTCGTAAGTATCGAAATAAATTATTTAATCCAAAGCAAATACCGGTAAAATTTGTATTCAGCATTAGACGGTTATTACATACATTTGTGTCAGAACATAATGATAATAGCGTGTAATTTATATAAAATGTATCGTATATAGAGAGATTAAGGCTAGATATCATTAATATGCGTAAAGTATTTCGTGAATGAATTTAAAAGTCACGTCGATTATATAGGGGAGTAAAATTCTTAGAATATGTTTGCTCTAGTCTTATCTAGTAAATATTTTGATTTGCTTAGTAATGTATATATGGATGTGGTATGTGCGTATGTTCAGTAAAAAATTGCTCAAAATAAATCAAGTCGAGGTTTTGTACAATTTAAAATTTATTTAGTTAATATTTCAAGACAAAACAATTTTAGGAAAATTGTTTTAAATATTGTTCGCCGATATTTATTTACACCAATTTTTTTTTTAATTTGTATCGAATTTTACGAGCGCATTTTGTTATACAAATGGCAAAAACATTTTCGGAACTGAATTTTACAAATATTATCCACGTATAATATTGGAGTAGACGATTAATTTGAAATAATTTGTCGTAATTGCAATTTATTTTGAAAAATTGTGTTTAGCTTAATAATATAGGTTTACACAGTTCTACACACGTGGGTGCAAAAAACAACAAAATATTATTACGGAGACTGGAAAAAAATTCGAATATCGATAAAACTCGGAAAAGAATAATGCGTGAATCAATGAATAATAGGTAATTCAATTTATACGTGTCTTGATTATTGTAGTTACGGGTTTTTATTCGAATTCCATATACCTACACGATATTTTATGGTAATGGTTCGTTGTTATATAAGGATTTTGATCGAAATTGATTATCTGGAAATCTTGAAATCGTATAAAATATTAAAATGTGTATAGGGTGCGAGAGGTTAAATTGTGCATAAATAAATAACGAATATACAGCAACAATAAAAATTCATAAGAGTTTGTTACAGTTGATTAAATTTGTTTATATTTTATTGTGTATTTTCCAATTGTATAGATTTTTCCTGAATTAATTTTCAATTTTTTTTACGTTCTATTTGAATAAGAAGATGAATTAAACCTCAGATTCAAAGTTGATTTTAAATTACTTTTAATTTTATTCAAATAGCATTATAACTAAACCAAATAAAAAAATATATAGATATATTTTTAAATTGGATTATGTCCGCTTTATTAAATACAGTGGACAAATTCAGAGGAAGGTTTATTTTTATTGGCTATACATTTTCAAGATCTTAGAATAAAAGTCAGTTTGCTCAACTAGGCTATATATAATAAATAATAATTTGCTTAATTTTAGGAAAAAGTGAGTTCCTGTTAAGTTTCATTTAAAAACATTTTAAACTAAAATCATAAATGGACTATAAATTTCTACTCGGATAGAATAAGTTGTGCCTTCCTTCGGAATAAATTCATGTGACGTCTGTTAACGTGATCACTCCCATAAATAATATCGCTCTATAACGCTATATTCCTGTTGACCATACTTTAAAATTTTGTTCCGCACAAAATTCTGTAAGATCGCTTTCTGGTAAAGGTCAATTCGTTATGGTAGCAAATCAAACAACTACACATATGTGTCCCATGTAACTCGAATATGACATGCGTTTGTCGATTGGACCAACATAGCCAACACCCACGTTCGAAAACGGCCGATAAATTGGTATTCTGGGTTTGGGCAAGCTGTCCATGAACTGCTGAGCACCTTACGTATGCTTCTTTAGATGGAAGTATAAATGGATTCGTTTGACCAAAATTCAAATGTGATAATGGCAAACCTTATCCAGAAAATGTTTGTTCCTTTTAATTTCCCGGATTAATTCACAGATATAGTCAGGTTGCATTATTTTTATCGACGCCATTGATTTTGGCTTCGGGAATAATATTTTTAAATTGCTCAGTACCAATACATCCATGTTCATTCTAAACAACGATGAGCACCTAATCCTTACTTTCACCACAATCTGGCTTGTTAAATTTCCTGTTTTGCTTAATCCGACACCTTCTATTTTTGCCTGAAATAGCCCGCGTTCCAATCTCAGTCGCTGCACAGCATCTTCCGTAATAAAATATGCCTGCGACCCTGGATTGATGAGTGCTCTACGTATCTGTTCTCTCATGCTGTTCGTGACAACCGCCAGCACACAAGCAAGGAGCACGTTCCTTTTCATGCTTGGTGTCTATTTGTGGTATTCGTTGGCTCTAAATCGCATCTCTTTCAGGTTCTTACGAATATTTTGTGTGGTATATGTAGCTTGTTACCTTCAAATTTCCTCTGAATGCAATAGTGTGTGGAGATATATTAAATCATAACCAGCCCTTTTGAAGCATCAGCGTTTATGCCTCCTTAAATATGTTACGCTGTATTGTTTAACGTTTTTAAGATTGCCGTGTTTCATTAGGTTCATCCCTTTAAATTATGAACAGTGTGAAATGAAATGATTGCATGAGCAATTCCAATAGTCTTCGGATTTGCTTTTCTTCTTGGATGAAATGATCTATAAATTACATCTTTACTTGTTTTGGACCGATCGGATCTCGGACTGTAACGAGTGGCTGGATGACGTTTCTCGTTCTGTCTTCCATCGTTTTTTGTTTTCAGCACTTGGAAACTGGCTTTCAAAAATTAATATAAAATTAAAGGTTGGAAGCATTGTTGAATTGGATAGTGTCTGTTGAAATAACTACTGGCCTCCTGTATCCAATATTTGAATCTTGTGCTGCGTCTTTCTTTAATTAGATTCTACGCAGTAATAAACCTTCGAAACTTCCAAATGACGCAATAGTTAAATTTTAGATACTGCATTTTTCGAAATCACTCAGTAAATTGTTTTTATGAATCAAACGATCATATATGTCTTGAAATTTTCATTCATGATAGTTTACGTTAAACCTACATTTTATTGCTGGTACGGTTCTGTCTTTTTTAACATCATCATCGTACAATCGCGGAGCGGAAACCGTAAACTTTTCCGTCAGCCTGTAATACAATGCAATTACAACAACGAACCCTTTGTTATCAAAATTTTGATCGTGTTATATTTTTTTAATCAAGCTCAACTATCAGTGGCTCAGCGAACTTTTGCTCAATCAGACATCACATTTGATGGCTTACCTAGTGGATTGCCAAATAATTTGTTCATCCTGCAGGTAGGAACCTTTGAAACCCTTCAACATAAATATTTAAAAATAATCCTAGTTAAACGAACTGCCAGTGATGATGCCAGTGGAGGTCTGAAATCATTGCACCTCAAATAAGATTGCCCAGTTAAAGTGTCGAAGAAACTGACCCAGTGCCAATGATGGGCATTTTACATGTAAAAATTGTTATCTACATTTTTATGTAAATAACGTAAGTTACATAAAAAATTGTGTAATTTATATAAAATATGTAAAAAAACTGAAAACTCTCAAAAATAACTGAATATAATGCATAATTGTAAGAAGTGTTTGTTTAAAAGGGTTTTTCGCATGATAAATAGCAATCAAACGGTTTATTTAGAGGGTCAATCATATATATTTGAGACTTTTTGTTATCTACAACCACTGTTATCTACAATGAAGAAATTTATGTATGTATCTAAACTGCCATCTGTGTTTGCCTTAAACAAGCTCTAAAATCGACTACTGACACCTATAAGTTTAGTTTAGCTACATGATAGTGTAATACGTCCCATCTATTATCAAATTGTAGCAGTTTCAAATGAAAACATGTAGATATTCTGACATTCGGTAGTTGAAAAGCGAGCCACATTTATTCCAACACCCCATGAAACCCATGTAATTGAAAGAATGTCAATGGTGAATTAATTTTGGTTGAGTTTTGTGGAGAACTTTCCCCATTTAAACAAAAACCGGGAAAAGATTCGTGTCCTCTAGAGTTTAAATATGGCCAAGATGCGTTTGTTCACACACGCTCTTTTTTCGGAATTGTACTCTCTTTTGCGACAATATACAGGGTGATGAAAATAAAATGTTCCGAACACCTATTTATTCGCATTAAATTTTTCAGTCAGATTTTCCACTTATTCGCCCGTGAAAGTTTCGACAATTACAGCGGCCAAAATATTTCCTACCCAACATGGTGTGGTATACAGCCACAAACTAAACTGTTGGTATACATCTCTAACTTCTGTTTGATAATCAAACACCCAAATGTACCGTTAAAAATCATGTACATTATGAGTGCGAAGCGCTTGGCCCGAAATACAAACCAGGGTACCAATTATCGAGTTTTCTAATTCACGTCAAGTTAATTCGTTCTTCGATAAATGAGACATAATTTTCTTGGTTTCAGCTATCAAAATAAGTTCTACCGAATGCCGTGTTAATTGGCATTTCTGTGAATGAGACATAATATTCTTGAATTGGTACGGTCGTGATATCTTTAGATTCGGCCGGTCTGGTTTAATTAAATCTTTAATTGGTAGCTTTATATATTTCTCTTCATCGTTTTCGTTGAAACTCGAATCGAATACATATTATTTCTAATCGATACAATCACAACGTGACTCAACTAACATACTCACTCTCAAGAATATCTTGGAATTATTTTTGACAGCAGTGTAATTTTACGAAATCGACAACAACAAAGAAGAGAATGGCCAAAATTTATAAATGTGACTGGAAAATTGTTCAGAATCATTTAATCGTCCATGGGGGATGCATCAATTCTAGATTTGCACAAAAGCGTTGAAATTATTACTTTATTTTGTAAATTGCTGGAAAACATTAGGGGCACCTGAATCGATTGAACGCCATTGTCTAAAGTATCACGGCAGTGAGACATTATAGTAATCTTCAATTCTAGCAAACATATTCTGAATGAGGCTAAATGTATCGAGGTTAAGGACGTTGAGAAATATCATAAAACCGCGATAAAAGAACTGAGTATAAATGTAAACCAACGAGAAATGAAGTAAAAAACGGAGCATTTCAATCGATTTGTGACTTTATGTGGCGGTTTTGAGTCCGCATAATGAAGTCTGGGTACAATATAGTCCCATTATTTATTTCTAACGCTTTATACTCGTCCGATATATTAATCAGAGTACCATCGATAAGCACGGTATTTGTTATGTGCTGTGCGACTCGGGTAGTTGTAGGTCACTCTTTTTAATAAAGAAACACTTTTTTTTTTACTTCAATTAAAACGAAAATAAAAACTTTATTTTAACTCAAATGCATGTATGTGTGTGAGTACCCCATTAACCAAAATATGTCATTACCAAAGCAAACAAATATATTGTTTGCATGTCGGGTTCAAAGGCTGTATTGGAGTTAGCGTTGAGTTTTCTAAAAATAATAAAAATTTATTTTAAATAAATAAATTCCAAAAACAAACTTTTCTAAAAAAAATTCCATAGCATTTGTATTAAAGTACTTATTCCGGTTTACGTTTTTTGGGCCTGCATACATAAAAACCCATATATTGAAAGATGGTCGAATACACACATGCACATACCATGTTTCCATGGCAGAGTTAACCTAGGTTGACTTAAGTTTGTGTGCATGGAAACGCCGATTTTGGTTCAGTTTCGTTAAACCCGTATCAAATCAATGAAACTAGTTCGGTTGGGTTAGGTTCCATATGTCAACGAAAATTTTTTTATTAGTACTTTTCAACTTTTTTTATATTTACACAAAAAAATTGTTTGTATTGGTTTATGACTGCTCTCTCGGAAATCAAATTTAAAATAAAATCTACATGTCAAAATGGCTTAAAATTTGTTTTATTTCATGTTTGTTTGTGTTAGTGCTGTTTCCTGTTTTATAGGTAAACCAAAATCTACTTAAATATTAGTCCTGCTAGCTCCACACATTTGAAATAAACAATAACTAACTAAAGATGATTGGTAATTTTTTCCATAGTAATGTTTGTTTTAAAAACTAAATATGCATGTGTTGGTGCAGAAAGAACCAAAAATAAAAAATAAAAAATTCATATTTCCTTTGCATTGTTAGTGTATCCAACCAATGCCTTTTAAACTACTGGCCGCTTACACCAACTGATGACGACACGCTAAGACGACTGACCAATGTATATTATCCAGATGGCAGATACATTTTAAAAAGGAAAATTACATTGCAAAATATATTTAGTTGTAATTATTACATCAAAGTAGAAGGTTATTCGTTTTCCAGTTTTTCTAATTTTTGTCTCCGCCTCATTTTCTTAAAACCAAAATAAATTTCGTCGATCGTCTCGTCGTCAATCGTTATACAAACAAATACAAAATTCCAAAACATTAAAAATATTAATTCCTTCTTCAGTTGTTTTGAAATTCGAATCTACATACTAATTACAATAATTTCAACAGTTTGTTCGATACTAAGAACAAACTGTTGAAATTATTGTAATTGCTATGTAGATTCAATAAAAATGTAAAAAAAAATTACGAATATTGTGTAAAATACAGAAAACATGCGTCATACGACTACATCTATTTGTGTGACACTAAAAAAAAATAAAAATAATACACAAATAATTTGATTGGTGGTTAGAATGTACGACTAAGACTAAGCAGGGATCCTGGATACGCCGGGCCTATAACAAGATGGGGCGATAGGAAAGGTTGTAGTCCTAAGTAGTCATCAATAGTTAGTAAATTATTAGGCACAAGATAGCACAATTATTTTTGGTTTTATGGTATAAAAGTTCAAAAATCAGCATCGTGAAAAAAATTTAATAATTATTTAAGTACCCCTATATAATGAGGCTTCTATACATTTCTTGTAATAAAACTTTATTATTATGAGTTGAACTTTCAATAAACTAAATAGTTCAATTATCCATCAACAAAATTAAACTGGTTCCCCAAAAACATATTAAATTTTGTAAAATTAATCCAATCCAGAAATCACTTATAGGCATTAAAAAATAAAAGGGCATACCATCTTTCAGTCTCTATTTATTTCATTTATTTGTAGAAAATAATTTTAACAATAATGGTTTAAATTAGAATAATGTAAAAGACACAGCCACTGACATCCCTGACATGAATTTTTTTTTTCTAGTTTTAATTTAATACAAAATGCATTTATTTGGTAGCTAAACTCAACTGCAAATTAGAAAAACATATTATTACATGCAGGAAGTGAATATTAATATTAATTTAATAAGTTATATTAAAATAACCACATGCAATCGGAATATATTTATATTTAAATTTCACTAAAGCAATAATAATAATATTTACACAAATAAAATAAGATGGCAATTATTACATGCAGGAAGTGAATCCATCCATTGTTACAGTCATATATGTATTCAAGCTATAATTTTAATACAAAACGCATTTATTGAATAGCTTAACTCAAATGGATCAATAGTTCATGGAATATACTGCACACTACTCATATACTGCAAATTACATAAACAGATTATTACATGCACAAAGTGAATATTAATCTTCATATAGTAAATTTTATTGAAATAACCACCTGTAATCAGAATATATTTATATTTAAATTTCACTCAAGCAATAATAATAATATTTAAACAATGAAAATAAGATTACAATTATTACATGCAGGAAGTGAATCCATCCATTGTTACAGTCATATATGTTTTCTAATTGTAATTTAAATACAAAATGCTTTTGTTTGATAGCTAAACTCACATGGACCAATAGTTCACGGAACATACTGATCTTTACTCACACACTGCAAATTATAAAAACAGATTACATGCACGAAGTGAATATTAATCTTCAGCAACAAATATTATAAAAAAAATGATCATTTTTTATTCTCTTCGCTCTCTCGATTGTATTTATATTTTCGAAGTTAAATACACTGAAACTTTGTACTGCGTTATTTAAATAGGCCCATTACTTACGAATCAATTCATGATTTAAGAAAATCAAAGATTGATGATGATTTAAGAAAATCAGTTTCACCTATACTATTTATTTATTATATAATAATTTCGATTTTTAATAACGTTGTGAAATTTATTGCCGTCTCAATAAGGAGGCATGATATATTATTTTTACCTAGTTATGCTGACCTCAAGTTGTCGATTTACGTTGACGTCATTAGCAAGAAATTAATGTTGTCACAGGCTAGTACTATTGAAGGCACTAATCCAGCACACTTTTTGGTACTATTTTCATGTATGATCTGTCAATGAGAGTTAGAGCATGATTAAACGCGCATTCTCAATAGAAAAAATTATGACGTTTGCCTTACAGAACAGAAAAAAATATTTCTCTAAATATTTTTCGTAATTTTCTGTAAGGCAAAAGTCCTAAATTTTTCTATTAAGAATACGTAATTTTCTATTAGCTTAATTTTTCTATTAAGAAATATCTTAGGAATGAGTTGGAACGAGAGTACAAATGTTTGGTTGAATGCAATTAATTTAAGGGAAAACTTTATAAAATAAAATCGGAAATAATCACAAAAATATGCCAATGTATTTACACAAGGCTGCTTGTACAAAACCAGCCCCTATAAATACGACCGTGTTATCTCTTTTTCACACAATATGCGTTTGCTTTTGTCGATTCGCATACTAGCAAAAATTGGCGTGTAAAATAAATGTTTTAAAGGTAATAAAAGTAAATACCAGAACACTTTTGACCTGTATTTCTTCCAGTAAATTTTGTTTTTGTTTCTGTCACTCTAATAAAATTTATTCATTAGCTTTCTCTTTTTATTTCTCCAGAATATTTTGCGGAATAAATAATTTATCATTGTGTAATAAAGGCGTAAATTTTACGATTTCTTCAACTTTTCCTAAACAAAAAAAGATTTTCCTGTCCTTAGTTCTCAAATTAACTATTATTTGTTATGTTATAAAATACATATGTATACATAAAATAAAACGAAAAATTCACCCCTACTCCTTTTAGTTTTTATTGCAAAAATATTTTTTTAGGTTTATTAAAAATAATTCAATGTGCGATTTCACATGTTATTTTGTACATTATATAGCCATTTTATAGCAAAACATTTTTTATTTAAATTATAAAATTCAATATAGAAATGAAACAACATGAATCTGCCAATCCAAAAAATAATATTTAATTTATTACTAATTTTAAGGAAATATAATTCATAGTCAAACATTAAAAATAAAGATGTTTCATTTATTTTAAGCATTTTTGTTAAAAAAATGCTATATGGTTTCGGTTTGCCGAATGGAGCTTGAGAATGAAGATATCAACTTAATTTCTTCACTTACAGTTCAAGAGCAATTCATAGGATGGAACCCTATTGATTTGGACATATATGTGTTGACTCTGTTCGGAGATATAATATAGAGTTCGGCCTTTCCCGTCTTTTTTAAATTATTTATACGTTAAAGTTTATTGATGCTCAAATTTTCCCCTACATATTTATGGTAAAGCATTCTTTTATACATTTACGAGAATTAAAAAAAAATGTTACGAACCAAACAGAAATAAAATTATATTTTTTAGTAATTTTTGGGATATAAAACTCTTTGTTAAACATTCAAAATGAAGATTTTTCACTTATTTTTAAAACAATTTATAGGCTACATTTTGTTGATGTTAAAATGTGTACCATAAAAAAATGTTATGTAAGTTTTAATAATAAATGTAAGTTTTAGTACTTGTCTTTGTCATATTCTCAGCAAATATTTTGTGTTTTTCCCATGGAATTAAATCCCAAAATCAAATAAAAAATATTTTATAAATTTGAGTGGCAATGAAAGTTGCCATGTAAAATTCTTTTGATAAGCGGCCATGTCACGGCCAAGCCACATAAACCATCGTCATGGCCAAGCCACATAAACCATCGTAATAGATTCACCTAATTCTTCAAATATGTTTTCACAGTACACTTGAATCTCGATTATCCGGGATCCGATTATCCGTGAACCTCGATTATCCGGGATTTTTTAGTTTCTTGGTTAATCTGAATTTCATCTGATTAACCGGGATTTTTTTTAGTTCTTATAAAAATAGTTCGATTAACCGGGATTTTTGATTATCCGCGAAGTCCCACTCATCCCGGATAATCGAGATTCATATGTATTCTAATAATTTAAACAAAGTAAATTTTGCATCATGTTCATAAAATTAATCCATCGCAGTTATCAAAATGCGTGCAATTTAATTTTCCATTTTTTAATCATAGAATTACACATTACAATCAGAATCAAACGAAACGTTTTCGTGTATATTCACCTCTATTAATGTCTCTAATTTAGTGATTCATGCAGCCTAGCAGCCGTTATCAATGTACAAAAACGTAGATGTGAGGGGCAGAATAATTTGAAATTTTTACAGACCATTCGTTGGTTAGTGGTACAAAAGGTGCTGCAGGCAAAGTAGCAAGATAGGGGTTGGATTTTTAATATTACGTTTTCGAGATTGATTTTCAAAAGTGTTTGGAAAACACTGAGACCTTACGCGTATTTCGGTCTGATTAAAAGCATTGGCAGCAAGTATTTTGTTAGAAATAACAAGAATGTTGAAAGTTTTTCCTACGAATCAACATATGTAGATACCTACATATATCAAAATGAAAATTTATAGTTCCAGGGAAAATTAGATCCCATCTGACAAAGCAATCCATTGTTCACCTAGAAAATATAAAATGAATAAACGTATCGATCATAAATTTAAACCACGTATAGGTAACTAACCAGAGTCATGCACTGTGTTCTGCATTTTGTTTCTAGATGTGGATGTATTTTATCAGATATTGTTTTTATTTAAATGTGCCTTAATAAATTTGCGTGTGTATAGGAAGTTGTGTTACTTTCCACACGTTAATAAATGGCAGAAATACTCTCGTAATGCTTCTTGCTATTTTTGAGTTCACAGATCAAGTGGTTTCTTTAAAACGTATTAACGAAAACTATTGCTGACCAAAAAGTCAACTACAACTCGTCATTGTGGATCAGAGTTCAATATCAAAGGATTTTGTTGAAGAGTAATAAAAATTGTTTTTTTTTCTTGTGGTTGGTGGCCTAACGCAAACTTCCTGTTATCGAATCATGGCCTCACTTAAACGGCAAACAATTAAAACGGGGTAGTTATAGAAGAGGCAAAGCCACTGCTACCACTTGCTGAAATTCCATCAAAGATTAGTTCACACTTGTCTAACCAACACATTAAATTAGATTCGACCAACTAAAGAAACAGAAGAAGAGTACAGAGAAAGAAGACAACAGTTTGTTTTATAAAAACTTCTTTGGAGTTTCTTGTTTTCATTCGGTGTGGATTATGAAATCAATTTGATATTTTACGAATAAAATGAAATGATGGTAAATTTTACGTATATCAAAACCTTTGCGTGACTACATTTAGTCAAATTTCTTTCAACAGTGCGATGTCGGTCTCTTCATTGACTGTTAGACTCATACATTCACAATATTTTTTCTGAACCAAATATTGTTTCGGTTTCTAGAATTTTTTTTTAATACCCGCGTGTATAATCGAGTTTATAAATATATAAATCAGGAGAAATTATTACCGGTTATTGTTTATAGTTTTAATGTTTATTTAAAATCCTAAAACATATCTAAAGAGGTAAATTATAATTTTAAAATTCATGTTCCTTTTTTTGTTGCTCTATAAAAAATGTACGAACATGAAACAAGAAACACTTTCATTTCATGTTTTTCAGTATCTTTAAATAAGGGCTTCACAGCAAAGAGGGAATTACATAAAGAAAATGTAAAATATCATTTAAAACCCACATAAAGCAAAACCAAAACCAGAAAAAATAAGATTTGTACCCATTGTTCTTTTATGGTTGCACTCGTACCATTACAAAAATCGTATATCAAATTTTTATGTTATGTTTTATGTATTCTCTCATATGTGTTTTATGTATAGGTATGTTGTGGCTTGTGGTATATGATGTTTAACGAATAAATTCTATATATGTACCTACTTTCGTGTAATCCACATGTACTCCACTTTATATTAAAATCTTTTTGAGAAAGTCTAACTTAGGCCATTTAATAATAATGGAAGCGATGTTGTGTTGTGGCCAATACTCAAGTTTTGATTACCATGAATGTGCCTACATAAATAATTAAATCACCACATTCAAATTCTTAAGCGATTCAGCCCTTTAAGAGCGATAGATAATTAATCATCAATAACAATCATTAGACCGCCCAAATTGCACAGTGGTTAATGGTTTGGCGTTTGGATCGAGAGATACCAGGCTCGAATCTCGATAACGGCAGGATGCAAGAGGAAATTTCCATCAACAGATTACGATTTGTGATTAAAAGGATCACAACTACGACCCCGATCGGCGTGCAAACTTTATTGGCCCACACATCTTCCATGTCCAGTACTATAAGCAACCATGGAGCTGTGCGACTCTATACTGCAGAACGTCTTCGATTTAGCAGTAATTAAGACGCGAAAATGAAATGCGAAAGAGCAGGGAGTGCTTCGGCCTCATAACAGATGGCAGGGATTAAAAAAACAATCATTACGCAAGCAAAGTGTATAGTCGTAAACTTGCATTTAAATAATTTATATAACGAACTTTAAGAGAAATTACATTTTTCCATTGGGTCTGTGTGAGGGTCTCAGCAAAGCGAATGTAGCAATCGTTAATTGCTTAATCTCTTTTTTATACATCAATTTCAAATATGGGGATGGCGTATAAACCACAAAAAAATTATACTTTTGGAAATTTTCAAAAACAACTGTGTTTTAAGTAATTGTTTTCGAAACAAATGATTGGTTAGTAGCACCGCAAATTTATTTGTTAGAAAAGCTTAAAGCTTTTTGTTTACTTTAAGATTCAAACGGATTATTATAAACGAAAACATTTTTTTTGCAATTTATACACTTCATAAACAGGTATACGTAAGGATATTCTTATTTTGTATATTCGAGTATAAAGCGCCATTTAAAAGAATCATAACAAAAAACAATCTGTATAGACGTCTTTTAAATGTGGCGGGCAATCAGCAGAAGCAAAACATTTCGGGGTAAAAAATATTACTTTCCACCTCTCCGAGCTTTTAAACATAACATTATCATTTGCTTTAATTTATATACTTTATTTTGCTTTTAATTTTTTATTATCTTTATTTTCCCAAACTTAAAATAAAGATGAACAACGGTATAATTAAAATTGAATTTCATATTTTTTACGTTTCATTTTCCCCCGTGTTTATTACGCAAAAATAAAAACATACACATTAATTTTTTGAAAGCAATGGGCCCCCATTTAAAACGTTTAAAAATGTTTTTGCCCACTCGGCACCTCGAACGACCGAAAAATTGTAGCTAAGCTATTTTAAGATTTTAAAAAGAAATTTTTGTTTAAAACCTTAAATCAGCTTATTGAGTTCTTACATTAATTTTCAAATAAAAATTTATAAATTAGCTTCTCAGTTTTAATAGAAATCGGCTGACCAGAAGCGACACACCAAAGATTATAAATATCATCAAAAAGGTGTTTTCCATCATTTTGACAACAAGAACTGTTTATGACAAAACGAACAAATACAGGGAACTCATTTGTTGTATGTCCATGTCACATCAGAACTGATTAAATTATCGGGGCATATACAAAAATTAGAGGTGATTTGGCAAATTTTCAGGCAAACTTTGCAGGATGGCTTCCAGATTAAAAATTTTCATGACAAATTATTTTTGGTGTAGTTGAAGAAAACCGAATCTGCTTGTCATCATCTCAAGCAAAGAGCAAAGTGAGATGGGCTTATTCTTTGCCTTTTAATCGAAAGCATATTTAGCCGCTTAGAACATTAAAAATATATTAAAAAATAAGACAACTCGGTTATGTGGTTGGTGGTGGCTCATTAAGATCGGATTGATAGAAGTTGAAAAAATAAAATAAAATATACTGAGACGAAAAAATTGGGATAAGTATGTATACTTATTTGAAACAAGTCTTAGTTACCATACCAGTATTGGTAGATCATCTTTTCCCAAGGATTTTTTTAGCAGATTTGAAACAACAGAAATTGGAAGTGTTCAATTCCAGAGACATAATGATGAGGAACATTCAATGTATGTGTTGCGTACAAATTATACAAAGAACAAAATAATTACTGTATGGCAGAATAAGAATGTATTGTTGTTGTGAAGAGTTTTCAAACGTTTAGCCTGAGAGATATCATTTTACAATCAAAATTAATCGCTTTATTTTGGGTTGCTTCATGTTTTTTTTTTTTTTGCAGAAATTGAAAAGGTATGCATTGCATTGGAGAACCGCAAAATTTCAAGTGCCAGCACAATTCCAGTAAATATGAGAACTCAACGAACCGCCAATGAAAATTTTGGTTATTCAAATTGGAATTTAATAATTTCGAACGCCATCAATTTTAATTCTAAACCATCCTTGGAAAAATTAATAGGATGTGCTGCCATTCCAGCGCATTTATAGATACTTCCTTTGGCCATACCCGCCAGCAAGAAACCGAAATACTTCCACTTTAACATTCTGGACCAGAATAGCAGATTTTCAAGAAGAAAATGAATTTATGTATATGGAGTTAATGAAATTTTGTTGTCCGTTAATGAGCCTCAATATGAATCATTGTTGGGTAGAATTATTTCACAACTATATTATCCCAAAAAAACTATATCAAGGACATAATAACTAAAGTTTTAACAAAACGGGATTTATGAGCCAGTATGAAGAAGTTAGTATGATACATATAAAAAAATCGCCCTTATCCGACTTTTTTTATATATACATAGATTGAGTATAATTAAATAGTTTTCGAGAGTTTAACATTAATTGTGCCGCTTGGACAAAAAAACTGGGCAAGTATGAAGAAGCTAGTATGCCGCATCTAAACAACAATATTCTTAATCCGACATTTATACATACATATTCATAAAACACACTTGTACGAACACATACGAAATTGTTTAAAACAAAATATAGAATTGAAAAATTATATTTCGGTTGTACAACAATTTTATTATCCTCTACAATCAAATCATGTAGAGATGAATATCGTATTAATGTATAGTAAAAAGACAAAATCATGGAAAACGCATTTGCACATACATCAAGCAATTGTGCAAGAGATGGTATTTGAAACGGTTACGCTAAACATAACATATTTTATTATAGGGTGCACCGAAACGTTTTGGAACAGCACAATTACAAAATTAAAACCAGCATAACCAGTGTTGCAGATGCGATGATGTTCCTAAAATAAAACCAAAATACAACAAAAATTAGAATCTAAATTATTATGAAAACAACTTAACTTCAAACTTATCTTTTTGTTTTAAAAGATTATTATTATTATTATTATTATTATTATCTTTATTTCAGTTTAAATACAAAATAGTTAATACATAGAATTGATTGTATAATGAAATAAAGTAAAGCTCCTTTAGATTACAATCTGTGTTGGAGCAACAAGAAAATTTTTCTTAAAACTAAGTAATACAAAATCTTTTGTTGACAAAATTTACAATATCACATATTTACTTATATATATTAAACTTACACACTATCTTAAAATTATTGATTTGTGTCTATAACTAAATGAATTGAATCATTAAAAGTATTGTTCAATGTTTTCGATGGTGAGCAGCCAGGATCGAAGTTCGCGCTTAAATTTGTGTTTACGTACAGGGTTGATACCTTTAATGTCGTTTGGTAGCATGTGAAAAAAGAACGGTGCCATATAAAGATAAAATCTTGTAAATTTCTCGCTATTACAACGAACATTGGCAAAGTTATTGGGGTTCCTCGTGTTGTATATATGTACAGTGCGATTGTGAAAACTGTCACTTCGAATAAAAAATATTTTGAGGACTTGATAAATATAAAGATATCTAAATGGTAGTAAGTTTAGCTCACGAAACAATGGAACTGTTGGTGTTGTATGAGGGCGTTTGTAGATTAATTTAATAATTCTTTTTTGTGCGATATACAGGTCCTCAATGTTAGTAAAAAATGTACCACCCCAACTGGATATGACATACATTACTATTGATTCTATTAGGGCATGGTATAGTTTCCTTAGTGTAGTTCTAGGGCAGATTTTTCTAAGGTTATAAAATTTATGTATAGCCCAAATTACACTCTTCCTTGTGGTATTGATATGAGACTTCCAATTGAGTTTCGAATCCATTATTAAGCCCAAATATTTAAATTCTTGTACAGACTCAAGCACAAAACACTGAGCCGTGCAATGATTTCTATTGCATTTATACATGTGATACGTTTTTGGTTGCGCTAAACTAGTATTCTGTCGCCCAAAATACATGATTTTTGATTTATCGCTGATCATGAGACGATTATGATAAAACCATTGGCTTAAACTATGAAGATCCTTTTCAAGAACAGATTGATGTCACAAGTAATATCAGTCGTTGGGATTGCATAACTTAGGGCTAAATCAGCAAATGCAGTCGGATATCCTATGAGATTAATTTCAAAAATCGAATTAAAGTAAATCAAAAATAATAACGGACCCAAAACTGATCCTTGGGGGACGCCATATTTTACAGTGCGCGGGTCACTTAAAGTTTCACCTATTCTAACAATCTGACGCCGATTTTGAAAGTAACTTCTAAACAAACCTAAAATTTTACCTCGTATACCAATATTACGTAGCTTAGCAAGCATTATTCCAGTGTCAACTGAATCAAAAGCTTTAGAAATGTCCACAAATAATGCTGTGGGCTTCTGCGAATTGTTCATAGCTGTATGTATCTGACTAAGGAAATCAAGTAGTGCTTCTTCAGTGGATTTACCAGCAGTAAATCCATATTGTTTATTGTGCAAAAAATCAATTTTATCAAGATAACACACTAATCGTTGTCTTATTAGTTTCTCAAAGATTTTAGATACGGTGCTTAGTAGAGAAATCGGTCTGTAATGTAATTGTTTAATTGTAATTCATCGCCTTTTTTAAAAATTGGAAATACAATTGCTAATTTTAGAATATTTGGAAAAACCCCATTGTCTAGGCTCAGGTTATACAAAAATTTTAAAATATCTACTAAGTACCAAGCGCAGTTTTTAACAACAAAGTTATCAATTCCGTCCGAACCTTTAGATCTTTTGTTTTTTAACTTATTAATTTCATTAATAATTTCTGCAGTAGTTATAGGCTCAAAATAACATGATGAGACATAATTTTTTGTCAGAGACCCAAAGATAAATTTGTTATGTTCAGTATTTTCATTATTTATCGTACTAAATTTAGAATTTATTTCGTGGGATACGTTTATAAAAAAGTTATTAAATTCGTTGGAAATGGACTTTGAACACGTAAGGATATTTCCAGTTCGCAATTGATATGTTTGAGTTATGTGCTTATTATGAGAATTACGTCCTAACACTTCATCCACTATTTTCCAAGTAGCCTTGGAATTATTAATGGATGAATCAAATTTGTTTTTGTAAAAGAGATCTTTTGCAGTACGAACATCAACTTTTACCTGCTTTGATAGATTGACTACATATTGTTCCAGTCTCTTGTTGTCAGGATATCGTTTGAGCTTCTTGGAGAATTTTTTCAATTTATTCATCATATGCAAAAGTTTATTATTCATCCAAGGTTTGCGGTTTTTTATTTTTGGATTTTCAGTGATGGAAGTGGATGATGACATGTGAGATCTTAGAATATTGACAAAATTTTCAAAAGCCACATTGCAATCGGATTGGGAATACACAGAATTCCAATTTTCAAACTTTAAAAGATCATTTAGTTTAGTGTAATTAACATGTGATAAATTTGACCTATAGTTGACAGTAACTGAACTAGATGGAGATATATGGAGTTTAATCAAATTATGGTCAGAAAATTGAATAGGAAGGTTGCTAATGTTAATGTTAAATATTTGTTCACTTTTGAGAAAGACATGGTCTAAACAAGCTTGCATTCTAGTTGGTTCGTTTAAGAAACTGATTAAACCATATGAAGCCAACATTGTTTGGTAACCATACGATTCATTGATATCTAGCAGGTTTAGGTTAAGATCTCCAAGTATAGCTACGTTATCGTTTGCAAGCGTACGCAATAAAATTTCCAAATCATCACAAAAGGCATTAATTGACCCGTTATTCAATCGATAGATGCAAATGAATGACCACTTTTTTCCTGCAAGATCAAGATCTAAACGAATAATATCAGCTGTAACCCAATTGTAAACTTCGATTGAAAAATTTGCAAAATTTTCGCGTATAAAAACACCAACTCCACCAGAACGGTAACGGTCATTACAACAGGCCTTAAAATTATAGCTCGGTAAACTAAACTCACAACATTCTTTAGAATAAATCCATATTTCAGTCACAAAAATTAAATCAGGAATTTCATTAAGGCTTGCTACATAAACACTAAACGTATCAAAATTTGCACGTAGACTTCGAATGTTTTGCACCAATATGCTAAAATTACCGTTTTGTATATTACTCATCACCATGAACAATAAAAGAAATATTCAAAAATATAGTAAACTGTAAATACAAAACCAATGATAAATAAATTTTTAGTACTGTATTTTTCGAGTAAAAATAATAGCGGATAATGAATAGCGCGTTACGAGCAATAGCAACAAAATTAAAATAATTGTAGCAACTGATTACATAAAAATTTAAAGTCGAGTACAGCACTAATAAAGAGCACATCCGATGTTTCGAATTGATCGCGTTAATTTTCAGTGCTACCAACAATTTAGTATTAAAATTAATAATAAAAAATACAGCTGTCATGCATTTGTAAACAAAGACAAGTGCGGATTGTTTTGACGAAATCATCACAAAAAATGAATAGATGTAAGTAAAATTAAATAATAAACAATGAAATTGTAATAACAAGAAAATTTGTATACCTATTAAATTATATAATTTTAGATTCCCGGATGATTTATCCACTGATGATTTTCCTCCCATTTGGATTATTTGTATCATGAAGCCGAAAAATATCATTGTGCGATTGGATTCGATGAACATCAGAAGCCGCCGACTTCCGTATGTATATTTGCTCATAATTACACCACAAATATTTATAATTATATGTCGATTTTATTTTCTTGGCTTCACGGTATAACTGGGACTGGAAAGCTGTCAATCTGTGCATAATGAAAATGCGTTGCTCCGGATGGTTTTGCGGCAGTATTATATCCAAATCCTTAGTTGAAATTGACTTCTTTTTCTTCATATGCAGCATAATGTTATTTTCTATTTCATTAGTAGTGAATTTGACAACCAATAAATCGTGCAAAAGTGAATTAGATTTGTTTTGTTTTGATGAAACTGTACTCGTATTTTTGGGAATCGCATGAATCGACACTATGTCATCATAATTAATTTCCAATCCAATTTTTTTAATTGTGTTGATAACCACATCACGAACATCATCATGCTGACTAGGTAGGCCAATAATTGTTATACTACTAGAATTTGACTGCTGATTTGGTTTGTCATTTTCCGAAGATGCAAAATCATTTTAATAATCCAAAATATTACGTCCCTTAAGCCAGCAGAACCCATAAAGGAGAACATTACGAGATAGTATAAATAATTAAAGGCTAATTATAGGCTAATTAAATGCTGCATTAAAAAATATTGGGCTCCATCCCTACCAACTAAAGCGCGTGTTCTGCTAGCTTTAGAAAAAATTAGCAGAACCCATATCAAAAAATGATTTAAAATCAATTGGAAAATAAAGGTTAATTTTAGGATAATTAAATGCCATATTTAAATTGTTTTATTCTGCTCGAACTAGAAAATGCAAAAGGACCAAAACCGAAATTAGAACTCAAACAAGATCTATTGACAATCAAATAATTTAAGGCTCGGTATGGGCTAATCAAATGTCCCATTAAAAATTTTTGGGCTTCATCCGTTTTTGACTAGATTTCAGGTCACTTAATCTAAAGCTGGCAGAACCCAAATCGAATATCGGACCAAAACCGAAATTAGAAGTCAAAAAAAGAACTATTAACAATCAAATAATTTAAGGCTCAGAAGGGGCTAATCAAATGCTCCATTATAAAATTATAGACTTCAGGTCATTTAATCTAAAGCTAGCAGAACCAAATCGAAAATCGGACCAAAACCGAAATTAGAAATCAAAATAAGATCTATTGACAATCAAATAATTTTAGGCTTTTTTTTCAATTGTTTTTAAATCATTTTTCATATGGGTACTGCTAACTTTTTCTAAAGCTAGCAGAACCCGCGCTTTAGTTGGTAGGGATGCAGCCCAAAATTTTTTAATGCATCATTTAATTAGCCCATAATTAGCCTTTATTTATTTATATTATCTTGTAATGTTCTGCTGCATGGGTTCTACTAGCTTAAAGGACGTAAAATATTACATTTAGTATCACTAAAAAATTATAAAAACATAAATTACGAGGCTATTCGTAGTTTATGTTTTTATACTGTACAAACATGGCTTACTTTGTTTTATTTGGTAGTAATCCAATTTTACTACGCGCGCAACTTGTCAGCTGACATGTTGATTATACGAATATAAAACCGTTAATAATAGTACTGCATTTTTTAGTACTCGTACAATTTCATTAATATTTCTTCGCGAGCTCAAACACAGACGGCGCGTTAAAAGTTTATTCAAATTTTGCTCTAATAAATTTCTTGTTGTCATTGGATAAAAATTTCTTACCTCAAAATTTGAAAACTCCAACGTTCGGAACAATCTCATCACCATTTTTCACTTTTTGCTGCGACTTTCGAGGCCACGACATCAAAACTATAAAAAAACTATTACAACTAGCGATTAAGGTGATTATAATTTATTTATTTTTCGATAATATATAATAAGAATAATAATTTTTTAAATATATTGTTGTGAAACAAAACCATCAATATTTGAATATTCATTTAAAATTTAATTTGTTGAGAAATCCGCGATTACTTCAAAATTATACAACCAGTTAGACAGAACCACTGATCTATATTGTAGATCAGTGGACAGTAGTATTATAGATCAGTGGATCTATATAGATCAGTGGACAGAACAGACCAAGAAGACAAAAAATTAAAAATCCTTTATCCTTTTTAGGTTTTGGATTTTGCCGGAGCAACGCAGCAGCCATACGCATTTTAATGAGTGCTACGCTATAGCGTTCTATCAAAGAAAAATCGGGATTGTGATGTATGAATTAAACCATGTAGCTGGTAAATCAATTGGTAATTATCGTTCCAAGCATATAAAGCAGGTTATAATTTAGTCAGTACAAATATGGTGGTTATATGTCTATAGATAACAACGAATTTTTTATAAATTATATTGAATGTCAAAAAAATTTGGAATGTCTTGTGTTTTAATGGCAACTGATATCAGTGCATTAATTTAGCAATCTTAGATTTTGTTGACACCTTCTCATGGATTTGGGACTGCCCCACGATTGTAACACTGGCTGTTACTGTGCTTATTTATGTCTCTTTAATATGAATTTATAATTAGGACGGGTGATAACCTGATTTATTGTATATATATACATATACCGTTAATGATGGTTGATGATGATAATGTTTTTAATAGATAGTATGTTGGTGTGTGCATATTCGGCGCAAACCGATTTTTCATGTAACTTTAGTTATATGTAACTTTAGTTGATCTGTGGACGTGAAATAATTAAAGAGTGCTTGATCTGCTTTAAAAGCTTAAATTAATAAATTAAATTGTATCCCACCAAATATAAAGAAACTGATATTTTTGTGTGTATGTGTGTGTATGTAGTTTTATTAGTGAGTTATTTTCTAAGTGTTTTGGTTATCATAATGTGGTTATACCAGCTCATAGAATTGTGCCAACATAATGTGCCATAGTAAAGTGAAATGAGAACAGAGTAACAACCATTGTCATCATAGTCGCGTCGTCGTACCAACCAAAAGTAAAGAAAAGTCAGGTAAGTGCTCATAAATACTAAGCATTACAAAATTCGCGCTACTATAGTAGAGTAGTAATTTATATGATTTTCTGACCCTGTCAGACCCTTACAGACCCATTATTTGTTTATGGAATTTAGGTAAATTCCAAAGTCACTATGTATTTTCTAAGTATTAACTTATGTGATATAGGTAGACTGTTTAACCCAAAAAGATAGGGTCACTCCTTAGAATAGAAGTTATATGATTTTATAATCCATTTGGCAGAGTGATCCAAGATATTTTATAATGTGACACCTAATTGTGCCTTTGGTATATTCCAGAGTGAAATTATTGGATTTTATAGACCAAAACAGTATTCATAGTAATTTATATGATTTTCTAGTGGGTCTGACTGGGTGTTTATGAAATTTAAAATATTATTATTAATGGGCGCTTAGAAAGTCTTTGGAACGTACCTAAGGCCCATTGCGTAAAATCACATAGAGAACCATGTCAGACCCATTAAAAAATCAAATAATTTACTAATAATACTATTCGACTTCGAAATGTACCTAAAAATCATTTAAAAATAAAAATTTCAAATCTCATGGAACACTCTGTGAAACCACAGAAATCTCATGGAATTCCATGTCACACCCAGATCTATGCAGTCCACAATACCATTATATTTAATGTTCGAAGCTTAAATAAAAGATATACTTAAATCTCATTAAAAAATTACATTTTTAAATTTAATTGAATACCTGATTATCAGAACCATTAGAAATCCGCATAACATACTATAGGGATTAGGAATCATTTAACTTAATAGGGACTTAGAAATATACCTATGGTCCATTAAAAAATCACATTTTTAATCTCATGGAACGCCCTGTCAGATCTAATATGAAATAATATAATTAACAAAGCACACTACTTTGTTTCACACCAGGCCACCAATATCAATAAAGTTCATGCTTCAAGTGCGTGAAGTTATCCCAGTATTTCAACCCGTACGTTAAGATTTTCACTATGCATTATAAATTTAAACGAACGGTTACCCGGAACCTGAAGTATGTGAGGATTGGCGCTATGGTTGGTGTTAATGGCCGAATCATTTTAAGAACAAAATTTTGATTTTAATTAATGGTTCCCCGGAACCTATAGTGTCGTAACTGATGTCACCTGATATCTATTGGACATAATGTGAACTAGCTCAGAATATAATTCCTTGATCATCCGTATGCGAGGATTGGCGCTATGGGGTCTTACCTGTAAATGGCCGCATTGTTTTTAAGAACAAAATTCCGAATTAAATTAATGGTTCCCAGGAACCTAAAATGTCGTCTTCGACCTCTTCCGATTTCAGTATAACATTTTGATTATCGATTTTTTTGTAGATGGATGTTATCATGTTGTACTGAATCCTAACATACGGATGTACTTGCACTTTTATTCGGAGCTAGTTCACATTTTATCAAATTGATTTCAAATGAGATCGGCTACGACACTTAAGGTTCCGGAGAACCATTCGTTTAAATCTGAAATGTACATTTTATTTAAAATTGGCCATCGCAGGATGCTTTAGTGCTAATCTCAAAATACGGATCGTCATGTGAATTTTATTTTGGATATCGGACATGATGCCGTGTTTATTCAGAAGAGACCAGCCACGACACTCGTTGTTCCCAAGAACCATTAGCTTAAATTAATAATTCATACATGAACTTAATGGGCCATTCACTTATGGGCCTATTGTGCCAATCTCAATATACGGTTGGTCTTAAGATTTTTTTTTTAGATAGAGGTCATCATATTATATTGAAATCAGAAGAGATCGAAGACGACAGTTTAGGTTACGGGGAACCATTAATTTAAATCTAAATTTTGTCCTTAAAATGATTCAGCCATTAACACCAACCATAGCGCCAATCCTCACATACTTCAGGTTCTGGGTAACCGTTTGTTTAAATTTATAATGCATTGTGCAAATCTCAACATACGGAGAGCTTTCATAATTTTATGAAAGATATTTGAAGAATAGACACTTTAAAACATCTATCATCATATTTTATGACATTTTAAAATTTTCTTGGATGTATTTAAAAATCCTAGAATGGAATTTAACTGGTATTGCCTGATGAACATTTTTCATTTTTCTTTATGCTTAGAATGGCTTTAAAATGTTCCTAAGTTTAATTATAAAATTACATTTTCTAAGCCCATGAAACACACTGTCAGACCCAAAAAAAATCATATAACTTACTATAGAAACCCTCCTTTTTGTATAATTTTACCACCAATCACTGAACTTGGTTCTAATTACTAAGAAAATACTCATAATGACTTCAGAATGTAGATCTAGCTTACTGGTTAACATGGAAGCTCCCAGTATGCAGGTGGTATTACTGCGTGAATGAATGGCGTGTGTGCGTGTGAATGAAAAGAAGAAGTTCTAACAAGAAAAAATAATTTGATTTCAGAATTCTAATAAAAGATTTTAGAAAACTTTTGGTATGGTACTACATCTGCTCCTTTATGTTTAAGAGATAATATTACAAAAAAAAAACGGAACAGCTGAAAGCAACTGCAATCCGTGGTAAAGCTCTCTAATTTGTATGCTAATGAAGTTTCTCCTAACTTACTCCCAAATTAAAAAACAGGCTGCTAGTACTATTTTATCAGACACTTCAAAATTCTACAGATAAGTATGAAGTTTATACTCTACTTCAAATTAAAACAAAATGTAAAGATGTATTAGTGGTTTGTGAATATTTAGGCGATTTTAAAACTATGTTAGTTTTTCACAAAAAAGTTAATTCCAAAATAATTATTTATGCTGCATTTAATTAAAATAATACGGCATTCCTTAATATAAGATCTACAATTATAATGGGAGTTTGTTGTAGATTTTATATAAGTATAATGAGAGCGTTAATCGGAACCTTACAATGATATTCTGAATCGTAAATTTTTACCTATAAACTCGATTCCTCTACTCGCTTTACATAAAATGTTTTTGGAAATTAAAACCATTGCAGCACTCAAACCTTAGTCGAATTTCTTGCAACTTAAATGGTTTCTTTAATTTTTACGAAGAGTTTATTTATACAAAAATTATGTGTGCAGCATAAAATACATTAAGTACATTTCCTGACAGAATCAAATGGATGATTTTAAAATAATCTTGCAATAACACAACAAGAAGAAAGGATGCACAGGCGGAATGCACACACGATAACAGATAAAAAGTTTTTATTTCCTGTTGTTGCTATTTTAGGAAACAGCAATACAATTTATTCGTCTTTTTATTTAAATTGTGCTTTTCGTAATAGCAAAACTAAAGTGAAATAGGTAATGTATTTAAGATCGGATTAATTCATTACATAAACTTTAAACTTTTAAAAGCTTTTAATAGTTTTTGATAGTTTTATTTTTATTGTAATGTGTTTTCGGTTCTATTGTTTTGCTTGGTAGCATTTTGAATATATTTCCGAGCATGTTTCTTATTCAGTGGAAGTTTAAATTGAAAGCTTTAATTTTATTTTGGGCTGAAATATTATTCGTAAAATCGACTATCATTTGCCTAATTGTACCGGATGAGAATCATTTGTTACAGGCAAATCTGGTAAGACTTTAATAAATCTGTCCAACTTGTTTGCAATATTTATATCCAAATCACCATCATCAGTCTATTGCTGAATGAGTTTATTATTCCTCCCTAATCCCAATCAGCTCTGCCCTGTTTCCTGATGTACTTCTGCTACTAAATGTTTACACATATTATCACCGTTAACATAGAAGCTCTAGTCGTTGTCTAATTAAACCCCTTTCAATACAACCTTTACTTTGGTCCTTAGAATTGTGCTCGCTAAACAATTTGAGTTTGCTATTTCTTCGTCACCAGAATCCTCATCAGGTTCGGCATATTCGTTGTCCGGCGACAAAAATGTATATGGAGGTGGGTAAATTAACTTCCAAGTCAGATTTTTCCAACTCCTCAAGAACTTCGGAACTTGTTTTCCTACAAAAAAAATCTGTCGTTAGCGTGTCCCAAGTTGTGTTTTTCGACCAATTAGTATTTTCATTAAAACTAAGTCCAAACAGTTTTTAAAAGTCAATGAAATGTTCACATCTTTTTTTGTAAATGTATTAAGTGCGAACACTAGGTGCTAGTACACGATTCTTGGCTCGTAGTACACATTTCGGCCGTGCCATCGATGTTGTTGTCTTGCCAGGTAAAGGCCACGATTTTTTGCATTTGGGATTCTTATACGGATCCACTTGCCATCTTCCATAACAATTCCATGCAGGAATCTCTTTCTTTCTTACCGTGAATGCAAAATTTCGCAAGTGACTGTTCGATTTTCCAACTCTCTCGGCGTCAACTCATGCAGCATCCATTTTTCCTCCTTTCCCATAGCATACAAACGTTTGAAAATACCTTGTCGAGTGTTGTTTAATGCCAACTCAATTTGATATTGAGTTTGCTTATTATCTTCATCAAATACGCTTGCAGCTCGGTGTGTTAAAATGTTTTTCGTCTTCCGAAGCGTTACTTGTCCTTAAAGTCGAAATCACCACTTCTGAACCGTTTTAACCAACCTTCGCAGGTAGTTTTTGATGGTGTATGTTCGACGTAGGCCTCCTTAACCAAATGACGTACTTCAGCTGCAGTTTTTTTCATGTTGAAGCAGAAAAGCAAAGCTTCCCGCAAATGCTGTTTGTTTGGCACAAAATTCGATATTTTCGTTCTTACATGGACTCTCCACCTGCTATTGGTATCTAGTTATGCTAGAAAATTCCATTCAAATGCCAAGTGGAGACTCGCAATAAGATTTATATGCTATCTGTATGCTATGAATGCATGCTATGTCGTCAGAACTAGATAGCATGTATATAGCATGCATATTTTGACAGTTCTTTTATTTTAATATGGTGTCTACTGACATTTTCAGTATTTATTCAAATGACTAGTAGTCTTGACTATCGACAAAAGAAAGATTTCAAAACGTCAAATTATAGCAAATGTGCCACATCAGACCCCATCTTGGCAAATTTTGATAGAAAGAGAAAGTAGATTGCAATAGCATTCAGATAGCAGGTGGAGAAGCCGTGTTAGAAAAAAATATTTTTACACAACTTCTGACATAATAAAAGACGACTATATGTGTCGCTAGCACTATCTATGTGTGTGAAACCCGGAAGCTTAGTTGCACACCTCATATAATGAAATAAAAGAAAAGATTTTGATATTTTCCTTTTACTCTTATATTTTATTTACACAAATCTATTATATATTTTATATTAAAAGATATATTACAACATAATTTATTTTATTGAAAATGGATTTATAAAAAAAAATATAGTTGCCTAATAGCGATGACATCGATTGAGTAAAATTCTAGTCTCACTTTAAAGTCATTAGATATTGATCGTGCCACTGCACACGCACAACAAATATTCTGAAGAAATTGTATGGCGTTTGCTGTGCAAATTGAGTGGACAAGAACATCTGATGCACATGACTTCTATTCACGAACTTATTTGGTTATGTTATTTTCAATGTCTGACAAAAATTGTTGAGAGCTTCATCGACATAATGTCTGAGTGTTCGGTACTATCAATTTCAACACTTTTGCTTGCAATGGTATTACTATTATATTTTGCGACAGCATAAAATCTTGCATTTCTCGAAAGAAATTCATGATGTCAAACATTTTCTTAATTGAATTGTCTAATTACTATGCTGTATAAGATAGCGGAATTTTGACAGCGGAAAATAAGAGATTACGCTACTCGCTGCAAGTGGCAGCACTATCACTAAAGAGATTTTTTTTGTAATGTAATTACTAGCTGAAATTTTTTATTCAATATGTATATATTTTTTCACGAAATAAAACATCTCAGCGGAATAAAATATAAGAAGCGACCCTTAAAATGCCAAATAGATTGATCTCCGAAGTAAAGAAACTAGGTATATGAAATGTTGAAATTTAACAATAACCCTCATTTCTTCCACTAGTAACCAATAGTTTCGGTTGTTTTTCTAATAGCTTAGCTGGACTAGAATTTTCACTAAATTTTTTTGATTTTCTGCCGCCATATAAGCTATTTTCATTTTTTGACCAATATCACAAAAAAAATTCCAATAGTAACCAATACTTTCGGTTATTTTTCTAATAGCTTAGGTCTTACTGAGACTATATGGAAAATTTGGGGAAAATCCATGGACTTGAATTTTCACTAGAGTTTTTTCATTTTCTGCGGCTATATAAATTATTTTCAGTTTTTGGCCAATATCTCAAAAACTTCTACTAGTAACCAATACTTTCGGTTGTTTTTATAGTAGCCTAGGTCATACTGGGACTAAATTGAAATTTGGGGAAAATTCATGGACTAGAATTTTCATTAGATTTTTTTGATTTTCTGCGGCCATATAAGTTATTTTCAGTTTTTGGCCAATATCTCAAAAACTTCCAATAGTAACCAATACTTTCGTTTGGTTTTCTAGTAGCTTAGGTCATACTGAGACTATATAAATAATTAAGGGAAAATTCATGGACTAGAATTTTCACTAGAATTTTTTGATTTTCTGCCGACATATAAGATATTTTCAGTTTTTGACCAATATCTCAAAAACTTCCACTAGTAACCAATACTTTCGGTTGGTTTTCTAGTAGTTTAGGTCATACTGAGACTATGTGGAAAATTTGGAGAAAATTCATGTACTAGAATTTTCACTAAAATTTTTTGATTTTCTGCGGCCATATAAATTATTTTCAGTTTCTGGCCAATATCTCAAAAACTTCCGCTAGTAACCAATACTTTCGTTTGGGTTTCTAGTAGCTTAGGTTATACTGAGACTATATAAAAAATTAGGGGAGATCTCATAGACTAGAATTTTGACTAGAATTTTTTGATTTTCTGCGGCCAAATAAGTTATTTTCAGTTTCTAGTCAATATCTCAAAAACTTCCACTAGTAACCAATACTTTTCGTTGTTTTTCTAGTACCTTAGGTCAATTTTCACCAAATTTTTCATAAAGTCTCAGTATAACCTAAGCTACTAGAAAACCAAACGAAAGTATTGGTTACTAGTGGAAGTTTTTGAGATATTGGCCGCAGAAAATCAAAAAACTCTAGTGAAAATTCTAGTCCATGAATTTTCCTCAAATTTTCTATACAGTCTCAATATGACCTAAGCTACTATAAAAACAACCGAAAGTATTGGTTACTAGTGGAAGTTTTTGAAATATTGGCCAAAACTGAAAATAATTTATATGGCCGCAGAAAATCAAAAAACTCGAGTAAAAATTCTAGTCCATAAATTTTCCCTAAATTTTAAGAATTGTCTCAGTATGACCTAAGCTACTAGAAAAACAACCGAAACTATTGATTACTAGTGGAATTTTTTGAGATATTGGCCAAAAACTGAAAATAACTTAAATGGCGGCAGAAAATAAAAAAATTTTAGTGAAAATTCTAGTCCATGAATTTTCCCGAAATTTTCCGAATAGTCTCAGTATAACCTAAACTACTAGAAAACCAAACGAAAGTATTGGTTACTAGTGGAAGTTTTTGAGATATTGTCGAAAAACTGAAATAACTTATATTGCGGCAGAAAGGCAAAAAATTCTAGTGAAAATTCTAGTCCATGAATTGTCTTCAAATTTGCCATATTGTCTCAGTATGACCTAAGCTACTAGCAAACTTACCGAAAGTATTGGTTACTATTGGAAGAGAAGAGATATTGGCCAAAAACTGAAAATAACTTATATGGCGGCAGAAAATCAAAAAATTCTGGTGAAAATTCTAGTCCATGAATTTTCCCCAAATCCATATAGTCTCAGTATAACTTAAGCATTAAGGAAAACAACCGAAACTATTGGTTACTAGTGGAAGTTTTTGAGATATTGGCCAAAAACTGAAAATAATTTATATGGCCGCAGAAAATCAAAAAATTTTAGTGAAAATTCTAGTCTATGAATTTTCACTAAATTTTCCATATAGTCTCAGTATAACCTAAGCTACTAGAAAACCAAACGAAAGTATTGGTTACTATTAGAAGTTTTTGAGATATTGGCCAAAAACTGAAAATAACTTATATAGCCGCAGAAAATCAAAAAACTCTAGTGAAAATTCTAGTACAGGAATTTTCCCCAAATTGTCCTTATAGTCTCAGTATGATGTAAACTACTAGAAAACCAACCGAAAAAATTGGTTACTAGTGGAAGTTTTTGAGAGATTGGCCAAAAACTGAAAATAACTTATATTGCGGCAGAAAATGAAAAAAATTCTAGTGAAAATTCTAGTCCATGAATTTTCCCCAAAATGTCCTTATATTCTCAGTGTGACCTAAGCTTTAAGAAAAACAACCGAAACTATTGGTTACTAGTGAAAGTTTTTGAGATATTGGCCAAAAACTGAAAATAACTTATATGGCGGCAGAAAATCGAAAAATTTTAGTGAAAATTCTGGTCAACGAATTTTCTCCACACTTTCCATATAGTCTCTGTATGACCTAAGCTAATAGAAAAACAACCGAAACTATTGGTTACTAGTGGAAGTTTTTGAGATATTGGCCAAAAACTGAAAATAACTTATTTGGCCGCAGAAAATTAAAAATGTCTAGTAAAAATTCAAGAACATGAATTTTCCCTTAATTATTTATATAGTCTCAATATGACCTAAGCTATTAGAAAAGCAACTGAAAGTATTGAAGATAATGGCCAAAAACTGAAAATAACTTATATAACCGCAGAAAATCAAACAATTCTAGTAAAAATTCTAGTCCATGAATTTTCCTCAAATTTCCCATATTGTCTGAGTATGATCTAAGCTACTAGAAAAACAACCGAAAGTATTGGTTACTAGTGGAAGTTTTTGAGATATTGGCCAAAAACCAAAAATAACTTATATGGCCGAAGAAAACCAAAAAATTTTAGTGAAAATTCTATAGTCCATGTATTTTCTCCAAATTTACCATATCGTCTCAATATTATGACCTAAACTATTAGAAAACCAACTAAAAGTATTGGTTACTAGTGGAAGTTTTTGAGATATTGGCCAAAAAGTGAAAAAAATTTATATGGCCGCAGAAAATGAAAAAACTCTAGTGAAAATTCAAGAGCATGAATTTTCCTTAAATTTTCCATATAGGCTCAGTATGATCTAAGCTATTAGAAAAACAACCGAAAGTATTGGTTACTAGTGAAAGAAATACCGGAAAGACGGAATGTTGTTAAATTTCAACATTTCATATAGCGAGTTCCTTTACTTCGGAGATCAATCTATTTGCCATTTTAAGGGTCACTTCTAATATTTTATTCTGCTGAGATGTTTTATTTCGTGAAAAAATATATACATAATGAATAAAAAATTTCCGCTTTTATTTACATTACAAAAATTTTCTTTGGTGATAGTGCTGCCACTTGCGGCGAGTAGCGTAATCTCTTATTTTCCGCTGTCAAAATTCCGCTATCTTATACAGCATCTAATTACTAGTATATTTTAATAAGCGTTTTACACTAAAAAAGGATAACCTCTAATGTTTGTTGTCTGTAAATGGCTCCCAATAACGTCCTGCCAGTTTCTAGCCTTCAAGTGCAGAAAATTGGCTATTACTCCACCAATACTATGTGATGTGTGCCGTTACGATTTATTAATGATTCAACTAAAGGTTAGTGCAAACTACAAATTTGAATGTGCTATGGAAAACCTTTTTTAATAACTTTAAATGTATTAATCTCACCTATTTATCTCATAATATGTAATTGAATTTTAACTTCGAAAATATCCGCAATTTAAACTGGAAAACTACGCTATTTTCGAGACTACATAGACAATTCCGAAATATGCTTAGATGCACAACATTAAACTTCACAATATTGTTTATCTTATTTTTAAATTTTTTTTATTTTACTATCCCTGCAATCTGTTCTGGAGCCACGGCTCTCCCTACACTTTCACGGTTTGCTTTTTCCGTCCTTACTTTTACACCAGTGTCATTCAATTCAAGGACGTATAGCCTGGCCGATAGGTCGGCCTATGAGTTTTTCACTCCCAACAGGGGTCATAGATGTGTTCCATTTCGCCACAGATCCTGATTTGTTGAGGAAAACTCTTTTTGCATACTACTCATATCGGGATTCGAACCCTGTACCTCCCGATCCAAACGCCAAAACATTAACCACTGTGTCATTTGGTCGGCGAGGTATCTTATTTAAATGTAAATTGTTATATATTTTGATGCAAATTATAACGTTATGTGTCACGTTATTATTTGTTTCACCTAAGAGTATTTTTTTACAAAGGAAGGTTAAAAGAATTTCACACTTTTTTGCATATTTCATATTTTATTCTGAAAATTAAAAAAAAAATTCTAAACATTATGTCTCCATGTAATATTTCGAACGTTAACGAGCTACCACCGAATCTACTTACGTCCCAGTAGTACATGCACCTAATTCCATGCTATTCGTATTGTTGTCGACCGAAAACTCGGCTTTATTTCCCCTACAAATTAATTTATCTCTCTTTCACTTCGATTTGAGTATAATATGTAACTGTTGTTAACCGTTGGTTTACCAGAAAATAATATTTTTTTAATGTATTTTGTTGTATCAATACCAAACACAATCATATATTATTGATTGTGTTTGATTTTTGTTGTATATACCAAATGTGTATTGTCATTCAGATAAAACTACACATTTTTTTAATTTTGTATATTTACTTTATATGTTATTCATGTATTTCTACCTAAAAAACATTTACAAACGTCTATTACCTTCAGCTGAAATCTAGAGACTGATAGAAATGAAATAACAATTTTTGAAATGAAATTGATAAACAAGAGATTAGGTGGGGGTAAAAATTCAGTACATAGAAGAAACCGAAGTAAATTTATTTGTTTTCTCGCTTCGACGTGTGCAAATATTTCCATATATTTCATTCTGCTATCAGCGTTTGTTTGCTGGGGTTAGCTTAAAGGGTAATTTGTACTTTAATTTTTGGAAATAAATCCGTAGATAATAAATTTCTTCATGTTTACAACGAAATTAAATCATCTTGTCAAAATCCATATACAATTTGGACATACCAAATTTCTTATAGCTATATACTCAATCCCGATATAAGTACCAACAGCAAAAAATTTATGCATTTGACATGATGGACGCTTGATGTTTCTTAGTTTATAAATTTTAAAGTTAATTAATTTAACAAAATTGTTAAAAAAATGTTACATTTATTTTATTTCGTTAAATTATGATTATTTGTGTTCATGACAGTTAAGTTTTCATATTTCGAAAAAAAGGAAAAACGAAACTAAAAATATTAATTAATTTTTATTTTGATAAACCACAATATTTTTGTAATCTCTGTACCATAGACAAAGTACATCCGCTAAAATAGGATTTTCTATGTGACAAATTTTAGATCTGTTATGGTAAGCTGTTGCATTAATTACTCTATGTTTTATAAGGGATTCTAAAGAAAACAGTACTCTATGTATTTGAAGGAACACCAAAATTTTTATCCACATTTTCGATTTCTACTCCAAAAAAATCAATAATTGGGTACGAATTCTCCATCTATTTAATTTTATTGATAACAACATAGTAGGGGTAATATTTGTTTATGCATATTATTAATACTTCTCTTCTCGTAGTCGTGATATCTATCATAAAATGTGATAATCACTGTTTTCTGTTCTCTTAGTCGATTCAAATAAAATTTTGCGTTCGTTGTGATTTCCTTCACTTGACGTCATATTTTCTTAGCTGCATAAAAGTTTAGCATCACTTGAATTGAAATTTTTATGACATCAAATTTGTAAATGATAACAAGCAAATTGAGTGTTTTTTATTAAAATCCGCTAGAGGAACTTATCAGCCCCATCGGACGCGTCCCTAAGTGGACCGTCCACCTTTTATGAAGGTTTAAAAATAACGGCTTTTAAAGAGAGAGTCTTTATTGAATCAAAAGATAATTTAAATTTAAAATATATTCTTAAGAAGCTGGAAAATAAACTGGTATCCTGGGAAAGCTAAAAGTTACACTCTATTAGACCTCAACACAATTGCACAGAAAGACACACCAACAGTGCCGCAACAAAAAAAATATCAGCGTCCCCAAAAGGTATCAGGTTACTCGCTCAAGGGAGTTAGAATAAAAATGAAGATTAAAAGAGAAAGTATACAATGAATGGCAGAAAGCCATCACAAATTGACGAATCAAAAAATGTACCAATGCTTATGAAGCAGCCCAAAATTCTAATGCAGGAAACTAATACCATCGTCATGCTAGTGAAATTTATCTAAACTAATTCAAAATATACAAAATAAACCAACAAACTTATTGTAATAGGAGTAGTGTGAAATATTTAATTTTTCCATATGACTCCTTTGGAACATCGTTAGTCATGGTGCTCCATGTAACTGATTTATAGAGGGTTAACAATAAAATAATCAAATCTCCAAACTTTCTTAGAATTAATAGGTCTATTATGAATCTCACTTACTCGTCACCGAGTGAAGAGTCGTCACTATAATTCTATTTTGGTATTATGATTGTCGCAGTGAGCGAGTGATCGTCACATGCGTATCGCTTGGCGACTCGAAATCACCGCATATAATTTTTGGTATTATAATTCTCACAGTGAGCGAGTCCAATGTCATATATGCTCACCTAAAATATGATGGTGAGAGTCAAGTGGCAAAGTATTTTTGGTATTAGAAATATAATATTTTAACATTGAAATAGTAAATTTATATTGAAATGGAAAAAAACCGGGATATTGCCCGTGGATTTCCAGATGTTGAAAAAAATCAAACTAACCATTAATGAATTTTGGAAAAATTTGTCAGTAGTGCGGAATAGCTTAGGGCCGCCAATTAGAGAAAGCATGGAATGGAGAAAGGAAAAAATTCGAGCACAATTTTTTATATAGTATACACAATTTTTTATATAATATATTTTATATTTTTAATATTTTTTTATAATTATTTTGTATTACGATACGATGAAAATATCGTATCCTTATAAATTTTGCCATACAAAGACATACAAAAATATCTTTATATGAAAACTATTTGTAAACAACTAAAATTGTTTGACATTGCTATATGGTTTCCATAACGACAAATAACAAACTCTAAAAAATACAAGAATCTACATACGACGCCGCAAACAACGGCTCGCCAAAATAAAAGGGAGACTCATAATACCAATTTTGAACTCGGGTGACTTAGATAGTCACGGCGAGTGGTGTGGTGAGGCGAGAATCATAATAGGGCAGTAAATTATACCTACTACTTAAATAATAGTAAAAGAATGTTGAACAATTTTGAATAATATTTATTCTTATTTTCAACATAAAAATTTATATTTCAGTCAATGATAATTTTTATTGTGAAATTCGCTTAGTGTAAAACATATTCATATATAAATCAAAAGTTGCACTTTTTAGTAAACAACATTATTCCAGAATGAGTAATATTTACATAATTATTAAATTAAATTGGAAAATTAATTTGAATTATTAAATTTGGTTAATTTAGTTCTATCTGAAATGTGGTACACTAGGTGGCATGAAATGCCAGGACATCGAGTTACTTGAAAGAAAATAATATTTTAGTAGTGTTTTTTATTTTTTCCACTTTTTCCTGTGCGGCTTTAGCAGCGCCTACAAAATTTGTACCGTTGTCAGACTGGATTTCAAATTTTATACCAATGGTATACCACCTTGCAATGAATGTTTTAACAACCGCTTTGAAAGATTCGCTTGTGAGGTCTCCTACTATAGTTCAAGATGAACCGCTTTTATGTTCAGGCAAACAAAAACACCAATATATGCTTTATAAGTTCGTTGTCCTCTGCCTTTAGTTGAATGTGTTAACATTGGTCCCTCAAAATCAACCCCCGTCTTATAAAATGATCGTACTAGTTTCACTCGATAGTCCTACGTGATGGTACTTTTCATGAAGAATTTCGGAAATTAATCGAGGCACTATTAGATGTTTTGTATCTTAAGGTGCTGTACTGTTTTCAATTCTTCCACCAGCTCGAAGTTGATTCTCCCTGCCCATGTACGGATTTAATGAATTTTAATTACACGATTGAATAATTTTGCTTTTTATTTGAATAATTTATATCTGTTCATAATATGCCAGTTTGTTTCTTCGCCATTCTCGTTTGCATCTATACAGATGCTTTGTTAAAGAAGCTACTGTTCTTCAGATTATGTTTGCTAATTGGGCGCTTTCTATCATGAATTGTGTTCTAAAAGTTTTTAAACAAGCACGCATCGCCTGACACAATCTGCACGATTGTAAGACGATGGTACGTGCTTCCACTTGTTTCTCGTTTTACCGATTTACTTTTCTCGTTTAGTGCTTCACAGAACTCCAATCTAGGCAATGATGCTTGCTTGCAGGTGCAAATTCATTTTGAGCAGTCACTAGGTGCACAAAGACTCCTTTTCCCGTTGATCTTATTAAAAACTTAAGCATGAATGTTGATTTTGGAATGATTCGGAGATTGTATGAATCGTAGTAACCCAATAAATTCAACTTCTTTTACATTGAAGAATATCTTGCAAAAACGACTGTTCATTCTCACATCCAAGTGTAATTTTTTCTTGAATATGTTATTTATGCCAGAAAAAATGTTTAATTTTTACAATCTTTCCTAACTCGCTGCCAATTATAATTAGGTCGTTTTATTCAGACACTTTGCCGTCGGGTAATCTTAACACCTGGCCTGAAAAATTATAGCCATTACCTGACTACAAAGCATATCATTTTTCTAAATTTCTGTACTTCTGTTTACAGGTTCAATGTGCGATCGAAGGCTCATTGTACACTCACCCCATAAAAATCCTTCTTGGAAGACTCCTCGCGGTCCATTTTTCGAATTGTGCGAACCCCTGTTTCTTGATACATTTACATGCAATTTAAACGTTGAAAAGGCAGTTTTTCAGGAGCAGTGTAGCTGCTATTTTAAGTGAAGCAACTGCGAAAACGTTTTTGCATGCATTCACCTAACTTTAGACAAAATTAAGTTGATCAAGAAAGTTTTCAATGTTCCACGAGGAGCGCCGATAAATAATATTTCGCCTTTGTTATTTCTCACACTATTTATTATTTTACCATAAGCATGTCGCAAGTCGGGTGTAAAGCCATTTCAGGTGTGACCATTTAAAGCTTTTATTTAAATAAAATTCAAGATTTTTTAATTATTGCACGTTTAATTCAGAATTATCGAATACCACTTTCAAAATGGAAATGGAGTAAAATGGAATAGAAATGGAGTAAAAACGTTATGGACATTGTGGTAAACGTTATGAATTTTGAAACAGACAAGTTTTATTCTACAGAAACAAGATAACAACTTCGATAAATTATCGGCAAGGGCGATGTTAGAACATCGTAGCACAGAATTGAAAATATGGTCATAGCTAGTAAGTTTTTGAATATACATTACTTTATTTCTGGATAATTGTTTATACACTGTTAGTTATTAATAAAATTGGCGTGGCAGCTTAACTTTAGTTTGCCGTAGTGACGATATGTGTTTGTATTCCAAAATAGGCAACTATATTGATTATTAATTAATAATTAGATCTTTCCAGAATTAAGATTTAATCGTAAATTATAATATTTTTCTTAGTAAAACAAATTATTGAATTAAACATTAATCAAAACTACTTGCTAAATATTATGTAAACCTCACACCATGATCATCCCCATCAATTATCTTATCCAGTTAATTTAAGTTAGGTTATCAGAATAAAAATTGTTAAAACCACGCCGAATTGAAATAATTTGACCCATTTCTCCTAAAAAGGTATTGTTAAAATTTTTAAATGTTTCAAATACAGCGCCGCTATCCTTAATGGATATTGCCAATTACGTTTCTAAGAAATTCGAATAAATCTACACAGTTTGCTGAACACGAAAGTCCTCATTCTGCTCAAAAAACGGGATAAGTACTATTACTTATTACTACTACGATTATTTAGGAACACTTTCTTGAATTGAAAATTGATTTATTTAATTTTATTTCAATTTAACTAATAGAACTGAATTTTTTATTAAACAAATGTTTAACTAAAGACCTTCTCAATTCCAACTGGCTTGTTTCGGCCATTGTAGTTTTCCTGAATTTTTCCGAAATGGTGGATAATTTTAACTTTTACTTTAGAAGTTTTATTTCAAATGATTAGGACCAACGAAGAGTTCAACGGTTTATTTAAGATTTCGAAAATTATTAATTTTGAGGGGATCAAATAGGTCTTAACGAAATGAACCATTTTGTTTGGTTTTACTATTTATAAACAACACGGAGTCGTAGAAGAAAAAATGAAGCTCTCCATCTTAAAATGATATCATTAAAAAAAGAAATAATAAAAAGAACAGAAACAATAAATTTCCACATTGTTTACATTGTCGACGCCATTTTTTAATTGTCTACATACATTATCTACACTTGTAGAATAATATTTAAACACACGGTATATACAATACGGTACAATACTGGTAAAGTTAAAGCAAGATTCGATGTGCTTTAAAAAGGCGTGTAGTAAACTATTTCGACTAAATTAAAAATAAAAATGTATAGCAGATTTCAAACAACGCTGACGCATCGGATCTGTTGTTATCCTAATAAAATAATTTAAAAATTAATCAAAAATGGTTTGAATATTTTATTAACCAGATTGGATTTTTTTTTTAATTTCGAGGTGGGTCTGCATATTGTTTGTGTATATTTTATATTCGTTATAATAAATTGGAATTTTTAACTATAGTTAAAAGTTACAAAAAAGTTTTTAAAACAATATTTAAATACGTTGCAATTATTAAAAGAACCGTATACCAGTAGTTTAAAAATAATAAGTAAATTATTTGGTATTTGGAAACAATTCCAAAGGATTTTTTGTTGATAAAAGCGTGCCATAAAAGAAGTTCAGAAATTGTTTACACTATTTGCCGTAGGCACTTGGCGAAACACACTTACACTTAATAAACACATTTTATTAAACACTTGTTTTTATTTCGCAAAAAATAGATTTTTGAATATTTTAATTGAAAAATTTGTTCAAAAAGTTTGAAAAATCACTCAATCTATTTCGATTTGTTAGGTCAGCATCAGGACTATTACTGGTTTGTGACAGTAAAAAATTTGTTATATATAGTAGAAAAAAACAAAAAATAAATAAAAGAAAGAGCGACAAAAAATAGGAATTAAAAATTAATCTATTGATCGCCCAACCAACTGCTAATCATTCGGAAAAATTAATAAAAAAGGGGGTGAAAGATAGCAGGTAGGCGATTAGTCATCGGCTGGGTAACCAAATTCAAAATAAATTGAAGTGCATTTAATTACTTGACGTATTAGTCAAATTGTTACGAACGTGAGAATAGAAAATGACGGGGTCTGAAGTTGGTGAGAAACGGATTTCTCTCTGTTCTGTAAAGATATTTTGGTTAAGAAATATTGATTTTCGGATTTCGTAAGATTCTAAGGTATAGATATAAGAAGAAGATATTGTTTTTTCGCAATAAAAACAAGCCCATGTGTGGACCAATTCTGACCTAACAATTGTCCAACGAAATTTGTTAAAAACGGTATGATTTCCTTGCAATGAGGTGCTACCCAGAATTTTTTATTATTTATTTACCGTTTAATCGTGTGGTGAAACTATAAAAACTAGTGACCAATCCTGATCAAACGATGACCAAACGAATTCAATCATCATTTTTGTCAAAACCTTTAGATGGGGTGCTAAAAAGTCGGTGAACTGTGGTGCTGCACAAACAAATATCAATTGGTCCTTTATTATTTTTAATATTCATATAAAATATGATCATATCATATACCTACCGTCTACGGGTCATATTAAAATGTTTACTGACGAAACGACCCTCTTATATTAATCCTGCGATTGTCAGCTAGTAATGTCACATATGAAAGAGGATATGATAGGCGATTATTTTACTTTATAATTTTCTTAATTTAAACAAAATGTCAGTAATTTTTAGCAAAACAAAATTTATAATTTTTCACTCCCTGTACGACTACGGCACTGTTATTTAGCACCACTCCAAGTATCAAATTGTACTATAGAGCAACTTACATTTTTTCATATCTAGCCATAGCGTCAGTAAATGTAATATTAATGTACATGTAGTTAATCATAAACGAAATACGCATTCATAATGGATAACTAGGGTAAAAGCATATACACAAAATCATAATTCATATAACTGGAAAATGTTAAAAAAAAGGAAAATTTATGTTGACGACGTGATTATGTTAAGTGAAGGAAATATATTTTTGTATATTTTCGGATGATTCGTTTGTATTTTGTATGTGGTTTTTGATGATGAAACAAGCAAAAAAATTAAACATGTATTACAAGAACGGTGGAGAAACCAAAATTAATTACTCGCCGCATTTTTAGAAATAACTTACAAAAGTAAGATATTTAAGCCTTACTGTTACCAAGTTCTCCTGGATTAAACGTTGATCAATAAGATTTTCAGTTACCTAATTAATTAAAAAAAAACTTTAAACACGGTAAATAAAACAATATTTGATTTTTTGTGTATTGTACACAAAATATTTTTATGTGAGACCGGAGCAAATAAGAGGCCTAAGATATTTTAATAGGTGGTGGATACGTTCACCAGCTCAAATCGATTTCTTGCGTGTAGTATATTTGTAAATAATACTAAAACGTAATTTCCAAACCGCGGCAAATTTCAGAAATTAACGTTAAAACTAAAGGAGTAACCTTGATTAATCTCAAATTTGTTAAGGGAACCGAGTATCAACCTTCTAAGGAATATACTCAGGATTGATGTAAACTAACATCATAAGTGAGACAGAACGATGCCAACAAGGCTGGCGCACAAGTTGTGAAAAAAAATAGTTTCCACTTCTCTAGGAACTTTTGCATCCCGAAATACAAACTTTAGGTGAAGAATATCAAAACACTTAATATATCATCCGGACTAGAACTTTATATATAATTTCATAATTCGGATTAAATAAATTTAAATTCTTGGAATTGATATTGACTTGTATTTAATATAAAGAATATATTTTGTTTTTGTCAAACATTGTTGTTATCTTCACAATAAACATGGCCGACAATAACAACAATTATTCCTAATGAGAACAAAAAGTCTACATATAATTTCAGAATTCGGATTAAATTTATCGAAATATGGTTCGGATTCGTATTATATATTATTTAAATTAGATTGTAAATTTTGTTTTTGTCAAACATTGTTGTTGTTGTTACAATAAAAATGGCCGACGGCGACAGTAAACACAAGTATTCTTAATAAGAACAAAAAATCTAAATGTAATTTCATAATTCGAATTAAATTAAATAAAATATGGCTTGGATTGGAACTACTTTTTACTTATTTAAATTTTTTAATTTTTATTTTGTTAACTTTAGGAGACATAGAGAATACGCTGTCAAAAGTCAAAATAGTTACAAAATCTAAGTCTAGCCTTTATCACCTTGCGAAGTTGTTAAATAAAACATCAAACTATAGTCAAGAAAAATAAAAAAAAAATTTAACATGCGTTTCGTCATTTTAAAATCGATTAAATGGCAGTGCTGATTAGCTTTAAACAGCATTCTAGAGACGGGTTCATTCTTTCCGATATCAGTTCGATAAGGGTCGATTCTAAACATAGGTACCGTTCTTAAATCTCGCGAATTTATATTTAGATTAATTTTACCTAACAGAACTGGAGAATCGATACTCGGCGCTTGTAAACTAATTAGCTTCAGACGATCTTGATATATGGAGGTAGGTTGAACATGTCCGGTCCACGGGGGTAGCCCCCGTAAAGCAAAGCAAAAAATTTTGGCTGGACTGCTTCAATCCTCTTAATGTGAACCGCATGATAAGTCGACCACACCTATAGCCTACTCGAGCAGGGACGAACGAATATTGAGTAGATAGCTTTCGTAACATTTCGTATGATGGAATTCTTACGACCAACGCTTGATGAAACCGAGCGCAGGGTTTGCTTGATTGGTAATACGATCAATGTGATGTTGATGGTAATATGATCGATTTTCAATTCACTGTCGCAAATGACTCCCAAATCACGAACAGAACTGGTTCTGGTAAAGGCATCTCTGTTAATGTAATAGTCACGAGAAATGGACTGTCCACGTTTTCGAGAGTAGGTGATTGTTTGACATTTTACCTACGTTCAAATCAACGTTGTTCTTTGCACACCAAGTGGGGAAGTTATTGAAGTAGGATTGTAGGCTCTTGTCGGAAGTGTTTGAGATCCGTTTGTAAATCTTCATGTCAGCGGCGTATATAGATATAGATGAATTTTTTATTAAACGTTCAGTGCCCTTGATTGACTGAATGAAAAAAATTGGACCCAGATGGCTGCCTTGGGGCACTCTAGATGTTGCTGATATATGAGTTGATATTGATGATCTGAACAGTACATGGTATAAACGGCCGTAAAAACGGAGAATTTGGGGAGGAAAGCCAAGGGCCCTAAGCTTAAACAAAATAACTTCATGAGAAATCCTGCCAAACGCCTTGCTAAAATCGGTGAAGTTAACGCCATCCCTTTCTCTGCTTCCATCGTATTAAATGTTTGTGAAGTGATTTCTATAAGGTTTGTAGTTGTAGACCGTGCTTTGAGAAAACCAAGGTGATTGTCAGAAAACAACGGTTTACAATGAAAGTACAGTGAATCATACACAATACTTTCAAACAGCTTAGGAATATTAGATAATTTCGCCATTAGTCTGTAATTACAGATGTCTGACTTGCAGCCGTTCTTATGAATCGGAACTATAAAAGAACTTTTCCAAATGGATGCAAAAAATTCAAGCGAAAGCGACTTTTGGAAAAGTGTGGTCATTGGCCGAGCAAGAAAATCACTGCAGTTTTTTAGGACGATGGATGGTAGACCGCCAGGACCCGAATAAAAATCATCTTTAAGTTTGGAAATCTTTTGTACCACGAATTCATAATCGATTTCAATGGAAGTTAAGTTTGTATGAATACAATTATTCATGTATGTAAAGTAACCTTCATCGGGTTTGAAATCGCTGTTTGTGAAAGTTCAAATATTTTTTTAAGTCATAATTTCATTCAGTCAAAAAAATGCAGAAACTATATAAAATCTATGAGGTTTCGATTTGATTTGGTAATTGAATTGATTTGATTTGGTATATAAAACCATTGATCTAAAATTAATATTACTTTTAACCAATAGTTTCTCTTTGATTACAGATCAAAAACGAGATTAATAGATCGGTGTGAAGTTCTTGGGCAAAAATTGATGGACGGAAACGTATGCGGCTACACACGTTCGAAAGGGGATACATTGAGCTATTTAAATCAGTAGGTCCTATGTCGAAAAGACGAGCAAGGCTTGTGAATCGATTTTTTAAAATTTTAACAATACAGCTGGTCTGCATACCCGCGGATGTTCTACTACTACATGCCAAATAGCAAAAATCTCAAAAATTGGCTCACATAGTGACTATATACGTTCGAAAGGGGATACATTGAGTTACTTAAATCAGAAATCCATATGTCGATATGATGACCAAGGCTCGTGAATCAGAGATTTTTGCTATTTGGCTGAGAGTAGTAGAACATCCGCGGTTATGCAGACTCGCTGTATTGGTAAATCTTTACAAAATCGATTCACCAGCCTTGGTCATCATATCGAGATAGAGCTTACTGATTTGAATAGCCTAATGCATTAACATTTGAACGATTATAGCCACTATGCGAACCAATCTCTGAGATTTTTGCTATTTGGCTTGGAGTAGTAGAACATCAGCGGGCTGATTTAAATACCTCAATATATCCCTTTTCGAACGTGTGTATAGTCGGTATGCGAGCCAACTTCTGAGATTTTTGCTATCTGGTGTATCATTTTATTCAGTATAGTATGTGATTTACTTAAAAATTTATAATAATGGACATAATAGATTTTCTATTGCCAAACAATTTCTTTTATGTTATCAATATTTATTATAATTATTGTTTTGAATTATTTCGAATAAATATTCAAGAAACAAAATTGTGTCCAAAAACTTCACAAAGAACACTCGCATAAATTTTTGTTCAAGAATTTTTGTCCAAGAACTTCACACCGGTGATTAATAGAACCAATTATGCGCCGATATAATTTTGTAATGTAAAATTTTTCTCAGTGTACACACGTACAGAAGAGTTATATATATATATTTAAAGATTTGGGTGTGGTGAGATTTTATGGTTATATGTTCGGATATGCGAAAAAAAAATTTAAAAAAAATCCTAGAACCCGATTGCAGTGCCACTAACCGGGTCCAATTGTGAATCTTAACCATCCAGGAACCCACTCAAACGCACACAAAATTGCATTAGAATCGGGCCAGCCGTTTAGGAGAAGTTCATTTTGAATTTCTTTGAGTGGATGGGCACACATTTTTTCTTACTAATTGATGGCACAAGAGGTTAAAATCTAATTACTTATTTAATCTTATTTTTACGCACCGGTACAACGAATGGGATTAAATTAAAATAATGAGTTATGCAATAAATATACAATACCTGATTGAATTACTCATTATTAGAGTAAAGTAAATCTTTTTAATTGTGCTCATGGCAACTTTTATAGATATAACTAGTCAGCAAATATATCAACTATCGATTTCAATAAAACACAATATCTTTGTAAAAATGTTAAATATAGAATTAAATTCTAAACACAAACGCTACGAAATATAAAATCTTGGAAGAACACTATAAAAAGATTTTCCTTCCATGGAAGAAGCTGCAGCAAAAACATAAAATAATAACTATACAAATTTCAATTAAAATTAATGACTGGAAATACTCATAAATTCACTATGTGTACGACTGGTTCTGGTGTATTTTATAAAATATTTGTAATTGAAATTGGTTATGTTTGAACATTAAAATTGTATTTTTATTGCATGAAATTTATATCAATTATAGCCCACACAAAACATGTTCTAACTAGATATATGTTTTCGAGGGAGGTGTAATGGTTTTTTTTTCTAGATATATTACTCAATAACCATTCTATGATTAATTTAATATAATAACTCAGTTTTATTCGTGTAATAATAATTCTGTAAATAATTTTTTTGTCATTCGAATTTATTTCGTCTAACAATTATTCATATAATTCGGTATGTACATACGTACACACGTACTTACACCCTGACGTTTCCATAATATCTCTGTGAAGGTATTAGTAAATACTAGCTTCTTCTGTGCGAAAAAGGGTTACTGGTACCACCTAGTACATCGCTTTATAGTAATGTATCATTTAAACTTTGAGCCTTGTGGCACAAACCTATAGTATTTATCGGAATATTACCAATTTTATTTTAACACTATTTTTTGCAATTTGTTTAAAAAAAAAAAGAGTTAGTCCATTAGTACTCTCAAGGAGATGTGTAAACATGGCGTGTGTATAGTGCGTTCGTACACGTACAGTTTACTTTGAAGGAAGAAGGGATCTAATTTTACTAACCATAGTTTTTCATTTGTTTATTATCGTTAAATTGGTCTATTAGTCTTTCGGTATAATCGACGGAATTGGATTATGGTAGCTAAAATAAGATACATATACTGTCGACTTTAACTTTTCTAGCTTTTATTGAAAAACTGCACAATGGTCGTTCCATATCTCGTAGTAGATATATTTCCATCTGAGTTCATGTGCAAATCGAATTCGTGTCGCTGGAAATTTATAAGTGGTCCTGCTTGAGGAACAGCTAAATTAATATTGAAATTCTTCTAAAATATCGTGCACGGACGAAATGTGTGAACTTCATTATGTCTTCGACAGATTTATTCGTGAAGGTGAATACAACTACAGAAAGCATCTTATTCCCATGAAGAAGCTTAAGTTCAGCCGTATATATGTCATCAATGGGTTGTGTTGTTACGTTCATACCAGTTGTTTGTCCAACGATGATTTCCCTATGCTAGGTGACTGTATAAGTTCTACTTGTATTTTGATATATTGCTATTCCAGCAGCCTACTGACCATCGCTCTTGAACTGAACGCATTCAAAATTAATAATATTAGTCATTGCGTAGCCAGATCTCGGAAAGCAAGAAAATTCAGCATCCCTGTGTGACTGTATCAGATAGGTCGAGGTGATGTGACCTGAGACTCTGGCAGTTAAATGTTAAAAACCAGACGTCATTATTATCTCGTACAAAATTCGCCATTACAACCAGAGCTATTGAGGTCCCATTTTTACGTTCATGGTAGAAGACATGATCATCGATAGCCGACGTCAAAAAGTAACATACACGAGTTGTTGACTGCTTTTCTAATCTTAAGAGGATGTTATTTTGTAATCGTAATTCCTATTTTGTATCGTAATTTTTTTTTGATTTTTGTGATCGATGGAAATGTCGCTGGTTTCTATTTAATTTTTAAATTAGTTTTTTTGTTTTCCCTACTAAAGTATAATAGTAAAATAAAGGGTGTCCCAAACAGAGCGCCACATTAAATTTTAAAGAAAAACACATTTATTTTTGAATTAAGCGAACATTTTTATTTCGTCATAAAGAAGAATAGTTGGGTACAGGGTTATTCTGGAACAGGGTTATTCTGTTGTTGAAATTTTCAATAACGTGTTCGCATAAATGTAGCTTTATTTCACCAACATGGCGCCCTATTTCCTCTTTAAGATGTTCAACTGTTTCAGGCTTATTCTCATACACCTTTTCCTTCACATACAGCTCTAAAGAAAACGGTCCATCGATGTAAGATCGCACAATCTTGGTAGCAAATTTTGATCACCAAATCGACAAATGGCACGGCCTGGAAACAGTCTGCAGTAACACCATTGTTTCACGTGTTGTGTGGCAGGTCTTCTTGGAAAACATGTCCTTCACATCAACTACATCAAATTCGGTCCACAAAAACTACGTTAACATTTCGCAATACAGCACTCCATTTTCAAACAAATAGGGCCCAATTACTCCACCAGCCCAAAATGCACACCAAACAGTTACTCGCGGTAGATGCATTGGTTGTTTGACTATCACACGGGGATTTTCAGTACCCCAAAATCGACAGTTTTGCTTATTTACATATCCGTTTAGTTGAAAATTCGGCTCATCTGAAAAATGATTTTCTTCGAAAAATCCGCATTAATTTGATAATGTTCCAACACCCAATCAATTGAACCTTGCACGCCTGCAAATGCAGATTTTCTACCAAAATTCGTTGCATTCTGCTTCTGGAAATATTTAATTCTTGAGCACGATGCCGAATGGCATTTTTTCGAGTGACCGACAAGGACGACGACCAACAATTTAACTTCTGATCCATCATCAAATATTTGGTCTCAAATTTTGTAATTAGACTCCTCACTGTCTATTCATTTGGCCTATTATTGCAAACGAAAACTTGACGTAATTGGTGAACTATTTTCACTTCCATCATTTTGGAAATTTGTTTTTACAATAATTAAACGTTGATAGTTTGAATAGTTCTCTATATTCTTATATCGCGTGGTCTGTACGTGACAATTGTCAAAAAAAAAATCACCGTACAACTCGTATTGCGCGCCATTTTGGGCGGCAAAGTAATGTAAAGTACAAAATTGTTTTCATTCAATTTGTTGCTCTTTTTCCCAATACCCTAAATCCCATGAAATGAGAAACAAGCAGAAGTTTTTTTTGATCACTTAAAGTGTAAATTTCAGCATAATGAGGTACAGAAGAGCGAACAATTCATTAAAAAGAAAAAATAAAGATTAAGGATGCAACCACCCTGACTTTCTTGCGGAACTAATTAGAGAAATAAATTTTCTTTTGGTGAGTTCCGTTTAGTACGAGCTTGCAGTAAAACCAGACGTTCCAAATGCCAATGATTCTAAAATAGTTGAGTCATTTTCGTATGACATTCCAGTGTGACAATCGATACGGTACCGCAATAATATTTGGTTGCGGTATACTGACATTGTCCGAAAACATGCCCCCGTCGAGGGAAAAATCGGTAAAGTGCATTCAAATAGGAATCGGTAGTCATATCTCCTACGAGTTTAGAACGTACCGTCTCGGTACTTAAACAAATGTATCAAACAGATGTAGGATTTTTGAACTCGTGAAACTCCCTCGTCTTAGATTAGGTTTGGATGAATTTTCTACGAATAATGCTTAACGCTCAAAACTATCAGAAATACATACATAGTTGTAATTTTCTCTTTTTCTTACTTATTAAAACTGCGTCTTTATTATTTTTCTATACTATAAGGCAGGTGTACATTCTCCAACAGTAATCGTTTATATATTTGTAGATGTCGATATTTAGTGTCTTAAGTTTTAAAAAGATTATTAACGGTGCTATTTTTAAAAATATATACAATATAATTAAAGTGGAGTTATTTTGTTTCAAAAATTATTGGCAAGTTGGAAATTTTTGTATTTGGTTATTGTGAAATTTGTTTAGTATGTCAAAAGTATTACCATACGTGTGTGCCCCATTGTTCGCACACTGTCCAAAGGCGGACTTGCCGGTTATATAGTGGCTATTTTTTTACATTATGTGTTTGCTGGTGTTTCAAACTATTTCATGTAGATAGGAATACCTTTTTTTGTTTTCTTTTGCTGTTTTTTCAACTGAATTTGAGTTTGCCTGGAAATGCCTCGAAACATTAATCATAAAGGCAACAATGTGTCTTCAGGTGATTATTGTCGACCATATAATCTCAGCTCTATGACCGATGAGAATATTCAAAATATGTGGAATTCCATAGGCAGTGCATCAAGTGATAGTGAAGCTGATGATGATTATGAATTTGATAATGATGATTCGATTAGTAGTGTAGCAGTGGAAGATTATGACGATATAAATATTTGTGTAACTCAGCTAGAGGGAAACTCCTTAGCTGAAATTTCTATCAATGACATAAGTATGAGTTCAATTCTACCTTCTGCCGAATCATTATCAAACGCATCAACAATTGATCAAACCCAACTAGAACAACGGATAAAATCAGTACAAGTTGAGCCACAGCCAGAAATATCGGTGATTTATATAGAGCAAGGAACAGAAACACAGAAGTCATCGACTCACTCAGCGACTTGTACAGCCCTCAATGAAACCAGCAAAGCGCCCTTGGTCTCCTTTACCTGCCTTTGAAGAATGCGGTCCTAGCTTTCAACCAAATAATTAATTATGGGTTTATTGGTAATGCAGCTGACATTGACTTGCAGTAAATCGAATTCTCAGAGATCACTTGGCAAAAAACATCTTGTTCATCATTGAAATGAAATTGTATTCAGAGGAGACTCAAAACTTCCAGTGAGTTTTAATGATCTCAGAACACCATATTCTTGCTTTAATTATTTTTTTAATGATCAGTGGTTCGAAAAAATAGCCGAAGAAACCAATTTAAATGTTCTCCAACAGGACATTGAAACCAAGTTTACAGTAAATTCTGTTGACATCAAAAAAATATAACGGTGTTTTTTGTATATATGTCTATTTATCGGTATCCAAGTGAAGAACGTAACTGGGGGCAATATTCGAGACAATTAGGAAAACAATGACGTCAAAACGATTTTATGAAATAAGGCGTTTTCTATGTTTTAACAACATTACTCGCAGATTAATTGATTAGAATGTACGGCCAAGACTAAGAAGGGATCCCGGATACGCCAGGCCTACCGTACACCTCTTTTACATATAACAATATGGAGGGATGGGAAAGGTTGATAAATATGATAGACTTAACCCAGTTACAAACACCTAATTAGTCAATAGTTAGTAAATTGTTAGGCACAAGACAGCACAATTACTTTTGGTTTTATGGTTTAAAAGTTCAGAAATCAGCATACTGAAAAAAATTTAATAATTATTTATGTACCTATACATAATGGTACATTTTCTGCAATAAAACTTTATTATTATGAGTCGAACTTTCAATCAACTAAATATTCAAATGTCCATAAACAAAATTAAACTGGCTCCCCAAAAACATGATTTAATATGTAAAATTAATCTATTCCATAAATAACATATATGCATTAAAGAATAAAAGAGCGAAGCACCTTTTCAGTCTTTATTTATTTCATTTATTTATAGAAAATAATTTGAATAATAATTATTTAAATTTAAATATGTAAAAGACAAAGTCACTGCTATCCCTGCCATAAATATTTGTTTTCTAGTTTAAATTAAATACAAAATGCATTTATTTGATAGTTAAACCAAAATAAATCAATAGTTCACGGAATAATCTGCACAAATACACAAAAACTGCAAATTTGAAAAAAAAAGATTATTACATGCACGAAGTGAATATTAATGTTCATTTAGCAAATTTTATTAAAATAACTACATGTAATTAAAAGATATTTATATTTAAATTTCACACAAGCAATAATAATAATATTTACACAAAAAAAAAATAGATTGCAATTATTACATGCAGGAAGTGAATCCATTCATTGTTACACTCATATATGTTTTCTAGTTTTAATTTAAATAGAAATGCATTTATTTGATAGCTAAACTCAAATAGATCAATAGTTCACGAAATGTACTGCATTTTACTCATACACTGCAAATTATAAAAGCAGATTTTTACATGCACGAATTGAATATTAATATTTATTTAGCAAATTTTGTTAAATAACCACATGTAGTCAGAATACATTTAAATTTAAATTTCACTAAAATAAGTATATTTACACAAATAAAAGTAGATTACAATTATTACATGCAGGAAGTGAATCCTTTTATTGTTACGGTCATTTATGTTTTCTAGTTTAAATTTAAATACAAAATGCATTTATTTGATAGCTTAACTCAATTGGATCAATAGTTCACGGAATATACTGCACTTTACTCATAAACTATAAGTTATAAAAACAGATTATTACATGCACGAAGTGAATATTAATCTTTATTTAGCAAATTTTATTAAAATAAACACATGTAATCAGAATATATTTAAATTTAAATTTCACTCAAGCAATAATACTAATACTTACACAAATAAAATTAGATTGCAATTATTACATGCAGGAAGTGAATTTAATCATTGTGTTTGTAAAGATGATGATTGCTCCAAATAAAAATGTTGATTTATTTCTCCTCAAAAAAAGATGTTTGTAAAGATGATATATATAAGATGGTGAAGTGGAAAACGATGTATGGATGAATTGAAGATGATAAATTTAGATGATCTCGAAAATTAAAAGCCACACTATTGAAAACTACTTGATATTTTTATTTCAGAAAGCCAAAATTTAATGTTATTTTTAAATAGACTGGTTGAACACACTGTATATTTTTATTTAATCTTTTAATCTCAATTTATCGCCAGATTGTAATCGAATGAATATAAAATAAAAAATTTGGTTTAAGCTAGGTGTCTACATTCATGTAAACCTGAAAGGTCGAATTTTATGGTAAACGCGATTTTAAGATTTAAAATTTACTGGCTTTATGGCAATTACCGGCTGTATTACATTCTTTGTTTAACCGATTCGTACCGCAATAATCTATTACAATTTTTTTGTTTACTTAAATGTAAGACACTTAACTTTTGACAATTTGTTTATAAAAATAGATTTTGTTGACAAGTGTTTATAACTAATAAATAAATTATAAATAGTAATTGAATAAAAAATGTAAGTATACAAGTAATTGGTAGTAATTAAATTAGTATCTTAATTACAATAATGTTGTTTGTACATTTCAGATAGATGATTATTATTAAAATACATAAATGGAAACTACAGGAATGGTGAGTAACTATGCATATACAATAAATTTCTTGTTTTTACATTTTAGGTACAGCTGATGATGCAGATGTGATGCTCGATGATGATGATAATACCGTTGTCGAACTTAGCATTGGGTGTGTATAACTGTGCACCCGTTTTGTGTATAAAAATGTATAATAAATAATCTTTGAGTCAAACCAGCTGTATTATTTGTTAGTTTCGCCAACATACTCCCACGCCTTAAGGAATTTAATTACTTAAGATTGCCAGAAGTAACAAGTTTAATTAGTTTGTTAACCGGTCGTTTGACTTCGCTTTTAGAGGTTTTTAGTGTCACTACACGAGTGATACCATCGTCGCCAGGATGAGCAGCTATTACTTTGCCAAGTATCCATTGGCTAGGATACAAATTGTCCTCCTTTATCAGAACTACATCATCAACTTGGATTTCATCGACTTCAGTTTTCCATTTTACACGCTGTTGTAGTGATGTGAGGTAATCATGATGCCACCTTTTCCAAAAACCTTGGATACGTTGTTGGATATTTTGCCATCTTGACAGTTTGTTTTGCTGAATGTCATCTAGCAGTGGTTCCGGGAGTGCAGTTAGTGATTCTCCGACCAGGAAGTGCGCAGGCGTTAATATTTGTAAATCCGCTGGATCGTCATTCAGTCTACATAATGGTCTCGAATTTAGAAGTGCCTCGATTTGTGTAATGAGTGTTGTCATTTCCTCAAACACCAGGTTGACATTTGAAACCCGTTTCAAATGATATTTGAATGATTTCACTGTGGATTCCCACAACCCTCCAAAATGGGGAGCGTGCGGAGGATTAAAATGGAAATGAATACCTTTCTGCAAGAGGAAATCAAGAATTAGTGAGTTGTTACATTGATTAATTATTTGTTGTTTGATTATTTTCAGTTCCTTATTGGCGCCAATAAAATTAGAGCCATTATCGCACCAAATTTGCTCCGGAAGTCCACGTCTAGCGATAAAACGTTTAAGAGCAGCCAAAAATGATTCAGTATCGAGACTGCTTACTACTTCCAGATGGGCAGCTTTTACTACTAGGCACACAAAAACGGCTACATATGCCTTTTCTATAGGAGCATTCTTGCGTTTACCGGTTTTAATGTATAACGGTCCCGCATAATCGATTCCAGTTTTTAAGAATGGCCGGCTTTGGTTACATCGTACAGTTGGTAAATCGCCCATCTTTTGATCGTTTCTGTGATATCGATATCGGATACATACAGTACATGTCTTCATACATCGCTTAACAATGTATCTAGCTCCTATTATCCAATATTTATTACGTAGAATAGACAACGTTAATGAGTTACCTGCATGCATATGACGGATGTGAGTATCACGAACTAGTAATTCGCAAATTACATGATTCTTTGGCAAAATCACTGGATGCTTAGTCGAATAGGGGAGTGCTGATTTGTTTAAACGTCCGCCAACTCTCAATATACCATTGCAGTCTGTAAATGGATCAAGAGATGATAGTAGATGGTTTGCTGGCAACGGTGATCCTTTACTTAGAATTTGTAATTCTGTCTTAAAGGCAAGTTTTTGTACATTGCGAACTATGATGATTTCTGCATCATTTATCTCTGCTGGCGTGACGAAATCGTTTTTATGAGTGTGTTGTTTTCTATGATGCAGTTTGCCAAATCTCAAGATAAATACCATTATTTTTAGAATTTTGAACCACGATGAAAATTTATTAAGAAGTGTTTCAATTGTATCGTCATCCTGTGTAGTCTTTGCAAAAACATGAAAATAATTTGGTCTCTCCTCGGTTGCTTCGTGTTCGATTTGGGTATTAGTTGATCTGCATTTTGGCCAGTTATTTTGAGGTTCCTTTAACCATGGTGGTCCATGCCACCATAGATCAGCAGTCGGTAATGCTTTGGGTTTAACTCCTCTGGATATTAGGTCAGCAGGATTACATTTTGATTCCACATGGTACCAATTATCTCTAGGAATGCTCTCGATAATTTCCGCTGTCCTGTTTCCTACGAAAGTCTTCCACCTCCTGGGGACATCGGACAGCCAGTGCAGGACGATCATGGAATCTGTCCAAGCAAAAATTGGTACGTTATCGTACTGTAGCGCTTTGGTGCAAAATTTTACTAATTTGCACAAAAGTACAGCCCCACATAATTCCAATCTAGGTAAGGAAATTTGTTTGATTGGTGCAACCTTACCTTTTGCGTAGACGATGTTTACTGTGGTTTCACCAATACTGTTAGTAGCTCGTAGATAAATGACACTACCATACGCCGCTTCGGATGCATCACAAAATGCGTGTAACTGGAGCTGGATTGGATGCTGTAGAGATATCAAATGCCTTGGAATGCGAATTGTTTCAAGTTCTGGCAGTGACTGATAGATTGTAATCCAAGATTTGATGATATGGTCAGGTAAGCTGGCATCCCATTCTGTCTTCAGCAGCCACAATTTCTGAAACAAGATCTTAAACAAGATGACGGTTGGTGCAAGCCACCCCAATGGATCGTAAGCCTTGGATGCTGTTGATAGAATTTTTCGCTTGGTCCAAACTGTTGCATCGTCCTCTCTGTGTACCTTAAACGAAAACTCATCTAGTTCTGCGTTCCAAATTATTCCTAACGTTTTTATGGAAGAATCATCTTCTATTAATTTCGGAATATTTTGTACGTCATGAGGAGAAAACGAATTCAGAAATTCTTTGCTGTTCGATTTCCATTTACGTAGATTGAACCCATTCTTCTGTAATATCAAATTTATTTCCTCTTTTAGTTTTATGGCTTCCTGAATGCTATCACTACCCGTTAACAGATCATCTATATAAAAATCATTAGATATCACTTGCGCTGCCTTTGGATACAACTGACAGTCATTTTCAGCTGATATTTTAAGCGTTTTTACAGCTAAATACGGTGCACAAGCGGTTCCATAGGTTACTGTGTTAAGTTTAAAAACTCGAATGTTCTCCCTCTGATTTTCACGCCATAGAAATAGTTGAAAGTTCGCGTCTTCAGGATTGACCAGGATTTGCCTATACATTTTTTCGATATCGGCTACTACAGCGATTGAATGTTTCCGAAACTTCATGATTATTGTTGATAAATCTTTCTGTAAATTCGGCCCAATCTGCAATACATCATTAAGAGCTACTCCGTTGCTGGTTTTACAGGATGCATCGAAGACAACTCGCAATTTTGTGGTACTGCTTGTCGGTTTTAGTACTGCATGGTGAGGCAGGTAGTATCGTTGATTGTCTTCTGCTGGTATCTCGAAAAATGATATGGGTGTCATGTGTCCTAGTGCGATATACTCGTCGATGAATGATTTATAGGCATCCCTGAATTCCGGTGATCGTTGAAATTTTCTCTCCATCGCGAATAGTCGCTGCTGTGCTGCTTCGAATGATCTGCCTAATTCTGGTCGTGGATTTTTGAAAGGAAGTCTTACAACAAATTGTCCTTTTGTATTTCTGGTGGTGCTGTTCTCGTAAAAGGTTTCACATTCATTCGCCGATGATATTTCCGGATTAGAGACAGGAACGGGTTCTTCTACTTCCCAAAACTTTCTTAATCCTTGATTTAACTCATCGGTTTGCTGTTGCTGCCAGGATTCGGTGGTTGCGTGCATGATTAGAATAGGTTGCGATTGATTCTCAAGATTACCCGCGACTAACCAACCAAATTTTGAAGACTGGAGTGGTGGAACATCCTTCATTATTCGCTTTTCTGGATTTAAAATTTCGAAAAACACGTCTGCCCCAAGGAGTACATCTATTTTATTAGGTTGGAAAAAATGAGGATCGGCTAAATTCAAATTCTTAATTAACTCTGATGGATATTTTATTGGTTTAGTTGGCAATAAATGAGCGATTTTGTTTATAATATGAGCCGTGATTGTTAGTTGATACGTTGGATCGAAACGTGAGCTAATGGTCATATTGATTTTTCCTTTTGTGTGTCCAGCCGATGTGGATGCTAAACCGTAAATGGATATAGATGACGGATGTCGTTTCAGATTTAGGCTTTGAGCGCAAGATTCTGTGATGAAGGACGTTTGTGACCCTGAATCCAACAGTGCTCTGTATGGCTGGAGTTTTCCGGTACGTGACATAATTAGTATTACAGCTGTTGGTAGTACCGTGGTTGTTGACGATAAGTGTGCGTGACATACATTGGTTGTTTGGCTATTGTCGATTTGTTTTAATTCAATAGTGTGTTGTGGCTTATTGGATGAATGTGATGATTTATCATGGGAATGTTGATCTAATATAGCGTGATGGGTCGAAGTTGAATGACAGGAGCTTTTGGGAACATCGGTTTCGCCTTGGTGAAGCAGGGTATGATGACGCTTATTACAAATTAGGCACGATGCTCTGTTAAAACATTTTACGCTGGTATGTCCCTTCTTTAAACAATTACGACATAAATCCTTGTCTACTACTAATTTCATTCTAGATTCAACATTTAGGTTTTTAAAATCTGGACATCTAAACAGGGGGTGTTGTTGCTTACAAACTATGCACTCGTAATTGTTATAAGAACTATTAGCAACTAGAAATGTTTTTGCACTTGGTTTGGATGTAGATCTCTTAGTCGTGGCATTGCAAATTTCTAGTGCATCGCACCTTTTATTTAGAAATGCAATTAGTTCGGTAACTGTAGGAAAATCTGTTCCAACTGAATCGTTTGCCCACAGCTGTTTTGTCTCGTTATCTATTTTGCCCAGTAAAATATAAATGAGCCAAGGATCCCGTGACTCGGCTCTTGGTCCTAACGCCCTTAAACCGCGGATTATTTCGTCAGCTGTGTCACAAACTTTCCGTAACTCCTTCCCGTTAGAGTGAACACAAGGTCTTTGATCCATTATCGTATGGACTAATGAAGCAATTATTGGTGTTAATTTGTTATAGCGGTTGCATAATTTGTCCCATGCCTCAACGTAATTATTTTCCGTTATGGAAATATGCCGTATCAAAGCAGAAGCTTCTCCTTCTAGTACACTATTCAATATTTGCAATTTTTGCACTTTACTAATTTTTGGATTATCGTGTACAGATGTTTTAAACAGATCGTAGAACGAGGCCCAGTAATTGTAATCGCCCGAAAATTTTGCAATATTAATTTTAGGTAGTCGCACGTGTTGCGAAGTATTCATCTCCTCATACAAGGTTTTTTGTTGGTACATAAATTGTTCAAGAGTAGCGTTTAAATCAGGCGTTCTACTTGGTTCAGCTTGTCCCAGCTTAGTACACGCACGCATTAATAATTCACGAGCTTTCAAATAGATTTCCTCAACCTCATCAAGTATTGAAACATACTTAGGAAAATCTAATAATTGAATTTCGAGCTCATTGAAAATTTGATATCTATCTTCAAGAATTTCTCGGCGGGATGTTACGGCCTCGAGCGTAGTGGATTCATTTATTGTTTCAGCAAACCGTAAAATGTTTTTTATTGAACCAAGCGCCCGATCACGCAACAATGTTAATTTTTCAGCCATCTTGAGATATTTAGCACTTCACTTTATATTCACGAGGTTTTAATAAAATTGAAAACGCACTATCTATTCGTATAGAAATTTCCACGCGGATTTTATTTATGTACGGCACGGCACGGTTATAAAAATGAAAAATTTTACCTTAGTAAAACTGGAGTCCCGGGTTTCGGCACCAAAAAATGTTTGTAAAGATGATGATTGCTCCAAATAAAAATGTTGATTTATTTCTCCTCAAAAAAAGATGTTTGTAAAGATGATATATATAAGATGGTGAAGTGGAAAACGATGTATGGATGAATTGAAGATGATAAATTTAGATGATCTCGAAAATTAAAAGCCACACTATTGAAAACTACTTGATATTTTTATTTCAGAAAGCCAAAATTTAATGTTATTTTTAAATAGACTGGTTGAACACACTGTATATTTTTATTTAATCTTTTAATCTCAATTTATCGCCAGATTGTAATCGAATGAATATAAAATAAAAAATTTGGTTTAAGCTAGGTGTCTACATTCATGTAAACCTGAAAGGTCGAATTTTATGGTAAACGCGATTTTAAGATTTAAAATTTACTGGCTTTATGGCAATTACCGGCTGTATTACATTCTTTGTTTAACCGATTCGTACCGCAATAATCTATTACAATTTTTTGTTTACTTAAATGTAAGACACTTAACTTTTGACAATTTGTTTATAAAAATAGATTTTGTTGACAAGTGTTTATAACTAATAAATAAATTATAAATAGTAATTGAATAAAAAATGTAAGTATACAAGTAATTGGTAGTAATTAAATTAGTATCTTAATTACAATAATGTTGTTTGTACATTTCAGATAGATGATTATTATTAAAATACATAAATGGAAACTACAGGAATGGTGAGTAACTATGCATATACAATAAATTTCTTGTTTTTACATTTTAGGTACAGCTGATGATGCAGATGTGATGCTCGATGATGATGATAATACCGTTGTCGAACTTAGCATTGGGTGTGTATAACTGTGCACCCGTTTTGTGTATAAAAATTTATAATAAATAATCTTTGAGTCAAACCAGCTGTATTATTTGTTAGTTTCGCCAACACATTGTTACAGTTATATATGGTTCCAACTTTACATTTAAATACAAAATGCATTTATTTGATGCATTTATTTTCTTAACTCAAATGGATCAATAGTTTACGGAATATGCTGCACTTTACTCATACACTGCAAAATATGAACACAATAATATGTTTTTGTGAATTCATTCATTGTTACAATAATATATGTTTTCTAGTTTTAATTTAAATAAACATTCATTTATTTGATAGCTTAATTTAAATGGATCAGTAGTTCACGGAATGTACTGCACTTTACCTGTACACTGCAAATTATAAAAGCAGAATATTACATGCAGGAAGTGAATATTTATCTTTATTTAGTAAATTTTAATTAAATACCCACATGTAATCAGAATATATTTAAATTAAAATTTCACTCAAGCAATAATAAGAATATTTACACAAATAAAATTGGATTACAGTTATTACATGCAAGAAGTGAATCCATTTATTTTTACAGTCATATGTGTTTTCTAGTTTTAATTTAAATACAAAATGTATTTATTTGATAGCTAAACTCAATTGGATCAATAGTTTACAGAATATACTGCACTTTACTCATATACTGTAAATAATAAAAACAGATTATTACATGCACGAAGTGAATATTAATCTGAATATTTAATTTTTACTCAAGCAATAATAATAATATTTACACAAATAAATTAGATTGCAATTATTACAAGCAGGAAGTGAATCCATCCATTGTTACAGGTTAAATTGAGGTTTCGTCAATATATGACAAATAAACCACATAAATGGGGTATACATCTATTTGTTTTATGTTACTCGTATTGCTTTTCGTATTAAATCGAAAAATGTCGCTTTTTCAACAAAAAGTCGGTCTTTTTAAGTCTAAACCACACAAATGTGTGAGTAAAAATCATAGTATGTAATGGCGTTTTTGATAAAAAATTTAGCTTCATTTGAAGTACAACCAACACAATTGTGAGTTGTTATATTGTTTTTTTTAGGACGAAAATAAGTTTGAAAGCAAAACACAAATGTGCAAGTTGGTTGAAAACACATACAAAAATAAATTTTTGACACGATACTTTTGCCGAAATACACAATTGTGTTACCGGGCAGCAAAAGGGATATACTAGATCAGGAGATACTGTAGTGCTTCCAAATACACCGAATTTAGGCGCCAGTGCAACGTTGCTGTTCGTTTATCACGGTCAATTACAGGCTTTAACCATTTGAGTCCCAGGAGGTGATGCAATCGCATTATACAAACCACGTAAAACCATTTGTGGTGCAAACGCAAACAACAAAAATAACTCCAAACCAGATAAAAATCGCTTCTTGTATTTGTTGGGTAACGGTCTTTTTCTCATCGCTTCTCGTCACATTTATTTATTTTATTTTCTCGACATAAAATCTCAACAGCACGATCGCGCTGCTTGGTACTCAAATGGTTAAGTACCACATACTTTATTTTAATAATTTTTATACGTCGCTGATAGTTTATCTTCGAAGTTGAGGAATATATTCGTCGTGCACAATTCATGCGTGTCGCATAAATAACCGCAACCTTCCCGGTGATCGAGACAAAAGCTTCAAAGAGGAACTAGGGGCTAATCAGTGGAATACAAAGATCGTGCGTGCGCCATGCATATAACAACGGTTTTATGGTAGAACACGACAAATGTAAGACTGGCTTCAACTTAAGCAAGAATAATTCCATTCAAATCCGCAGCCAGCCTAAGCCACTCCAGACGCAGTATAAAAAAATATTTTGAGCTGGATTGTCCTAACATAAACAAGGAAGGATGGGTAGAAATAATGGACGGCTTGCTTGGACGTTACCACATTTAATTGAAGACGAGCAGTTACTCATTGGGACTATTCTTTCATTTAATTGATATGACAATTGTTTCGGTCGGAAATTGCAGATCTTTTGTGTCGTTTCCAATAAGTACAACAAAAAAGACTCTTGGACGGCCAACCCAAAACGCGCAAACGAATAAGGAATGTGGTCTACCAAAACGATCGTATGCGCCACCGCAAGACATTTGGTTCGATGGTTTTGGTCACTGGCCTGGCCTGATATGCTAGACAAAACAGACAACAAACTATGCAAATTACTAGTTGCAAACCCGCGACCTAAATGTTTTGCATGAAATGCAAATTAGGTTTAGGTTTGTCGCCAGTAAAAGAATGTTTCCAAATATTCCATAATGTTGTATAGAAGCATTGTATAATTCACTGAGGTGGGGACATACATTTTGTGTATGTATGTATATAAATTTTGTTATGTTCATGTTATTGAAATATTTAATAATTATTTTTTTTTACTAATAAAAATTCGAAAAATAATGTGTTTTTCTGAATTATTTTTTCTTCCGTGAGTGACGGTCAGCCCGCCTTTTGGCGGGCTATCCATATTCGCATCTATGGCCTGTAATTTTCACCTGGGTAATTTTAGACATGTTTTTGAATTTTTCCAGTTGAAAAAAATGGCCTGCTAGAGGGTTAAAGCCGCACCACAATGTAAATTGCGTAATCCGACCACCTACTCGTAGGTGACTTTCTTTATTCAGGGACGGATTTAATTATTTGAGGCTAAACAAATCCGTCGGTCCCCACTAGAATCCCTCTTAACTAATTCTTCTAGATTGGTATAGATGCATTAGAGCGTATAGCGACCATCACTTTGTAGGTTATCTCAGCGTTCACAGCCATCAAATAATTCAATTTTCTGAGGAACGAGCCAATTCCGTTTTTATTAGATATTTCTCCATTTGTCTCTCGGTAGAGTTTACAAAATTTCGCTAATACGGTTTGAAACGTATCTCTTCCATTTCCGCGGTGGCTCTGATAGCCAATCCAGTACAATGCTAGACACATTTTAACAATACAATACAGGGCCCCATTTAACTATAACCATGGCAGTAAAACTTTTTTAATGTGAGCCACTTTTGTTCTTCGCTGCTATTAGACTAACGACTAAGACTACTTCAATGGAATCTCAGAATCATAAAAAGCCGGTCATAAATAGTAAACGAAGTATTTGGAACGTTGTAACGTCTTCTGTTTCTTCTCAAATATGTATTCATTTTTCTTGAACGTGTTTTGGTAGCTCATTGTCCCTTCGCAAATATAAAAGCCACAGAAATTGGAAAAAGCTTTTTATTTTTATGGTGAGTGGAGCTGATTAGCAGATTAGTCACAGCAGATCTGGATTGCATATGGACACAAAATAGCCTGATCCATAGCTGTAAACAGAATCTTATTCATAAATCTAATTAATATGTCTTATTATTAAATTGTACAAGGCTTGAATTATGAAACTAAGACTAGTATACCCGTACGCCATTAAAAATATGTATTGCCTCATCCCCAACATAATGATATCGTTTATATATAATAACAAAATCTTAGAACACATGTTAGATCCTCGCGAGACATTAAAGTTCACACTAATATTAATCGAGTCAAAGTAACCAATCTAGACAAATTGAAAAGTGCCAGTGAGATAGCTACCAATTAGACTAACGGCGTTAGTTTTAAAATCGTTGAAAACATGAAGTATGAAGATCCTTCGGAACTAGTAGTAGTTCTTAAATAATATTCCACCATGTGCATATATACGTATATTTGAAAATGGAAGGAATAATTTATTATGTAAAAAAACATTTTATGTACTTCAAATTGAAAAGTTGAAATGATGATAAACAAATATATTCCATATTCTCCAAGAAGTCTTGCCAGAAAATGTACAGAAACTACAAAGTTTCAATATCTACAAAAATTATGCAAAATCTATGAAATATTTTTTTAGTTTTATTTTACGAAACTTCAATATCTTATGTGCTAAACAAAAATTATTCCTAGAAAAACCCTTTTAATGTTCATGCAAAGAGTATAATAATACGCATACAAAATGTTCACAAATTCAAAAGAAAAGGATTTAAGGAGTACAAAAAAAATTACTACTTGGACGTTTTGTTATCAACTTTTCGAATTTTACATAAACATATATACATACACATACATGTTATGATAAAATTTAATATTTTAAAAGCATTAACTTGTATTACTTGGATATAGACAAAATGGTTTATTTATAACTCGTATGGGTCGAAAAACATATTTACCATGATGAATTTTTATGGTACAGAATCAGTAAAATATACAAAATGTTAACGTGAAAAGCACATCAAATTTATCACATGTGAATATTAGCCCTAAAGCATTATTGTTTGTTGTCCTTTTTGTACGAGTACTCAGAATACAATCGTAGTTAAACCCGGCTTTCGAAAAGAAATAAATTTAATCAGCGAACAATAATATCGCATCACATGACAAAATATGAGTTTATATCTTTCATATTTTGATATTGAGTCTACTTGTTGTATCAAAATAAAAAAAAAATATCATTTTCTTAATAATTTCAATGGTTTATCGATTCAGTAGCTACTTGCGGTAAAACTGGTTGAATTAAGAGGTAATGTTAATCAAAAGTACAACACAGCAAAGAGAATGATTGAATTCGGCATATAATGAACTTTATACAGTTTACGCGGTTTGAGAATCTCGAAATCTGAAGTGTCGTTTGTTTCAATTCTGATTTGGCGTTGGGTTCTGAAAGTGCTCTTTTAAAACCCGATGCCTAGAATATAAAAGTGTTACTTCAGAATCACGGAACTAGATGCATTTGTAAATAAAATTGCCGGCGTTTCCAAAACAAGTTTGCTCGTTTTTCACTAGATATCAAGGTCGCACCAAAACGCGTACTCGTGTTGCGTCTGGAACACCCTACGAATGGCAGATTTGGTCAAGTCCAACAATTTCATTCCGAAACTGTCAAAATATTATCAGTCAGATATTGTATTATGACCCGTATTTATACCTTTTTGCTCAATCAGTCTATCTTCAACTTTCCTAAAGTGCTAAGAAAGGACCATTCAAGGATTGGTCGGAGTATATCGATGTAGCTTGCTTACAGCAAAGTGGGAAAGTGCTGCAAAATCCGTCCCTAAAGCTGGAAGAATCCTACAATTATGCATACTATCTTGTAATATGCTGCTGTAAGAACATTACAATATAGTATGCATAATTGTATGCTAATATTAGGCTAATTAAATGCTCTGTTAAAAATGTTGGGCTCGAAAAGAAAGAAATATTTAGCAGAACCCAAATCAAAAAGTTACAAAGGGGCAATTAACTGCCCAGAAATTAAAGTTTGTTTAGTCTGCTCGTTCCTAAAAAAAATCATTAGGCAATATCACTTCAAAGCTACGGCAAAACCTAAATCAAAAACCGGACCAAACCCAAAATAAGAACACAAACCAAGATCCAATGACATACCAATAATTTTAGGATCGCCCCATTAAAAGTTTTTCGGTTCATTAGTTCTTGGCCAAACTTCATGTCATTTGATTTAAAGCTAGCAGAACGTAAATCGACAGTAAAATTTATACCGAATTATAACGCAAAATCAGATCTATTGATATATCAATAAATTTAGGCTCATTATGACCTAATCGAAGACTAGTTAGAAAATGATTGGCGCTACTCGTTCTTGTCCAAATTTCGGGTCATATAATTTAAAGCCAGTTGCACTCAAATCGAAAATTGGAGCAAAACCGGAATTAGAACTCGAACCAAGATATATTGGGAAAGAAATAATTTTAGGCTCATTCTGTTCTAATAAAATTTCCATTGGAAAATTCTGGACTTTATTTCATCTTGACCAAGCTTTAGGTCATTTAATGAAATTAGAACTTGTATGGCCTCATAAAATCCTCAATAAAAAATGTTTGGTTCCACTCGATCTTGAACCAATCTCAGTTCATTTAATTTAAAGCTGGCAGAACCACGATTAAAAATCGGACCAAAATCGAAATTTTAACAAAAAAAAAAATATCCGACGTACAAATAATTGTAGTACTGTGGCCTAATTAAATGATTAAATTAAAAATTGTGTGCTCCAATCGCTCTTAACTAAGCTTAAGGATATTTTCGAGACTAAAAAGCACCTTGGAGATGAATGCCAAAATAGGAAGCCGTATGTCGCCCCAGAAGGTGAGTAGAAAGTCCAGCCTTTCAAAAAAGAAGTTAACAATTAGGCAACCGGATAGATGGAGTAAAAAGAAACAACTATATTAGTACAGCAGTTCTAGAGTACAGCTTACTCCAGAACAACAGAAAATATTGGATATGGGAGACATGTTGCAGGCTATTTTGCTTCAACTAAAAGGAAATGGATGTTCAATTCAATCAACTTCAGACGGCTAGCAAATCTTTGTTAACAGTAGAGCGTGCCTAAAACTCGACGCAATCCAGCGTGCTCTATACCTTCAAGGTAAAGAGCTATGATGAGAAATAAATAAAGTATTTTGAGCTGAAAATCGGCCAGGTCCAATTTGTGGGACAAATCAGATCTAACTAAAACGTTTTTACCCGAACCAGTTGTGAGGTTTCATCAAGGAGAAATATAATGCGGCGAAATTTCATTCGAGAATTTTAAAGTGCACCTCAAAGCGGCTGTGCAGTGCAATTTTTGGGGCCCAAAGGAGCAGCTGAATACACTCATTTTGATTCTTCTTAGCAAAGCACTAAATATCGTCGCGGGTCATGGCTGAGTTGGAAATAAAATGCGGCCAGTGCGGGAATTATGCAAGATTCACCTCCAATAAAAGCGACAACTACGCGAGAAAATCGTGCAAGACCTAATGAGATAAATAACGAAATTGGTACGTTAAGTTTACGGCAATACACTTGCAGATGTGTTGAACAGACTTACAGTAGACTTGTTTATTAGTGCTGTCACCATCTAAAACCTCATTTAAGAACAAATACTAGAGGTAGAACTATGAATGAAGTTAAGGCGTTAGCGTACGGCGGAGAGTACGGCGGTGTAGTTGAATGTTAAAGAGAGAGCGATCCAGAAGGCCACGACGCAAAGTCGTTCAAAGGTTGCACGCATTGGAGTGGGGAAGGAGGTATGCTGGAATATGACGAGGCAGAGAAGGAATCAGACAAATGATGAGTCAATAAGGGAATGCATTTTGAAAGCTGAAAATTTGTCAATCAGTAAGAGGCCACAATAATTACGTAGTTGAACAACAACGACAAATGGACAAAAATTGCCGCAGTAAAGTGCAACAGCACGAATGGCAAGAATAAATTGGTAGCGCAACACGACCAGAGTGGCCGATTTTCGACGAAGTAACTTAGTGTAGTTGAATTCCATTAGTCGAAAAAGAAGAACTGAAAATACACAACGAGATTGGAAATGTACATAGAAAATTGAACAAAATCTACAACGATTTGTAAATATCAATATTCTTTTCGTGCATGCTAGTATTTATTTGTGGAATAAAGTTTAATAAATTAATAAAAAAAAACTCTTCATGCAATTTAAACTTAAACTCAAATTCATATATTGGCTGAAGTAAACCAAATTTGTACTTCCTGCATATAATAATTAAAATGTCAAATTATGTATGTTAATACTGAAAAATAAGCTTGCGCATTATTTTAATAGATATGAAATATTCCTGAATTTATAAGTTAATAAAAATTGCTAGTTAAATTATTTTAATGTTGCTAGTATTGCAAAAAAAGCTTAAGTGTAACATTATTAGATATAACATTCCTTGATTGTTGTTATTTTAATAATTTATTTTTCAAATGAACAATTATAATCACCTCGTGCACGTAATTATTTTATAAACATTTTAAGTTTGTTTTAATTTATATACGTACTTCCTACATGATTTAAATTAAATACTTCTATTTTTCAAATTTAAAATTTGCATGTAATAATTTGTTTGTTCAGTAAATCAATAAATATTAAAATTGCGTGCAATTTACAGCTAAACACAGTCAACTATTAATCCATTACATTTTATTTATTATATAAATGGATTTCATATTTTAATTTAAAGCCAAATTATTATTTTCTGTAACAAAATAATGATCTACTTCCTGCATGTAATAATTTAATTGTCAAAACATTTATATTTTTATTGTAAAATTAGCTTGAGCATAATTTTATTTATATAATCTAAAAAATCTTGCGAAGTGAATATCAATATTTTCTTCGTGCATGTAATAATTTGTTTGTGTAATAAATTAATACATATATACAGATTTATTGACGGTATTTGGCTAAATTAACCCTTATAATCATATCGAACTAGTATTGTGTTTTTTAATGTTTATTGTAAGTTTTAATTTGTTGATATTCACTTCGTGCATGTAATAATTGTAATTTTGTTTTTTCTGTGAACATTTTGTATTTAAAATTTAAATAAATATTTATATTTCATGTGATGTACATCATAATGTAGAACTTTATTGTTTTGTTACAGTTCATTTATCTATCATAAATGAATTTTCATTTAATTTTATCTTCAATGGATTTACGGTGATGATTTCCACGAATTGGTGTTAATGTTGTGCACGAGTTTCAACAAAATTGACCATCTCTTAAACTTTTGGCAAAGACAGGTTTTAAAGTGCATAAATTGAAATATACGTAAATTATGTATATTCTCAAGTCCATTTTGAAGACTTTCGTATAATAAACTTTTGAATAAAATTTAACTACTCCCCAATTTTTAAATATATCAGTAATAAAAACAATTTGTTTATTACACATTATATCTGACTAAAATTAATCTGATTAACTTAAACACGAAGTCTGCTGTACATATGCATAGCATATTAAATTCCACAAGAGTCGGTATATAATGTTAATTGCCACACGCATAATAAACAACATTTATATTATTAACGTGTAGAATGTAGATGATGAATGTGAACCAACCCCCCAGTGACAATATAAAAACCCATATTTAAACATACACACACGGAATAAATTTAATTGGAATTTTTTCATTACATTGTATGATGTGTGTATCAAACCCTCCCCAATGGTATTGAAATATATACGGTTATGATAACAACAAAAATCAAACTCGATATAAGATAATAGTCATAACTAGATATTTTCCGCACCAACAATATTTCAAATCATTAATATTATCAATACTAATCATTTATTTTTAAATTGAGAAGAAAATATAATTTCAATCCATAATTTGTAATAAAAAGAAATTTATAAGAAAACTAATGAAAATCTATTGTGATGTGGTGAAATTTATTATCACTCGTATTATTATTTTAATTATTAATGTAGGGATTGATGAAGTAAAACTATACGGAAATAAAATTATTTTCCCCGACATCATATAATGATGCTTATAACGAAAATAAAATATTTGTTTTCCTACTGTTTTCGTCTTAATTGAGATAAATCAATTTTTAAGCCATACTTCTATTATTGTTACCGTGCAAACCAAATTAAAATTAAACACTAACCTTAATTATAATCAAACAAAACTTTAGCGCATTTTAAGCTAGTGCCACAGTGTGTACGAGCGGAACACATATATACCTATCCACTTAAGAATCACATTAATTTTAACCTTTTTTCCACTATTAAAAGAGATCGCATGATTTCCTAATATTATCGTGACGATTAACATTCTGATAACAAGTCATTAGTTTTATGACACGCAAGGTAGATTACATATAGAAATATACAGTGAGACATAGAGTCAGCAGAATGAAGAGAAAAACAAATTACGCTGTTGGTAAATTTTCTTGTTTTTTTTTTTTGAGGAGTTTCCTATTTTGGAAGCTATCACATCGCAAAACGAAACATTTTTCTTTTGTTTTATTTTCTTTTGTTGTACGAAAATAAATTGACTGTAATTAATTATATTGTTAATTCTTGGAATGGCCCCCCTTTTCTGTGTACACCTAGAAATAGATACTTAAATTTTTATTTGGTTTTTCGATCGAAACTAAGCTTAAAAATGAATAGTTGTGAATAAAAAATTGATGCATTCAAGGATATAAGAAAAATCCGAAAAGCTCAAGTCAATTAATTTATTATTCTGATAAGAATAAAGGTTGGTTTTTTATAAATTTATTTGGAAATTTTTTAACAAAAAATAGTAAAAGGTCTCTAAAACTTTCCACCATTTGAATAATTTACAATTAAGCTTATCGTGAAGAAATCACATACTCATCCACTACTATTACCTGACTTAAACTAGTGTACCACCTTAGAACTTGATGATTGATTTCTATAGTTGATTAAAATACTTGTTAGTAACAAAACTAATTCTAACTTTTATAAATATTATAATAATTAATTAGGTATGCAAGAAGAAACCCGGCTCTGAAGTTGGTTGCATTAAAATATGTTTGAACGCATCCAATCCGCTGGCCATTTTATTTATATGTAGCTTAGTCTTGACCGATTTTATGACATACGATTAAGTCATTTACAAGCTGTCTGTTAACGTTTGCACAACACGCTATGGAAAAGATTTATTTAACTTTGATTGAACATTCTGTGAGTCATTCAGCTGCAAAAAAGTGGTTTGCAAGATTTCGTAATGGCGTTTTTATTCTTGAGGACGGTCCACGTCCGGGTATACTGAAGCAATTTGAAAACGAAGAACTTAAAGCTGCACTAAATGAAAATTCGTGTCAAATTCAAAAAAACTTACAGAACAGTTAAGAGATACTCACCAAGCAATATCACTTCGATTGCGTTCAATGAGTAAAATACAGAAAGAGGGAAAATAGGTTTCTCTTAAAACTGACAGAAGAAAGCAAAAACTGAAGAGTTGACATCCACATGTAGTTGCTTTCTCAGTATAAAAGAAAGAATTTTTGCACAAATTCATTACGGGTGATGGAAAATAGATTTTGAACGATGCCAGCCATCAACATCAGTTTCAAAAATGAGTCTGCAGGGATTGGAAAGTGCTCATTTTGTGAGAGCTTCAGAAAATTGGGCAAGCTGTTACAGCTGAATGATACCAGGCCCAATTGATAAAATTAGGTGATGTTGAGGAAGAAAAAGACCATTTACTGGCGAAGAAAGATGGAAGGTGATATTGCTGTATGACAACGCTCTTACACATACAGCAAAAACAACCCAGAAACTAATCTTCTCCTTAGGCTGGGAAGTTTTACAGCATATGCGGTTTATTCTCCAGATTTGGCTCCCTCTGATTACCCAATTATAATTACCCAATTTCTAATTACGAAAATAATTTTTTTCCTCATTGCAGGCCTAGGGTTATGGATTGAATGCAACCCAATTCGCATCATATGTAGTAACATTTTAATATTACGTTTTGGAACAAGGCATGATTGAACCATTATTTTATTTTAAATGGTTTGGTTTAATTCATCACATATAATTACCAATTTATCTCACTTTAATAAAAATAATAAATATAGTAAAATATAAAAATAAATTATAACAAATAATGTTGAAAACAAAAACATGAAATTACATTTGATTAAAATTTTTAAATTTGGAAATCCACTTTATATGAAACTTCATAAATCAATTTCTCTCCTTATTTAGGCCTAAATGTACTTTTTATTTTGTGCATTTTGCATCGTATTTGGGCATTTTACATCGCAATGGTTGTGGCTCCTAATTATGCTAAGATAGATTGTCTACCTGATCGTATTGCAAATCTCTAGTGGGTTTTACTTCAAAACGTTTACTTGTTGATGATTGAGATTCTTCAATTACCGATAATGATGGACGCCCTCGTTTTCGAATAGTGCTCGTACTGATAACCATTAAACTGTTAGCTACGATACTCAACTCACGCAGAACAGACACGAAAGTCTATAAAATGAACAAGTACTAAGGAAAAAAGTAGTTCTCAAAATACCTTGTGTCCAGGTGATGTTATCGTTCTCGACAAATGAGGAACAGCAGCAGGACCGAATCCATTTTTCTTTAGTTTCTGTCTGAGAAATTTCAGTTGTTTTATCTTGATAATGGATTGAGGATTGCTCGTGAAATTTTCCTATGAACGGGATCATTTTTTCATCTATGGATATATTCTCTTCCCAGTAGTGTTCCAGGCATCGACTAATTAGGCTATCAATAATCAGCCTGATCTTATGAAAGGGCACGAAGTCTGCGGCAACAAGGTTATTAAATAATATTTAAGTTATTACGTAATTGATGAAATCTATCACTGCTCATGCAATTAACAAGAGAATCTATTCCGAAGTAACTGTTCCAATAGATTCTGCTCCTTGGAGATTTTAGGCTCACAATAACAATGGATTAGTCGGCTTATATCGTCGGACATCGTTTTGTTTTGCATAGTCGTCTAAATAATCACCCTCGAAATCCTTACCATTCATTATCTCCAAAAGAGAGAGTAAAGTGTTTTTTTGCTCTCTAAGCTGCCTTACGGTTTCCAATGGTCCATTCAGTCTACTCAAAACCGCGAATTTGTTTAAAAAAAACATTTTTTGGTTTAAATCCACAACCATTAAAACGGTTTGCGAAAAAGTAATAAAAAATCTTGCTTGAAACTAGTTGATATATATTTAAAAAAGATGTTTTTTAACTTTTTTGTGCAAACATTTCTGACATTTGAAGGAAGTTATCTCCAAAATTTAAAAAAACTTCAACTCCCACCAAATTCGTGCAATATTTGACGGTTTGATAAATTCGATGGTTTGATTTCGGTTGATTCCTTTACAATTTTATTATATTTTTAGGCGATCCTGATTGAATATAGTAGATCAAGCGACTTCTTCCTTCAGAGCCGTTTTTCTGCATTTGTCTCATTCAATATACAACGTAGTTCAGCATTTTGGTGTAGACTAATACGTTGCATGTGTTTTCTTGAGTGTTTGTGCTTACTTCTTTAATGACGAAATCCATCTTCAGATCTCTATGGAGGTTGTCATTTCTTATGAACCACGGTGCATTCACAATTCCACGTAGGACTTTGCTTTGGAATGCTTGGATGATATTGGCATCGCTTTTCTTTGTGCAGCACCATAGTTGAATACCGTAAGTCCACACAGGTTTTAGGATTGGCCGGTATAGTAGCCATTTATTATATATATTTAAGATCAGAATTTCTTCCTAACAGCCAATTCATCTTTCTGTATTTCATGTTTAACTCTTTCTTCGTTTTTCTTTCTCTCATGATCCATCCTTTTTTGTTTTGCGTCTAGAGTCATGCCTATATATTCTGGAGTGTTTGCATCGGGAGTTTGCTGAGAGTTCAGTTCTACTGGTATTAAGTTGAACTTTTTGTTGGTTAAGTTTACGTGAACAGATTTTGTTTCATTAAGTTTTATTCGTCATCTTTTCGACAAGGTTCTGACACTGTTAGTAGCCTTTGCAATTTGCTTGTGGATTTTTCTACGCTATCAGCGACTGCTAAGATAACCGTATCATACACAAACGTCATTATGTTAGTCTTCTCTATTGTTGGCAGGTCCGAGGTGTATAGAACATATAAAGTTGTTGCCAGAACGCTACCTTGTGACACTCCTGCTGATATTTTCTTTACTTCTGAGTATTCACCATCTAATTTAACACGAAAGTGTCGGTTAGATATTTAACTGCTTTGCAAACCCCATTTGTAATTTATATTCCTTATACAATTTATGTTATACTCTGTCAAAAGCCCGTGCTCTATCCAAGAAGACGCTTGCATATATTTTTTTACTTTCTAGTATATCTTCAATTATGTTTGTAATTGCGGTGTACTTGATCTAGTGTTGAATGGTTTTTTTCTGAAGCCAAATTGATTTGAAGTAATAAGATTTATTTCTTCGGTTTAAGTCTCTTTAGGAGTAGTTTCTCGAATATTTTTGACTTTATTGGGATTAAGGAAATCGGCCTTAATCAAGTATTTTATTAAGTGGCTTGTTTGGTTTATATATCATGATTACTTCGGCGACTTTCCGTATGTTTGGAACGTGTTTAAGTCTCAACACTGCGTTAATTATCTGCAGTAGTTTAAGTAGTCCTTTTTTAGGAAGATCTTCTACGTTTTGACCTGTAATTAAGTCATATCGTGCAGATTTATTTGCGTTTAGGTGAAGATTGATTTCCTCTTTAAATTTTTGTAATGTGAGAGCAAATATTTTGCACTTATCTATTTAATTTACTGATGGTATGTTTTCCTCTGCAAATTGTCTAAGTAGCGCTACAACCCACCTCTAGGTTGCAAAGAGCGAAGCTTTTTGCTTTGCACTTATAACCCAAGTTCCATCTTCATTTTTTCTGGGGGAATTTGAAGTTTAGGTCGGTTTCAACTTTTTGTCGCTTTCCAAAGGAAGTATTCGGTATCTTTTTCCCCAGTAAGGCCACATAGGTATTTATTTATTAATGGATTCGTTCTTGATTTTTTTTAACTAGCAAATTTAGTTTATTGGACAACAAATTTAGAGTCGTTTGCCTAACTTCCAAAGTGTAAATAGCATTTCGGTGCATTTCCTTTGAACTCGATTGAATACTACTCCACGCCACTTCTTGCATATTGCAGTTGAGTTAATTTAGTTCTTCTTTTAGTAGGTACATATAGTTTTCGTCTTTACTTTTGGTGACAAAGAAGTCAATGATATCGGGTATTTTAACTGCGTTACTTTCGCAAATCGCGCCTAGCTTTAATATTAGAGGCAAATTTTGGTTTCAGAAATTTGTTTAAAAATTTCCAGTAACCGAAAGTAATTGTTCATCATAGTTGGCTGTTATGTCAGCAGTAATTGTAATATAAATGGTTTTATGAAAATCTTAATTAAAATCTTAAAAATCTTATTATTTAAAGCTCTATTTTAATCACTACTGATAAATACACCAACATGTGATGAACAATTATTTTCGTTACTGGAAAAGAACAAATACTGCTGAAACCAAAATTTGTCTCTAATTTAAAAGCTTCGCGGAATTTGCGAAAGCAACGCAGCTTTTGTTTCTATCCATAGGCTAATAAGTTTGTTGATCTCCAGAATAAAAATCGCAGCTGCATAGTTTTGTTGCTGCAAACACTTCTCTTCCGTTTTTGGAGATTACTCTAAGGTATTTTTGTGCATTAAAATCACCCCCGATTATGAAACTTGATCCAAGTGATTTAAATAATGTGCAAGACTTCTTTAGTTAAATTATATCTTTGAGGGCAATATATTGACGATACACTTTATTCTTTGTTGTTATTTATAAATAGTTTTAAGGTGATTACTTGCATCAATTCCCCTACAATTTTAAGATCTATAAAGTGTTTGATATTTTATTTTATAAACGGCAACGATATTTCTCTTGCCCTTCCTGCTTGATGAACGTGGCAACAGCTGTATCCATAAATTTTAAGATATGAAGTTGATATAAAATGGTTTTCCGATAATAGGCATATATTTATTTTTTCAGTATTAAGGTAAATTTATAATTCTAGAATATCTGTTGCATTAGCCCATTGGCATGCCAGGTTACTATTCTTAGTGTTGTTCGCATCATTTAAATGTAGCATGGATTTTATTTCATTTAGAGAAACTTACTTATCTTGAAGGCATTTATCTTGTTTAGCTAAGCAAATGTTAAGTTCTTCCATGCTTCTTAGTTTCTTCGGATCACTTTATATCGAAGATAATGAAAAACTGCAAAAACGACAGTAATTATAGGTTCCAAGCATATAATTATATCCTCTTTGGGTACAAAAGAACGGTATTTTACAACAATCTCCAATAAACATGCCGTTAAAATGAGTACTAAATTACCAGGAAAACATTATCATCACACCTTCGACCTCGTTTTAAGCTTGAACAGCGAAGAAAATGAACCCAAATTCTTTCCAGTCGGTCTATTCTCGATTTAACCTAGCGTCTATTTCCTACTTCAAGTCTCATTCCTAATGTATCTTGATCAGATTTACTTAGTTTGTCACATTTAAGGACGAAACACATTAGCTGCCTTATAATGAATTTGGCAAAATTTATTTTTCTGTAAATTTGTTTATGTTTAACCGCACTGTTAACCTAAATATGTAATGAATGAAAGAAATATTTGCCAATTTAGTTAACCAAATTCCACCACTTCATATTATTCAATTTAACATTATACAATTTTTAGTTTGGCCAAACTACAAATTGAAGAATGGCATTGTGAAAATTTTCAATTACGATTTTGAAATGAACATTTACTTTTTTTATGTATTAAAATTTTTTTTTAAATAACAAATTTAATTTGAGATTTATCAATTGCTGAAGTACTTAAACTTGATAACGATCTTTAATAATTTAGCATTAAGTATGCTATTTAATTTATTAGAATGAACGGCCAAGACTAAACAGGGATTCCGGATACGCCAGGCCTACCGTTCAACAATTTTACATGTAGCAAGATGAAGGAACAGTAAAGGTTGTTAGACATGATAAACTTGACCCAGTTGAAGACACCTGAGTAGTCCATAGTTAGTAAATTGTTAGGCACAAGACAGCACAATTATTTTTAGTTTTATGGTATAAAAGTTCAGCAATCAGCATCCTAAAAAAAAATTTAATAATTAATTATGTACCCATATATAATGGTAAATTTCCTGCAATAAAACTTTGTTATTACGAGTTGAACTTTCAATAAACTAAACAGTTCAATTTTCTATAAACAAAATTAAACTGGTTCCATAAAAACATATTAAATAATGTAAAATTAATCCATTCCACAAATCACCTATAGGCATTAAAATATATAAGAGCAAAACATGTTTCAGTTTTTATTTATTTCATTTATTTGTAGAAAATAATTTGAATAATAATGGTTTAAATTTAAATAATGTTAAATATAACCCTGCCATACAAATTTTCATTTAGTTTAAATTTAATACAAAATGCATTTATTTGATAGCTAAACTCAAATAAATCAATAATTCACGGAATATACTGCGCTTTACTCATACACTGCAGATTATAAAAACAGATACTTACATGCAGGAAGTGAATATTAACATTCCTTTAGTAAATTTTATTAAAATATCTACGTGTAATAAAAAAATATATAATATACTTAAATTTCACTCAAGCAATAATAATGATATTTACACAAATAAAATTATTGGGGGTACAAATTGAAAATGCGGGATTTTTTTTCTATTTTTGAACGTTTATTCTGAAAAAATGGTAACAAATGAATTATTCAAAATATTGTCCATCGCTAGCCACAACTTTTTCCCATCTTTCTGGCAATTTACGGATACCGTCGCGAAAAAATTCGGCCGGCTTGGCTGCTATCCAGTCATCGACCCATTTTTGGGCTTCTTCGTAAGAATGGAAGCGCTGGTCAGCTAGGTCATGTGTCATCGATCGGAAAAGGTGGTAATCGGAAGGAGCAATATCTGGGCTATACGGCGGGTGGGGAGAGACTTCCCATTTCAGCGTTTGTAGGTATGTTTTGACCGGCGCTGCAACATGTGGCCGAGCGTTGTCATGTTGCAAAATTACTTTGTCGTGTCTTTGCTCGTATTGTGGCCGTTTTTCTTTGAGTGCGCGGCTCAAACGCATCAATTGAGTTCGGTATAGTGCTCCTGTGATGGTTTCGTTCGATTTCAATAGCTCATAATACACCACACCCAGCTGGTCCCACCAAATACAGAGCATGAGCTTGGCGCCGTGAATATTTGGTTTGGCCGTCGATGATGATGCATGGCCGGGGTAACCATATGATTTTTTGCGCTTCGGGTTATCGTAATGGATCCACTTTTCATCACCAGTGACAATGCGATGCAAAAAACCCTTCCGTTTTTGCCGTTCGAGCAGCAGTTCGCATGCAAAAAAACGGCGCTCGACGTCTCTTGGCTTCAGCTCATACGGCACCCAATGTCCTTGCTTTTGGATCATTCCGAGGGCTTTTATACGATGGGAAATGGCTTGTTGTGTCACTCCCAATGAATCTGCGAGCTCTTGTTGAGTTTGACACGAGTCTTCATTGAGTATTGCCTCCAATTCAGCATTCTCAAACTTTTTCACTTGGCCCGGCCGCTCTTTGTCCTCAACGTCAAAATCACCACTTCTAAACCGCACAAACCATCTCTCGCACGTTGAAACCGATGGAACATGACTCTGATAAGCCTCGGAGACCAATCGATGTGCTTCAGCAGCACTTTTCTTCAAATTAAAGAAGTAAATTAAAACTTCCCGCAAATGCTGTTTTGTTGGCACGAAACTCGACATATTGAGAGCTCAAAAAAACTATGAATTTGACACTGCGACAAATTGACACATACTGAAAATTAAAGCTATAAGACGTAGCTTTGACATGAACATAGTCACAGTACTGCCTGATGCGTATAGCGTTAGTAACGCCATCTGTTATCAATCCCGCATTTTCAATTTGTACCCCCAATAGTTTACAATTATTACAAGTAGGAAGTGAATCCATCCATTGTCACAGCCATATATGTCTCAAGTTTTAATTTAAATACAAAATGCATTTATTTGAAAGCTAAACTCAAATGGATCAATAGTTCACTGAATAAACTGCAATTTACTCATACACTGTAAATTATAAAAACAGATTATTACATGCACGAAGTGAATATAAATCTTCATTTAGAATATTTTATTAAAATAACCACATGTGATCAGAATATATTAATAATTAAATTTCACTCAAGCAATAATATTAATATTTACACAAAAAAAATTAGATTACCATTATTACATGCAGGAAGTGAATCCATCCATTGTTACAGTCAAATTATGTTTTCTAGTTTTAATTTAAGTACAAAATGCATTTATTTGATAACTCAACTCAAATGGATTAATAGTTCACGAAATATACTGCAATTTACTCAAACACTGCAAATTATAAAAACAGAATATTACATGCACGAAGTGAATATTAATATTCCTTTATTAAATTTTATTAAAATATCCACATGTAATTAGAATATATAATATACTTAAATTTCACTCAAGCAATAATAATAATATTTACACAAATAAAATTAGTTTACAATTATTACAAGTAGGAAATGAATCCATCCATTGTCACAGCCATATATGTTTTCCAGTTTTAATTTAAATACAAAATGCATTTATTTGATAGGTAAACATAAATGCATCAATAGTTCACAGAATATACTACACTTTACTCATACACAGCAAATTAGAAAAACAGATTATCACATGCACAAAGTAAATATTAATCTTCATTTTATATTATAAATATTAATAAAAAAATCACATGTAATCAGAATATATTTATATTTAAATTTGACTCAAGCGATAATAATAATATTTACACAAATAAAATAAGATTGCAATTATTACATGCAGGAAGTGAAACCATCCATTGTCACAGCCATATATGTTTTCTAGTTTTAATTTATATACAAAATGCATTTATTTGATAGATAAACATAAGTGCATCAATAGTTCGCAGAATATACTACACTTTACTCATACACTGTAAATTAGAAAAATAGATTATTACATGCACGAAGTAAATATTAATCTTCATTTCATATTATAAATTTAAAAAAAAATCACATGTAATCAGAATATATTTATATTTAAATTTGAATCAAGCGATAATAATAATATTTACACAAATAAAATTAGATTGCAATTATTACATGCAGGAAGTGAATCCATCCATTGTTACAGTCAAATTATGTTTTCTAGTTTTAATTTAAATAAAAAACGCGTTTATTTGATAGCTAAACTAAAACGGATCAATAGTTCACGGAATATACTGCACTTTACTCATACACTGCAAATTATAAAAACAGATAATTGCATGTGGGAAGTGAATATTAATATTCCTTTAGTAAATTTTATTAAAATATCTACATTTAATTAGAATATATAAAATACTTAAATTTCACTCAAGCAATAATAATAATATTTACACAAAAAGAATAAAATTGCAATTATTACATGCAGGCAGTGAATCCATCCATTGTCACAGTCATATATGTTTTCTAGTTTTAATATTAATAAAAAATGCATTTATTAGATAGCTTAATTCAAAAAGATCAATAGTTCAAGGAATATACTACACTTTACTCATACACTGCAATTTATAAAAACAGATTATTACATGCAGGAAGTGAATATTAATATTCATTTAATAAATTTAATTAAAATAACCACATTTGATCAGAATATTTAATATATTTAAATTTCACTCAAGCGATAATAATAATATTTACACAAATAAAATTAAATTACAATTATTACATGCAGGAAGGGAATCCATCTGTTGTCACAGTCATATATGTTTTCTAGTTTTATTTTATATCCAAAATACATTTATTTGACAGCTAAATTCAAATGGATCAATAGTTCACGGAATAAACTGCATTTTACTCATACACTGCAAATTATTAAAACAGATTATTACATGCACGAAGTGAATGTTAATAATCATTTAGTAAATTTTATTAAAATAATCACATGTTATCAGAATATATTTATATTTAAATTTCACTCAAGCAATAATAATAATATTTACACAAATAAAATTAGATTGCAATTATTACATGCAGGAAGTGAATTCATCTATTGTCACAGTCATATTATGTGTTCTAGTTTTAATTTAAATACAAAACGCGTTTATTTGAAAGCTAAACTCGAATGGATCAATAGTTTACGGAATATACTGCACTTTACTCATACACTGCAAATTATAAAAACAGATATTACATGCAAGAAGTGAAAATTAATATTCCTTTCGTAAATTTTAATAAAATATCTACATTTAATTAGAATATATAATATACTTAAATTTCACTCAAGCAATAATAATATTATTTACACAAATAGAATTAGTTTACAATTATTACAAGTAGGAAGTGAATCCATCTATTGTCACAGCCATATATGTTTTCTAGTTTTAATTTAAATACAAAATGCATTTATTTGATAGATAAACCCAAATGGATCAATAGTTTACGGAATATACTGCACTTTACTCATACACAGCAAATTATAAAAACTGATTATTACATGCACGAAGTAAATATTATTCTTCATTTAGTAAATTTTATTAAAATAAACACATGCAATCGGAATATATTTATATTTAAATTTCACTCAAGCGATGAGAATAATATTTACACAAATAAAATAAGATTGCAATTATTACATGCAGGAAGTGAATCCATTCATTGTTACAGTCATATTATGTTTTCTAGTTTCAATTTAAATACAAAATTCATTTATTTTATAGTTTAACTCATTTGGATCAGTAGTTCACGAAATATACTGCAATTTACTCACACACTGTTAATTATAAAAACAGATTTTTACATGCACGAAGTGAATATTAATTGTCATTTAGTAAATTTTATTAAAATAACCACATGTAATCAGAATATATTTCTATTTAAATTTGACTCAAGCAATAATAATAATATTTACCCAAAAAAAATTAGATTACAATTATTACAAGCAGGAAGTGAATCCATCCATTGTCACAGTCACATATAGGTTTTCTAGTTTTAATTTATATCCAAAATGAATTTATTTGATAGCTAAATTCAAATGGATCAATAGTTTACGGAATATACTGCACTTTACTTATACACTGCAAATTATAAAAACAGATTATTACATGCACGAAGTGAATATTAATTGTCATTTAGTAAATTTTATTAAAATATTTACATGTAATCGGAATATATTTATATTTAAATTTCACTCAAGCGATGATAATAATATTTACGCAAATAAAATAAGTTTACAATTATTACAAGCAAGAAGTGAATCCATCCATTGTCACAGTCATATCTTGCATTTATTATGCTAATTAAGATTAAATATTAGGCAAAGTACGTTTTATCCACAACATACAAACTCCTAAAATCCTAGATAGGTTTTACTGTATATTTAATGAAATTTGCGGAAACAGAAGTTTAAAATGTTTAAATATTTCAATCACTACTGACTTGAATTAAAAATATTTGTTGAATTGTTTACAATTATCAATGCTTTAACAAACAATTGACGTTGTTTTCGACATGATGGGATTCGATCCCAGTACCTCCCGGTCAAAGTGCCGAAGCTTTAAGCACTGCACTACTTGTCCGGTAAATTAAATATTGATAATTTTTAACAAAAATATGTTCAGTCCTTGGCAACATTGTTATTCTCTAAGGGCGGCAACGCAACATTGTTATACGTTTTTGCCCTCGTATAAATATTAACCCAGACATTCGCAAACTTAATAACGTTTTAAAATAAAATATGGTTTTAATTGTTTTCATTAAAACTAGACCGCAGCTAATTGTAACAACTAGTTCACCAAATTATCCTAATTAATTCCATGTATAGTAATAAAACTTTTAAAAACTCAATTTTAATTTAAAATTTTTCTCTAATGATAATTACATTCATTCATTCAAATACATATGTACAAATGTAATATTAATTTAGTTATTAGCAAAACCGTATAATTAAAAAAAGTAGTAGCGCAACCAACATACACCAAAAAACTAAAATAATTAAATTTAAAAACACAACAAAATTAATAATAATAACGCTAAGCTAGACAATAAAAACAACTTTTTTTTATGAACAAATCATCAAAATAATTTAAAATAACAAAAATTGAAAACTTTCAACTTAAATTAAATTCAAACGTATTAAAAATTTTTGTTCGCAGCTCAACAAAAATACATGAAAAAGTTAGCTTTTTATTTTTATAGTTTTAAAAATGTTGCTTAACGTTGATGTATAAACCATAAATATTATTAATAACACACAAGTGAAACTATTCTGAGGGTTGGTTCTGGGGCAAAACAACGAAAGCGGGAACGTAGCGGTGTATAGCAAACGGGGGAATTAAAAAGCACAACAAAATTACGTATTTAAGGTATATACGAGTACAAATACAATATACGACTACGGATACGACATAATTTGCACTCAGAACTTTTCATTTTATTTTTCATCCGGGAGTGCACAAATCGGATTTGTATATACAGTTAAAATAACAATATGTATTGTATGTAACTGTACGAACGAGTTTAAGGGAGTTTTGGTAGCTTGGGGGCGCGCAACAATGAAGATGGTAACTTTTGGATCGAGTAATAAATTAATTTTTATGTATACACAAAAAGTTGTTAAAAACTTTGTTCTCATTTTTTTTTTTTTTAATTGGAATCATAAAATATAATTATAAGCATTATATACGAATATACAATTTTTAACATTGTTTAATTTTGTTAACAGAATTTTTTTTAATTTAACAATCGTTACACTCGAGCAACTTGTATTTTTTTCTTATTCTGATCGATATTTTATTTAACCTTATAGTTTTTATTGTGTGAACTGTGGTTTAAATTTGACTTAAGCATGTACTGGCTTTCTAACATTATATTCATGTTCACAAATGGGGTCGATTGCAATAAAAACTTTCCTTAAACCATCTATTTGGAAAATTTAAGCGCAAGGTGTTGCGACCAAAAACACTATTTCTACGAGATCTATTTCGAAAAAAATCATAAGCTGGTCCAAGGTAAGAAGCGACTCGATCCCGATGAACTGAGAGTCGAGATCGAATTCCTTTGGAAATCTGACGCCTCCATTTGTACTTTATCGAAATAATATTTTTACATTAAACACTCAATAGGATTAGCTCAATTACCTCAATTAATTATCTTGAACGAAATTTGAGTAAATTTTTCTGAAATTTCCAACTACTCAATATTTGAATTCAAAATTCTTGCTAATTGTAACAGGAATGAACTCGCTTGTGGTGTTGCTGTGTTTAAAGCTTCATCTTTAGTTCATAGTCGTTTTAGTTGTTAATGAAATTTTTAAATTATTTTCAAAACATTGAAAACCTCCCAAGGAAGCTATTATTTCATGTGGATCAATTTCGGCCGAAATCACTGGTAACTTCCAATTTTTGGGAAAACCTTAAGAATGAAGTTTTATTTGGATTAGTTTGGCTCAAAAGCGGACACATTTATCTGCACGACAACACACATAAACATACAGATGCACACAACTTTTTCAAACCCTATTTCGACACCATAGCGAACTGTAAGTCAGCATAAAAAATCTGTCAAAATTTTTCATGATTTATTTTATAAGTAAAAAAAAGTAATTGTATTTTGTTCTATTAAAGAAAATTATTATAAATTTAATATTTTTAACTGAATTTTTTTAAAGTAAAATATGTACTTAACCAAATTTTTACTTTGGGTTCATTATGTTTTTGGGTCGATAAAATGTGTAACGCTTATGAAGTGATGAGAATCTAAAGTGTCATATTGGAATAGTAGATCACTAAAGTATCTTACACTCGTCTGAACACATCGTAAATACAAAATTTGAAATTTTCTAACAATTGATCTTTCATATCGGCCAGTCCGGAAAATAAATTCATCAGATAAAGGTAGATGATGGTTAACACTGGAAACACTTTTAGACTGATTTTCATATGGAAAGTCAAAAATTCGCTTGAACACATCTCACATACAAAATATTTAAGCTTGTGAAAACTGATCTTTTAAAATTTCATGGCTGGTAGAGGATTTAAATCAAAGATCTTATTAATGGTTAAATCTGAATATTTTTTAAGGCGAATAGTTCGAAAAATTCGTTTGAATATATCGCACCTACAATATTTGAAAATTTCTAAAAATGTATCGTTTACAAAGTCGTGGTTAAAATAAAATTCAAATAAATGGTTCTTGTCTGAGGAACTTGCTCGAATAAGATTTTTAACAAAATTTCTTAGTATTAGTTACCACTCGAAATAAATTCAGATCCATTTCAATGTAGAAAGTTTGGGAAACCCGTTTGAAATATTGCACATCAATAATTTGAAAATTTCTATAAATTGATATCTAATTGATTGAAAAATATTCAAATGAAATTACTGATTCATGTTTATTTTTGGAAAAAAATTCCGGTCTATTTCATATGGAAAGTTTGAGAAAACTCGTTTGAATACATTGCACTTCCATCATTTGAATGTTTTAAAAATTGTTTTTTTAATGTCTCATGGCTGGGAAATCAACTGAAAGATTTTAGTAATATGTAGTCAAATCTTGTAAAGAACAATATTTGAAAATTTTACGGAATCATTTAAAAGCAGTGCGACAAAAATTGAAAATTTTGGACTAATTAGCTCGTTCCAGGACAACCATCCCAAACATGCAGCCCCTTGGTAAAAAAAACTGGTTGATCTACAATGTTAAATTCCATTTACTGACCCGCATTTACAACGCAGATCTCAACCCCATCGAACATTTTTGGGATTATTTGGAAAAACGGGATATTAGAAATAAAGACGATTTGAAATCTAAATTAATCGACGAGTGTTACCAAATTACGTTGGAAGAACAGAAAAACTGGTGCATTAAACGCAGAATCGCCTAAAACAGGTCATAGCTCAGAAAAGGTGGCACACAAGTTATTAATTATTTATTAGTAATCATATTATGAACTGTTTTTTTGTATATGTTTTTTCTTTGACTAAGTTTTGTTATGTTTTTGTTAAGTAAATGAATTAATTTTTATATATTTTTTAAATTATTAAATAGAAAAAAAAATAAAATACTAAAGATGGTAAAGAAAATATATATTTATTTATTGAAAAAAATAAGCTGTATGTTTTTTTTGATGTAGTGTACATTCAAATTAACCGTTTTAGTAATGGTTACCCCTAGAAATTAATTCAGCCCAATTTTCATATGTGGAAAGTCCTGCAAAACTCGTCTAAATATTTCACACACTCAAAATCGTTTAAATTGTAATGGCTGGTAAAGCTTAAAATAAAAGGTTTTACTTATGGTTACCACTATTTTAACGTATATTTCCTTGTAGAATCGCTTAACATTGAGTTCTAAAGATGGATTTTTTTAAATGTCATGACTGGTAAATGAATGGTAGGATTCAAATGAAAAATATTCAGATAGTTAGAACTCAAATACAATTCAGTTGTTTTTCATGTGGAAAGTTTATAAAAACTCGTTTGTTTATAGAGCATATACAAAACTTGAATATATCTTAAAATTGATCGTTTGAATGTTATGGCTGGAAAATAATTCAAATGAAATGTCTTTGTAATTAGTTTCACGAATTTTACTTGAATATCATAAGGTAAGTTTAATAAAACTGATTGGGATGTCGCAAATACTTAATTTGAAGACTTTTAAAAATAGAATTTTTAGAATATGATGATTGGTAGAGAATTCAAATTTAAGGTATCAAAATGGTTACAACTGAAAAAATTTCAGGTTAGTTTTCATGTGAAAGGTTCGCGATTAAATTTCTTAGTAAAGGTTACCAGTGGAAAATTTTTAGGGCAATGCTCAAGTGGAAACTCCGAGAAATGCTTTTGAATTTGCTGCACCCATAATTTTAGAGAATTTCTGAAAATTAATTGTTTAAAATTGTATACCGGAAAAGGATTCAAACGAGACGTCTTAAATATATCACACATACAAAATTTGAGAATTACTCAAATAATTTATCGTTTAAAATGTCAGCATATAACATTAAATAAAACCATCACAAAGACATGTCATTTGATGCTTTTCCAGTCATGGTACTTTAACAGATTAAATTTTAGAAATTTTCATGTTTTCTACATATATACGCGGAATACAGTTTCTTCAGACTCCCCACATTAATAGAGCTATGAAAATTTCACTGGTGGTTTCCATTACTAACACTTTTTTGTGGTTTTCCAGTTATCGCACTTAAAAAGATCAATTTTTAGACATTTTTAATATTTTTTTTGTGCGATATATACAAACGGGTTTTTACGGATTCTCAAAAAAATACCGTGCGACTTTAATTCATAATCATTAAGTTTCACTCCATTTAAACTAAGTATACAAAACTAGTCCCTGGACATGCTTTCCAAGTTTTACCTCCCTAAACATTTCATAAAGCACTTTCATTACAATTTTTTATTTCTTTATTTTAAGCTGATTATTATCTGATTATATCAGTGAATATTTTTTATGAAATTTATCGGCTGTAGTTTACTGGTGATTAGTCTAAATATGTTTTATTGACATTTTACGGTTGTAAATTTTTTGCGTACTTTAATAGGGTTTTTATTTCGTGGCAAGTTTAAACTTGCGAAATTTCGCTATAAAAAAACATTATTTTTTTATTTTGAGAATAACAAAAGATAGCTCTTTTGATTTTGTAATTCTCTTCCAATTACCATTGCATATAGACGTGTCAGATTGTTTGTGTCGTATTTTTTTTGTTTACGATTAGCTGAAGTATGTAATATTCCTAAAGTAACAAATCACGCGGGATAAGTTTAAATATGTTACAGCTTACCTTGCGTTCCTGAAGTACAAATTTTTATAAAATTAAAATTTATAACTTTTTTGCTTTTAAAACATTGGAATGTATTTCCTCTAGGTAACATGAGAACATATAAAAATAAAACTAAACAAGATAATTCATCGCTTGCCGAAACTCAACAAGGGAGCTTAATGAAAGCTGGATACCAACCAAATTGTGAAATTTTCACCCACGGCTGAAATAGTAAATTACCTTAAACACGCATTACACATTTATTTCGGCTTGCCACTGGCAGAATGGCTAACAATTTTTCTAAAAAAAACTCCAGTAATTTTCATAAGAACTTCTAAAGCTACCAGTCTGGCTAGAGCAACTAGCTTTAATAATCCATAAGTGGCTATTTTAAAAAAAGTTCGCGATAGATATAATTTTAGAGCCGCCAGTATATGGAACGTAGATAAATGATGGGGGATAACTACCGTGCAAAATTTGACCTAAGTTGGTGCTGAGAAAGCCTAAATCAAGTGAAAGAGAAGTGCTAGTAGTTGTTTTGTGTTCGTTCTGGCGCAAATCCCATCCCCAATTTTTTTTTCATAGTAATTGAATATTGAATACTGGTTTTTCATTTCATCTTCATATAACTTGAGAAATATAGTAATGTCTCGATAACTAAAATTTTCATTTCAACATACGATCATATGAATTTTGTTGAAATTTATTAGGGTTTGTCTTTTGCCTGTTCAGCTGTAATGAAGGATTTTATTTTTTATATGTATATTTGAAATGGAATGGGTTAACCCATTATATGTGAGAATATTGTTCCGATAGTTAATTAAATCAAAAAATTAATTTTTTAGTATTGAAAGGGTTAAGTTATTTCATATAAAATTGGTTATTAAATGATAATAAATGATTGTTGTTATTGTATACGATTCATATTATATAGATAAAGATTAAAAGATTGAATTTTAATTTTATATGTACGATGTAAATTGTCTACATATCGTTTTCGGTAGTAAACTAAATAAAAAAAAAATATTTTTTTGATCTTGACAACGTATCACTATATTTTATTTTTGTGTAATCGCAAATAAGAAAGATAAAACTAAACTTGATCTTGAAAACGTACCGCTATACATATCATAACAACAGCAAATCTGATGGATGCAAATGAGAATTGCAAGTTATTATATAGTAAGAATATACGCCAAATAATATTTATCATATTTTTCTTATAATTGTTATAATCGGATTTAACATATTTTCGTCACAATTATAAAAAATCATTTTTATTAACTTGTATGATCATTATTTCAGTTATGTTTTCATTGCAATAGTGTGGGATAAGTCAATCGATTAAGTAAAAATGGAAAAATGATAGTGATAACGGTGAAAAACGATGATAAGTTATGTCACATAACAATGCATAGAAACTAATAATCCTTTTGTATTTACGATAGCATACATAATTGCATTAACGATGAAACGATAAAATTTTCTCGCGTAAAATTAGTTTTTATATTTGGATACGAATCACGTTAGTGCGTTTCACTATTAAGTCATTATTTTATTATTACATTTTATTATGATAACCATCGAAAAATCTTTAATAAAAATTACTACTAACTACTTATTTTACTAAAAATTACGTTATTTATCGCATAATAATATTTCAAAAATTTAGTTTACATTTAAATTTTAAAGTTGAATAAACTTAATTATGAGAACTCATATATATTTTAGTATACTAATCAGGAAATAATTCTTAAAAGCATATTTCATGTTTAAACTGATCAAAGTAAATATCATCAAAGTACATATTAAATATTCTACAACAAAATAAATGGCAACGACCTGCGCAGGTACATTATCGTTATACAAAACGATAAATAAAACACAATGCATAGCTGACAACTTTAACTGATTTAATGCGTAACTTACAAATTTTTTGATATGATATTCAAAAGTTCAACTTATTATTTTGTCGGCGGACAATCAAAAATAAACAAAAACACTAAAGTAGACTTACACGGCCATTCAAATAAAAGCAGCAAAATAAATTACACAGTTAAGACATTTATTTTTACTTATAACGAAAGATGAACAATAAATTTGCGTTGTTACATGGCTATAAAAGATGATAAAGAGGAAGTTTCATATATATAACTAGATTTTATGATGAGATCGAACTTATATTTTATGAAAGATATTTCGAGACTTATAAATTTAGTATTGAGCCTAACCACATTATCGAAGAAATTGAAGAATACTTTGATGTCAGCGATAATAAAGCACAGGCTTTAATATTAAAAATTATTATATTTAAAAAAGAAAATAGCTGAAAGAAATATTATTTTATTTTATTAGGCTAATGTACTACTTTATCAATCATTGTTTTGCTAATTCGTAAACTGTGCTAAATATTATGGTAGTATACAACTTAACTCTAGATCAATGTAACCAAAAATGTTATCAAGTTTATAAAGTATGTTTAAAAAAGCATACAATTGTAAAAGTAATTAAATGGTGTAAAAATTGTATTTTTTTTTTAAATTATTCAAATTTAATGGAAAGTGGCAAAAATGTATAAAACTTATAGTACCTAAGTTAAAACAATATAATATATACTATATATATTACAAAATATAAAGACATTTAAAGGTATAAAAGTTATGAAATTGATTAAAAGTTATAAAAATTAGTTGTAAGAGTTATAAAAAGTTATAAACTTTGAATAAAAAATATGTTAAAAGTCATAATAACTTTAAAAGTTATAACAAAATAAAATTTAAAAATTATAAAAAATATTATTAAAAGTTATATTAACTAAAAAAAACGTTACATATTAAGTTTATAAAGTATTTGTACATTGTGTTTGGATTTATTTGTTTTTAAGTATTACATGAAACTATACTTGTCCCGACTTGGAAGATCTTTTATTCTGTTGTCCGCTATTTTAGAAAGTAAAATTACAAATTTATAAAATTAAAACAAAAACCAGCTTGAAAATAAAAATAAAAAAATTAAACATAAAATAATAATTACAAATGAATCATGAAAATTAAAAAAATTATCATCTAAAAATTTATTATAAAATATAAAAAATATAAATTGAAAAATGCGCGTGGAATTTTATGAATTAAAGAGAGATCATCTTCTACGATTTATAAATGATGTCGTAGGGTTTTAACCCCCGCTCCCCACTTTTTCTTTGTAAACTCACGTAAACGTCTATGATTTATAAAGAAAATGCGGTAAAGCGCACCCACATCTGCGTTTTAGTTTCAGACGTAAACGTCTTTGCTATGTACGTGTGTATTTTCTCATGGAGGTCCCAAAACTTAAAAAATCCGCCATCTTGGATTTTCTGGCATAGCAAATGATATTGTTTGGCGACGAAAAGCTGAACTAATATATTTAACCATGTGTGCGTCTTTGATAATCATCGTTTAGTACAATTAGTGATGGAAGTACTTCACTCTAGTGGTTAGAAGTGGTATTGCATTAACTTAGTGTAATAAAGTTTGTGACATGTGGTTGTGAGATCTGGCGATGAGAAGGTGAACTAGTTAGTAGTACTAATAATCATTTTACTGATAGAAAGTAGCGCTCTTAGTAGTGAGAAGTGGTGTGTATTGTATGCACTAATTTACTATTCTAAAGTAAGTTACTACTACTAGTGGTATCTGATTATATGTAATTAAATGGTGTAAAACTTATTTTTTTTAAACTATACAAATTTAACGAAGTAACAAAAATGTATAAAACTTATAGTACCTAAATTAAAACAGATATACAAAATTATATAAAGACATTTAAAGCTATAAAAACTTATAAAATGTATTAAAAGTTATAAAAAATTAGTTGCAAGAGTTATGAAAAGTTGTAAACTTTGAACACAAATATTATGTTGAAAGTTATAATGACTTTACAAGTTATAAAAAAATACACGAAAAGTTATAATAAGTTATAAAAATTATTAAAAGATTATAAAAATAATACATTTTAAAAATTATAGAAATATTATTTAAAGATATAATAAGTAACAAAAAAAACGTTATTAAGTTTATAAAGTATTTGTAAAAAATTATAAAAAGTAAGCTATCTTTAAAATGGTATAAAAAATTGTAAAATTTTTAAAAGCTAAGGGTCAAAAATGTATAATACCTAAGTTAAAATGTTAAGTTTAAGAGTTATGAAGAGTTGTAAAATTTGTATAAAAAATATGATATTATAAGTTATAATGAGTTTTAAAGTTATAAAAATACGTAATAAGTTATAAAAAATAAAAAATGTTATTACAAGTTATAATAAGTATCACAAAATTAATAACTTTATAAAAAGGTAATAAAACCGTTATCAAATTTATAAAATCGGATTTTTCACATGATGCGACGAAAAATGTGCATTTTCTTTATAAATTATTGACGTTTACGATAATTTTTCTGATGAAGTGGTAACAAGCAGTGAACACGAACGTTTAAGAATACTAAATATTTTCTAATTTATAGTTATATTTATTAATAAATTTTTAGTTTTTAAAACATTTTAAAATAAATTTTCAATTTTTAAAACTTTTTTGAAACTTTTAAAAACTTTTTAAAAAATTTAAAACTTTTTAAAATTTTTAAAAACTTGCGAGGTAGTTTCGTGTTCAAATTGACGTACACGTCTATGATTTACATAGAAAATGCGCTATAATAACTATATAAAAAGGTAACAAAAACGTAATAAAGTTGCATAAATGCAATAAAGTTACAGCATTTATTTTTATATAACCGAGAGCTATTAATCAAATTTGATAAAAATTAAAAACTATTTACTATTTAACTGCTTTGTATTTGTTCTAGCATAATCAAAAGATTGTTATATACATATATTTCGATACAAGTGGTTATCCGCCGGATAATATATGTGGTATACCTCGTGTAAATAAAAAGGAGTTAGGTTTCTAATGAAGGATGAAAATAATGGGAAAATAATGAGTGAATTTATTGGATTAAGATCAGAAAAGTGTACTTTCGAAGTTGTTGACGCTGACGATACAAAAATTATTTGAGTAAAGAGACAAGTTGTGAAATCGAGAATAACGTTTATTGATTTCAAAGAATCTTTAATTGGCTTGACTCATCAAAAATTTTATCACAAAATCTAAATCGTTCAAGAAATCATGCGTAAGCTCTGTTAGTCAATTGAAAACTGCACTTAATCCACACGATGATAAAAGATGATTGATTAAAGATAGCTATGATACGCTACCATGGGGTCATTATAAAATAATGGAATATGATTATTGACTTCTGTGTAAATATTTTTTTAAATTTTTAACTTAAATATAGCAAATTACTAATTTACACACATATAGATCAGTTTATTATGTACGTATAAAATTAAAAGGGCCTTCTTTACATATCATTTATGATATCATTAAAGTATTTTATTATAATTTTAAATTAAATTTTAAATTAATGATCTTCAAAGATTAAGTAAATAAATCAATAATAGATTAGTTTTAGCGTGCAAAGAGTAATATTTTTACCATATTTTTGGGCATAAGAAGAAGTATTATCACAAATTTGTTTCAAATATTATGCAAAATAGAACGTTGAGATTGAAGAGTTCAAAAAACGTACGTCTCTTTTAAGAATATATAACTGCATTATAACATATTTTATTTAGATAATGTAAAATAACTAAAATTACTACTCAAAATAACAAATTTACACTTATTTAATAATTTCAATTGAAAAATAATTTTTAGATTTCTTGTTTCTAGAAACGTTTTTTTGTTCTGAATTGTATAATTTGGTAACGATTTTTGAATATTCTTATTAGCAATTGATTATGAATATGGTAAAATTAAATGAAATATTTGCAATGCCATGCGGTTTAAATAAAATATTTGTAATGCGATTTCATACTTCAAACATAATGTGAATATATGTACGTGTAACTCCATGAATGAGTTTAGATTTATAGAGTGGTTCCCGCAATTAGAGAAAAATGTAGAAAATTTTAGTAAATTATTAATGGCAAGAGTAATAATTTGAAATATTTATTATGATAATATGTGATGTTTAAACAAAAACAATAAGAATCTACGATTATAAAGTTTTATAGATTTAAGTATTTTAATATAATTTTAATATGTCTAAATTTATTAAATATATAATTATCTAATTATTTATTAAAATTATTCTAATAAAATTGATTACTAAAAAATGAAGAAGTTTTTATTTAAGATATGTGATGTGAGATTAATTAAAGCATAGCCGTTTAAGTCAATTTTTCTCATGAATTGATGAAACATAGATGTTTTCTTTATAATTCATAGACGGTTAGAACAATTTTCCGCTGATGTGTTCAAAAAGCGCTGAAAAATTTAGATATTTTTCACATGATGCGACGAAAAATGTGTATCTTCTTTATAAATTATAGTCGTTTACGATAATTTTTCTGATGAGTTGGTAAGAAGTGATGAACACGAACGTTTAAGAATATTAAAATTTTTCTAATTTATAGTTATATTTATTAATAAATTTTTAGGTTTTAAATCTTTTTATAATAAATTTTCAATTTTTAAAACTTTTTTGAAACTTTTAAAAACTTTAAAATTTTTTAAAAATTTTAAACTTTTTAAAACTTTTAAAAAAAAATTTAAAACTTTTAAAAAGTTTTTTAAGTTTTAAAAATGTTTTTAAAGTTTTAAAATTGAAAATTTATTTAAAACTTTTTCAAAACTTCTAAAACTTTCAAAAATTTAAAACTTTAAAAAAAAAAATAAAATTTTGTAAAACTTTTAAAACTATTTAAAACTTTTTAAAACTTCTAAATATTTAAAAACTTGCGCGGTAATTCGCGCCGGGGACGTGCGACATCCGATTTTAGAAATTCTAATTTCGCACATGCGATGGTGGAAATGTTCATGAACCAATTTTCAGAAATTCACCATCGCACGTCCGATTTGGGGATTTGTTCATGGACTTATTTTTAAGAGTTCAACATCGCACGGGACTTGTGGAATGCTCATTAACCTGTGACCACATTTTTCATATAAATAATAGACGTTTAAGTCAATTTTTCTTATGAACCTATGAGAAAGCAAATCGGACGTGCGATGTAAATAAGTCCATGAACAAATCCCCAAATCGGACGTGCGATGGTGAATTTCTGAAAATTGGTTCATGAACATTTCCACCATCGCATGTGCGAAATTAGAATTTCTAAAATCGGATGTCGCACGTCCCCGGCGCGAATTACCGCGCAAGTTTTTAAATATTTAGAAGTTTTAAAAAGTTTTAAATAGTTTTAAAAGTTTTACAAAATTTTATTTTTTTTTTTAAAGTTTTAAATTTTTGAAAGTTTTAGAAGTTTTGAAAAAGTTTTAAATAAATTTTCAATTTTAAAACTTTAAAAACATTTTTAAAACTTAAAAAACTTTTTAAAAGTTTTAAATTTTTTTTTAAAAGTTTTAAAAAGTTTAAAATTTTTAAAAAATTTTAAAGTTTTTAAAAGTTTCAAAAAAGTTTTAAAAATTGAAAATTTATTATAAAAAGATTTAAAACCTAAAAATTTATTAATAAATATAACTATAAATTAGAAAAATTTTAATATTCTTAAACGTTCGTGTTCATCACTTCTTACCAACTCATCAGAAAAATTATCGTAAACGACTATAATTTATAAAGAAGATACACATTTTTCGTCGCATCATGTGAAAAATATCTAAATTTTTCAGCGCTTTTTGAACACATCAGCGGAAAATTGTTCTAACCGTCTATGAATTATAAAGAAAACATCTATGTTTCATCAATTCATGAGAAAAATTGACTTAAACGGCTATGCTTTAATTAATCTCACATCACATATCTTAAATAAAAACTTCTTCATTTTTTAGTAATCAATTTTATTAGAATAATTTTAATAAATAATTAGATAATTATATATTTAATAAATTTAGACATATTAAAATTATATTAAAATACTTAAATCTATAAAACTTTATAATCGTAGATTCTTATTGTTTTTGTTTAAACATCACATATTATCATAATAAATATTTCAAATTATTACTCTTGCCATTAATAATTTACTAAAATTTTCTACATTTTTCTCTAATTGCGGGAACCACTCTATAAATCTAAACTCATTCATGGAGTTACACGTACATATATTCACATTATGTTTGAAGTATGAAATCGCATTACAAATATTTTATTTAAACCGCATGGCATTGCAAATATTTCATTTAATTTTACCATATTCATAATCAATTGCTAATAAGAATATTCAAAAATCGTTACCAAATTATACAATTCAGAACAAAAAAACGTTTCTAGAAACAAGAAATCTAAAAATTATTTTTCAATTGAAATTATTAAATAAGTGTAAATTTGTTATTTTGAGTAGTAATTTTAGTTATTTTACATTATCTAAATAAAATATGTTATAATGCAGTTATATATTCTTAAAAGAGACGTACGTTTTTTGAACTCTTCAATCTCAACGTTCTATTTTGCATAATATTTGAAACAAATTTGTGATAATACTTCTTCTTATGCCCAAAAATATGGTAAAAATATTACTCTTTGCACGCTAAAACTAATCTATTATTGATTTATTTACTTAATCTTTGAAGATCATTAATTTAAAATTTAATTTAAAATTATAATAAAATACTTTAATGATATCATAAATGATATGTAAAGAAGGCCCTTTTAATTTTATACGTACATAATAAACTGATCTATATGTGTGTAAATTAGTAATTTGCTATATTTAAGTTAAAAATTTAAAAAAATATTTACACAGAAGTCAATAATCATATTCCATTATTTTATAATGACCCCATGGTAGCGTATCATAGCTATCTTTAATCAATCATCTTTTATCATCGTGTGGATTAAGTGCAGTTTTCAATTGACTAACAGAGCTTACGCATGATTTCTTGAACGATTTAGATTTTGTGATAAAATTTTTGATGAGTCAAGCCAATTAAAGATTCTTTGAAATCAATAAACGTTATTCTCGATTTCACAACTTGTCTCTTTACTCAAATAATTTTTGTATCGTCAGCGTCAACAACTTCGAAAGTACACTTTTCTGATCTTAATCCAATAAATTCACTCATTATTTTCCCATTATTTTCATCCTTCATTAGAAACCTAACTCCTTTTTATTTACACGAGGTATACCACATATATTATCCGGCGGATAACCACTTGTATCGAAATATATGTATATAACAATCTTTTGATTATGCTAGAACAAATACAAAGCAGTTAAATAGTAAATAGTTTTTAATTTTTATCAAATTTGATTAATAGCTCTCGGTTATATAAAAATAAATGCTGTAACTTTATTGCATTTATGCAACTTTATTACGTTTTTGTTACCTTTTTATATAGTTATTATAGCGCATTTTCTATGTAAATCATAGACGTGTACGTCAATTTGAACACGAAACTACCTCGCAAGTTTTTAAAAATTTTAAAAAGTTTTAAATTTTTTAAAAAGTTTTTAAAAGTTTCAAAAAAGTTTTAAAAATTGAAAATTTATTTTAAAATGTTTTAAAAACTAAAAATTTATTAATAAATATAACTATAAATTAGAAAATATTTAGTATTCTTAAACGTTCGTGTTCACTGCTTGTTACCACTTCATCAGAAAAATTATCGTAAACGTCAATAATTTATAAAGAAAATGCACATTTTTCGTCGCATCATGTGAAAAATCCGATTTTATAAATTTTATAACGGTTTTATTACCTTTTTATAAAGTTATTAATTTTGTGATACTTATTATAACTTGTAATAACATTTTTTATTTTTTATAACTTATTACGTATTTTTATAACTTTAAAACTCATTATAACTTATAATATCATATTTTTTATACAAATTTTACAACTCTTCATAACTCTTAAACTTAACATTTTAACTTAGGTATTATACATTTTTGACCCTTAGCTTTTAAAAATTTTACAATTTTTTATACCATTTTAAAGATAGCTTACTTTTTATAATTTTTTACAAATACTTTATAAACTTAATAACGTTTTTTTTGTTACTTATTATATCTTTAAATAATATTTCTATAATTTTTAAAATGTATTATTTTTATAATCTTTTAATAATTTTTATAACTTATTATAACTTTTCGTGTATTTTTTTATAACTTGTAAAGTCATTATAACTTTCAACATAATATTTGTGTTCAAAGTTTACAACTTTTCATAACTCTTGCAACTAATTTTTTATAACTTTTAATACATTTTATAAGTTTTTATAGCTTTAAATGTCTTTATATAATTTTGTATATCTGTTTTAATTTAGGTACTATAAGTTTTATACATTTTTGTTACTTCGTTAAATTTGTATAGTTTAAAAAAAATAAGTTTTACACCATTTAATTACATATAATCAGATACCACTAGTAGTAGTAACTTACTTTAGAATAGTAAATTAGTGCATACAATACACACCACTTCTCACTACTAAGAACGCTACTTTCTATCAGTAAAATGATTATTAGTACTACTAACTAGTTCACCTTCTCATCGCCAGATCTCACAACCACATGTCACAAACTTTATTACACTAAGTTAATGCAATACCACTTCTAACCACTAGAGTGAAGTACTTCCATCACTAATTGTACTAAACGATGATTATCAAAGACGCACACATGGTTAAATATATTAGTTCAGCTTTTCGTCGCCAAACAATATCATTTGCTATGCCAGAAAATCCAAGATGGCGGATTTTTTAAGTTTTGGGACCTCCATGAGAAAATACACACGTACATAGCAAAGACGTTTACGTCTGAAACTAAAACGCAGATGTGGGTGCGCTTTACCGCATTTTCTTTATAAATCATAGACGTTTACGTGAGTTTACAAAGAAAAAGTGGGGAGCGGGGGTTAAAACCCTACGACATCATTTATAAATCGTAGAAGATGATTTCTCTTTAATTCATAAAATTCCACGCGCATTTTTCAATTTATATTTTTTATATTTTATAATAAATTTTTAGATGATAATTTTTTTAATTTTCATGATTCATTTGTAATTATTATTTTATGTTTAATTTTTTTATTTTTATTTTCAAGCTGGTTTTTGTTTTAATTTTATAAATTTGTAATTTTACTTTCTAAAATAGCGGACAACAGAATAAAAGATCTTCCAAGTCGGGACAAGTATAGTTTCATGTAATACTTAAAAACAAATAAATCCAAACACAATGTACAAATACTTTATAAACTTAATATGTAACGTTTTTTTTAGTTAATATAACTTTTAATAATATTTTTTATAATTTTTAAATTTTATTTTGTTATAACTTTTAAAGTTATTATGACTTTTAACATATTTTTTATTCAAAGTTTATAACTTTTTATAACTCTTACAACTAATTTTTATAACTTTTAATCAATTTCATAACTTTTATACCTTTAAATGTCTTTATATTTTGTAATATATATAGTATATATTATATTGTTTTAACTTAGGTACTATAAGTTTTATACATTTTTGCCACTTTCCATTAAATTTGAATAATTTAAAAAAAAAATACAATTTTTACACCATTTAATTACTTTTACAATTGTATGCTTTTTTAAACATACTTTATAAACTTGATAACATTTTTGGTTACATTGATCTAGAGTTAAGTTGTATACTACCATAATATTTAGCACAGTTTACGAATTAGCAAAACAATGATTGATAAAGTAGTACATTAGCCTAATAAAATAAAATAATATTTCTTTCAGCTATTTTCTTTTTTAAATATAATAATTTTTAATATTAAAGCCTGTGCTTTATTATCGCTGACATCAAAGTATTCTTCAATTTCTTCGATAATGTGGTTAGGCTCAATACTAAATTTATAAGTCTCGAAATATCTTTCATAAAATATAAGTTCGATCTCATCATAAAATCTAGTTATATATATGAAACTTCCTCTTTATCATCTTTTATAGCCATGTAACAACGCAAATTTATTGTTCATCTTTCGTTATAAGTAAAAATAAATGTCTTAACTGTGTAATTTATTTTGCTGCTTTTATTTGAATGGCCGTGTAAGTCTACTTTAGTGTTTTTGTTTATTTTTGATTGTCCGCCGACAAAATAATAAGTTGAACTTTTGAATATCATATCAAAAAATTTGTAAGTTACACTGAAAAAAATATTTGTCGTTTTTTTAATGAACAGCATTCATTAATCCAAAATCATCATATTAATGTATAATTCGTGTTATTTAAGTAAAACATGAATTTTACATTTTGAAAAATAATATTTGAGACATTAATATTATGAATTCAAGTTCATTAAAATTAAACGTGTATGTTTTTATATCATAGTAGCACAATACAGTCACAACCTTTATAAATATTAGTGTTTAGTAATCAATAATCTTCAATCCATACTATTAATGTTCAAATTATGAAATTTATGAATAGTAAAGTGGATATTTTAGGACAAATTAACATAAGATGAACAATTGTGCTTTTGCATGGCGTTTAATTTCTTTCTTATAATTCATAATTGTGATTTTAGAATAAATTTTGTTATCTAAACAATATATCTTTTTAAATTGCGGTTAGTTTTTATTGATAAACTTCAAAACAAAAATTGCATTTTTCAAAAAGAACTAAATTTAAAAAAAACAGGTTTACCACCTTACTTATATTTATAATTATTGTTTAATAAACTTTTTTGATATATTTTAAATTATATTAACCATATTTTACACTGCGAGTGCTCTTCAACCGACGATGTTTTGTATTGGAAAACAAAAATGTTATTTTACGGTTCACCTTGACCTAGTGTCATTTAAAAAAAACTGTGAACAGCTGATCGCTATTTTTGCGTGTGTTCTACAGTAAAAACCAAAACAATTTTCATTGCTTAATTCTGATGACAAAATTATATTGATATATTCATAGCTTCCTTCCGAACGTTGTTTATCCGTTGATGTCAAGAAATACGCATTTGTGAATAAAGCTATAGTTAATTCTTATTGACCTTCTTCTGGCTGTTACTGTTATACAGTTTAATATTAAATTATTTTTTGTTATCCATATTTACATTGAATTGAACTTAAATTTATAATTTTAAAAATCATGGTTATCTTCAGTTACTAGTAATCCTAATCCATATACGATATAAATAACAGGTTTCCTTTTTTAAATTCAAATTTTCAACTCACAAACGGATACAAATGGCTGTGACGAGCCCACTCGACGGCCCCCCCCACCCACAAAATGATTCCACATGACCTATAACCGTTTACAACATGCGATTTTAAATCAATCATTATTTCTATTAGCAAATAAATAAATTAGCCGGATTGGTTTTATATTTGTTTAAAATTAAATTCAATTGTGCAACAACTTAATAAACGCGGTTGATCTAATCACAGTTTTATGAAATTTAAGAGCAAAGCTATGTAGGCAATATCGTCGAGTGTTCAACAGTTAAAAAAATATCAGACTCAATTTCTAGAGATTCTTCTGATTCTTTGCTATCACTGAAATTAATGATGTTACTCATATATTTTTTATTTGAAAATTGCTAATAAATAAATACTTGGATACTTGGCATGTTTTGTACGGAATATAAATCTTTGCTCTGTGCATTACGTATATAATTTATGGTTGTCATAAATCGGGCCAATATTTTTAAATGCTAGAGTTAGTAAAACTACATAATTGGTATCATTTTTTACGTATTTGAGACCCCTATTCTACTTAGAATTTGAAAACATGAATCTTTTAAATTTAGCTTCACACCATTTTTCAATTTTCATAATTTACAGCACAAATATCATGTGTTTATGGAAAAATTACGTTGTTCGTAAAATATATGCAAAGGTACATAATATATAATAATTCGCTTTATTTTAGCGCCAAATTGGCAACCCGGTACCATTATTTTCATTATAAGCAGAAAATATTCATCCTGTTGATGAATAATTCATAAAGTGCATGAAAAATTCATAATATAACTAGTTCGGGTTTTTTGTGTGCTAAGAGATCAACTGGCAACCCTGTGTCATCATTTTCATTAAATTCATAGTATATAGTAAATGTTCATCTTATTGATGAACAATTATTATTTTTTCATAAAATACATGTAAAAATTCGTATTATTTATTAATTTGATAATTGTTTTATGAATTAATGAAATTGTTCATCAAATGTACTATTGAATTCGCCGGTACAAGATTTTTTTCATAATATTTATGAATCGTTAAAACAATAACGGTAATGCCGAGAAGAGAAATAAATCGGCAGTGGGCAGCCTGCTCATTATGTAGTCGAAATTTTATTAGAACGGTTGATATTTTTGTTGAGTTGTAAGATAACAAAATTATAAGTGAAAAGTAAAAACGTTTAATAAGTAATAAAAATTTATTAAATAATAAAAATATATTGTGCGTTACTTGACTAAAGGTATGTATTTAATAATAAATGTAAATCCATATATGTGATGCGTGTAATTAGTTTTGATAAGTGAATTCAGGATAAACACGCTTTTTTATAAGTATTGCATTGCAATGGCCGTGTACAATTTTTATGATTTTAAAATAAAATGTATAATGTGTAACCTGTAGTTTATGATAAGTTTGTGTGGTTTAATATAAATTTAAATTATTTTTTTCATTTTCCATAAACAACAGCGCTAGATTTGTAATTTTTTTTCTATCATGTGATACTTATGGAATAACGGTATAAATTAAACGGTGAAGTAGATTTTGGTACATTTTAACAAGTTTGATGGAAAAATGCTTAATTCCTTTTACTATTAATACGAAATTAACTTTTTCAAAGAATATTTGTCTTTTTGTTGAAATAGAGAATGTTAAACTAATTATAAATAATTGTAGTATATCTTGCGTAGATTTATAAAGAGTGACATTCTAAATATTATTGTTTAATTTGTCGCACATGACATGTTATATTTCAAATTCTAATTTTCAATAAAATAATTTAAGAGTTTGAATTTCATTAAGTTTTTCACGTAGACCAACGTTAGTGTTCTTACACCCTAATATTGTTGTTTAATTGCTTTTCAATTTCTTGGGGTGACTTATGTAAATGAACTTTTAAAGCATTTCCTAGGTAAATTCTCAGATTCATAATTTTTGGTATTTTGAATTCGAATAAAATCAGATTTTTTAGTTTCTATTATTAATATTATTTTATTATTTGCAAGTAAATATGTCTTTTAATTATGACGAAGAAAGCACCAATATAACCAATCAAGCTAATGATGATTATACAACCTACGCATTTCTCACTGCTCCAAATGTTTCTACTCCTATTACTATTCTTGAGAATCAACGCAAAACGATTTTACAAATAATTGAACCAAATGATGCCTCGCTAATATCTATATTAAACAGTTGGGGACAAATTCACCTATTAAGTATTCTGGAAGGTAATTTAAAAACAGTGCATATATATGACTATAATAATGTTAACAATAATTATTTTATCATTGCAGAAGAGAAAATTGACGTAGAGGCATTAAAAATTATTAAAGTTCATCACATCTCTAACGTTTTCAAAAGCTGCAAGATGGGTGATATAATTTGGTTTGAACACAACCTTTCAATTTGGAGAAGAAATATCGGACTTCCTCTGTATTTGAATGAGGAAAATGTTGCAGCTAATCAAAAACCACAGATTCTTAACCCTTCACAAAACTCTGAGAATAATCAAGATCGAGAATCATCGTGCTTTTCACCACCGAATGAAAACGTCGATAAACTCAAAAAGAAATCAATGGGACCGTCGTTTGCACATATACTATATTCAAAGCCTCAAGGGAATTTGATCGCAGAATATTTTCAAAATTTTAATAAATTGGAACCGGTACACAGAACTATGATTGTTTATATTGTGGCAACGTACTTTGAAGAAAATAATATTCATTTAGATTTAGCGACGAGTCGGAGAATAGAAGCAGAAATCATAGAACGGTTTCCTGGAGAAAAAAAAGAATTTTATCGCACTGGTCATCGGGGAAGAATATATGCTAAATTTGGAAATTTAAAACAGAAAACCAATTTATTAAAATCGAAGATAAACTCGGAGGCAGAACACGAAAATAATAAAATCAGTAATTTGTGATCGAAGTTGGTGTATATCTATGTATATTTTTTATTATTTAATTCTTTCAATTAAAGATGTCGAAGTGGACGCCGAATCATGCATTAAAAGCTTGAAGTTCGATAATCTTTGTGCAGAAGATTTCCACAGTCTCTGGCAGGCTTGTAGCGGTTATCGAATAAACCAAATTCAAAACCAGCTAACGTCACTACAAGAAATTTTTAATAAATGGCCGGAGTATAAGAAACCAAACGGGTACCACCTAGTAAGTATACTTAAATCAAATTTGTGGCCTGTTTAACTAAAGTATTTGTGCTTGATGATCTGTCTCGCGACTTGCTTACAAATGGTTTTCATAGATTAAAATTTTTGTGCCCTCGCTTCTTAATAATATTCTAGAAATAAAATATTAGGAAGAAGTAGGCAGAATCATTGAGCAAGAATTACGAACTCGAGTAATTTAAGTTATAACATAACATTCATACAGCTTAGATACGCTACGTTTTTATCAGAATTATCCGAGTTTTTTTAACCTATTTGTTATTGATAAAATTTAAATAGTTTTTACTATATATTTTAATTATAAAAAAATCTTATCAACCGTTTTATTTCTTTATATTGATATAGATTTTAAGGCTGTTCATCCTTTTAGTTCAGATGTGATGACAGATTGGGAGATGAATTTTAAAAAGATATTAAAGTTTTTAAAATCCGGAAAAATTAAATCGCCAGAAATAAAACTGATTTTAGATGAAATTAAAGAGGGAGATTTCCATAAAGGTAGCTTAATGAAACTTTTACGTTCGCCAAATAATTTGGATTAACTTTCTTTTATAATTTTATTTTCTGCAGATATTGCAACTCTACAGCTGTTTTGGTGCATTCACGGGTATCTTGTACCTACGCATAAAGTGGTAAAAAAGACAATGTTGGAAAGAAAGTTGTGTCCAAAGTAACTATCAAAGATTCGCAAGAATCTATGGTCTTTATCGGGAGCACTCAGCAGGCTGAGGATCACGTACATTTTTTAAAGCAGAAACTAGAATGCATTCAGCCATTTATTCTAGCAATTGGGGACATAAGATTCATCGAAAAATATTTTATTTTTGTAGACGATATTAAATTACCTTTTAATAATTTTTTACGAGCTTTAGATATTTGTTACAAATCATTTTTTTTTGTATAATTTAGAATATCCGAAAGAGGCCGATTTTTTTTGGAATTTTGTTCAATTGTACTTTTATAAATCAGTAAAAACGGTAAAACCTAAATCTCCAAAAGTAAGTTTCATGCTTGAGGAGCTTAAGGCCATGTAAATATTATCCTTTTGTACAGTGTTTAAATTGTTAATGACCATAAATAAAATTTATATAAACTATTAAATAAGAAAGCCACAACTTGAATTATTTGGCTTCAAATAATAACTGCACGCAATAATTTCCCAGCAAATGCTAGAAATAATATGATTAAATTTAGTTACTATAAATTTATTTAATTAAGATCTAATAATACAAAAAAATTATGAACTAAGTATGTGTCGCATATTATAATTATTATTATGTAAAGAAGTATTAATGTTTTGATAAAAAGAAATTGGATTAAAAAATATATTTGTAACACATTCGTTTTTATTTTCTCTATTTCTCTCTCGAGAACGAGAATATATATATATATACATATATATATATATATATATATATATATATATATATATATATATATATATATATATATATATATATATATATATATATATATATATATATATATATATATATATATATATATATATATATATATATATATATATATATATATATATATATATATATATATATATATATATATATATATATATATATATATATATATATATATATATATATATATATATATATATATATATATATATATATATATATATATATATATATATATATATATATATATATATATATATATATATATATATATATATATATATATATATATATATATATATATATTATATATATATATATATATATATATATATATATATATATATATATAT